>JAKSZT010054030.1:64242885-64709483 GCA_026826555.1 Tolypeutes matacus
CCCCCCTTTTGTTTGCTTTTCGGCTTGGAGGACTACATGTCCGACAGCATCCGAAATGTAATCATTTCAGGGGAAACTGGTGGTTTGCCTCGCTCCAGGCGCTCTGCTAATTACAGGACGGTTCGTGGCGGCAAAGGAAGGAAAGGAAGCGCCTCTCGCCTCTGGATCTAAAGGAGCTTTTTCTTCCAGAGCCAGCAGTTCTCCGGGTTTGGAGCGCAGCCTTTTCACTCGCAAGTGCATTTTATACTTTCCTGATTGCAATCGTAATGTCGCCAGACCCTGAAAGGAACCAGTGGGCACTCGAGCCGTGTTAACTGAGCGATGTACCCTTCTACACTTAGGAAATAAACTTCTTCCCTTTTCTCATTTTTTTTACGTGCCAAATATGACTCCTAATATTAAACAAACACTGCGGGTCCAGCTTAAAAACAGATTTTTTTTTTTTTAAGTCCTACGTTTATCCGAATGCATGAAATCTCCGTGGAGGAAACAAGAAAAAACTCCTCCACGTGAGTAGAAGCAGCCAAGGAAAGGTCATCTCTGGGCCTTGAAAGCAATGCAGGGTGGGCAGGCTAAAATGCTAGATGGCTTCTGAGAGAGGACTGGGAGAACTTCAGCTGGTGTTTTCTAAAGCGTGAGAGCTGCAGACGTGCAACAGTACCGAACCTAGAGGATATTCTGCCGTCGCAGAAAGAAGCAATGAGCCGTCCAAAACTCAGCCTCCCCATCGCTTTTCACTGGCAGCTTTTATTAAAGATATGTGCCTAGCATGCCCTTGAGGGAAAGGATGAGCAAATACTTGCTGCCTTTTTTTCCTTAATTGAGCATCTCTTATTGGAAACTCCTGCTATGCACATGCCCAATTTATAAATGAAGAAATAATAAATGTAGAAATGCTTAAAAGAAAAAACCCACCTTGCCCAAGTTTATAAATCAAATAAGGACCGGAAGGAATTCAAATCCTGGTCTGTCCTTGCTCAATCTAATTTCATCCCACCCTCCACCCATGACTAGTTACCCATAAGAAAAGCAGATGATTATCTCAGGCGCTTTTCAGTAGAACAAAAGAGAATATTTTAAGGATTGTAAAAAAAAAACAAACAAACACCATAACAATAAAGTTTTATTTATAGGAGGGATCAGACAAGTTCTACTAGTTTAGTGAAATAATTGTAGGGCAAGGACACAGGCAATAATTTCTAGGAGTCTGAGTCACCCAACGTTTTAGCAATGATTGTACATCATAAACAAAATGATGAGTGACAAATCTGTATCTCTAGGACCTTCACAGCCTATAGTAACTGTAGAGATTACAGATTCTAGTAAAACTTTAACTTTACAAACCTATACTACTGCAGTTAAAGGTTGTCACTTTTTTCTTACATTTGGAAGTTGCTCTTTTATTTATTCTTGTAATAGAAAGTGGAGGATTTAATTTTTAAAAATACTCTTTCATCTTTCCTCTCAAGCAAATAAGACAGTTACATGATGCACCTCTGCTAACTCAGACATGTTGGGCCACTACCGCGGAGGCCCTCTCACTAGAACTGCAGCCCCTGAATGGGACACCACCTGTTTCTGTACCCTTGTGATGACAAAGGGTGAGAATCATGTCCCTATCAACCAAAAAAATCTCTTAGAAATCTCTCAGGATCAATTGGAAAGACCAAACTCCTACAACGGCTTCCATGACTTGATCCCTGCCTCTCTCTCCTACTCTCCCCTCCCTGCTCTCCCATGATCCATGAACTGCAACCCGTGTTCCAGATCCCCTCTGCCCTCAGGTCCCCCTCTGTCCTCAGGGCTTTGCACACCCTGTACCCTGTGCAATGGAGCCTTTTCCCCTCCCTACCTTTCACCTTGTTAACTCCTCCTGGAGGCTCAGCTCAAGGGTGCCTGACTCAAGGCAGTCTTGCGTGGCATCTCCTTTTCTGAACTAATTAGGATGATCTTTTATGCCCTTTGTATCTCCCTGTACCTTTCTCTAATCCTTACTCTTCTCCCAGTAGACTGAAAGCTCTTTGAAGGCAGGGATGTTCTCACTCACTATTTAACCCTTAGCACCTAGCACAATGCCTGGAGCACATGCATTGCATGAGGGGCGGGGGGAAGTGTTTTGTCCAGAAATCAACAGATCTCCTGCCTTAGATATCTGGGCTGCACACTAGTCTCGTGGTGGGGTCAACTGCAAGATGGATATGAAGTTCCTATTTCCACATGAAGTATTTTCCTCCGATGATCCCTGGCTCATATTTGAGATCTCACATCTCTTTTTCCCCTCTTCAACCCGAATGATGTGAAAATGCAATCCCTTACCAGGATTTCTAAGTGTTTTAGTAAATAATAATAACCTGATTTGAGATTGCCCTCCACATGGCATGGAGATGTTTATGAGGACCTTATGGTAAATCTTTTTTTTTCCTGCCTTTTGATCTAAAGTGGTCTGAGAGAAGAATGGGTGTGTTTAATGGGGTCCTTTAACACAAATGAGGGACCATACAGCCACCAAGGGGGACTGTACCTTTGGCATCACTAAGAATCACAAAGGATTTTGGATTACTTTCTGGGTACAAGTTAAAGGAGCTAGGAAAATAAAGCCAAGTTAGCTTAAGAGGGAACAAACATTAAAATGAAAAAAAGTATGAGCTGTGCAGAGGCGATTACAATTAGCACCTAACACAAGAGTGATCTTAAATCCTCCCTCCTGCACTGGAAACCCCTGGAGGACTGGTATTGTGTTTTGACTTTGTGTCTGTTGATGTATTATCCCTATTTTCTAGATTGGAGTAGAGGCTGAGGGAGAGGAAGTAAGTTGCTGGTAAGGGCAGTAGCTCTCATGCTCTACAGCACGGTGCCAGCTCACCTGCCACCAGGTAGCATTGGTCCTTAGCCACAATGTGTGCTTGATCAATAGAAGGGCAATGGGGAGTCGCTCCAGAGGTAGATCCTAGGATGGACTACCTATAAGGGTAGCTTATCATAATTAGAATTGTTTGCATCTAAAATAGTTAATAATAGATACTAGTAGTTCACACTATTTTGTACATTTTATTATGGTCATTTTTAACCCCTCCTTTTTTGAAATCTGAGCCCTAGTTTCTTAATGATACTTTAATTCAATATCTTCTCCTCCGGAGAGTCAGCACTCATAGCATTATTGACTTGATTTTATTATTGATATTTGAAAATTCTTAAAGTCTAAATTGTTTTCTTATTTATTATGGTAAACTATAGATAACATTAAAAAATCCAGTTTTCACCATTTTGAGTGTACAATTCAGCGGCATTAATTATATTCACTGCATTGTGCAACTGTCAACACCATCCATTTCCAAAACTCTTTATGAGAAAAGTTTTCATTTAATGGATCCCAAACAGAAACTCTGGATCCATTAAACAATTCTCCCCATTCTCTCCTGCCTGCAGCCCTGGATACCCTTTAATCTACTTTCTATCTCTATGAATTTGTCTACTTAGATACTTCATTTTAAGTGGAATCTTACTGTATTGTCTCTGTTGTCTGTTTTAGTTCACTCAGAATAATATTGTCAAGATTCGTCCACATTTCAGCAGGTCTCAGAACTTCATTCCTTTTTATTGCTGAATAATAGTCTGTGTTCCCTATACCACATTCTATTTATCCATTCGTCTGTTGACAGAACTTGGGTTGTTTCCACTTTTTCGCTCTTGTGAATGGTGCTGCTATGAATACTGATAAACATGTACCTGTTTGCATCTCAGTTTTTAATTCTTTGGGGGCATATATAGTGGATTCTCTTTATTTGCAGTAGTTACATTCTATAATGTCTCTATGAAAATGGAATTAGTGGACATTGAACCTTTGGTGCTAGGGGAAATACAGAACTAGATTCCTGTGAGCCTCTGGTCACACCATTTTGTCAACCTATTAATACATAACCTTGTTTTCTGTATGTTTCTGTTTAAAGATACCTTATATCCTTTGCTTCCTCCTTAAATTTGCACACAATGATTCCCTGGGAAGTTTTTGTTTCATCAGCCTTTTAGGGACTGCAACCCTTTATCTCCATCCAGAAACAGTATCATTACCTTCAGAACATTTTAGAGCAATTTTCAAAATAGCCTCTAAGCATAAATTCAAGCAAGTTTAAAAATAAATCACATTGGGGGCAGGTAATTGGAGCTTATTAAATAAGATGTTGAGTCTGTAACATTGAACTCACGGCCAACAGCACTATAACTCATTCCGAAACAAAGCTATTTTAGCACATATTATCTCTGTAAGGCACAGCCCCGTTTTCTTTCACTTAGGAACAGTAGCGCGCACGTTAGTACTATGTTTGGGGGTCATTTGAAGCAGTAAAATCCCCAACAAAAAGCACAAAAATGTGAAATAACATGGCATTTATACCATGAAAAGGAGACTTCGGCACAGTCCTTGTGCTGAGGAAGGAGGCAGGACTTCACCATATTCCATCGCAGCTGGTGATATGCCCTCCAGGCCACTCACATTTTGGGCAGCTCTGTGCATGTCTAGGAATGGCTGTGAAAGTGCCACAAAGGTGGAACCCATTTATAATGATGATCAGTTCCACATAGGAGCTGAATTGCTCCGTCATATGGTAGGTAATTCTGTGTTTAACATTTTGAGGAAACATCGTACAGCTTCAACAGTGGCTGTCCCATTTCACATTCCCATCAGCAGTGTGCAAGAGTTCCGGTTTCTTCACATCCTTGCCAACAGTTGTCATTTTCTGTGTGTTTGGTTTTTGTGTCTGTTTTAACAATAGCTGCCCTGGTGAGTACGAAGCAGTATCTCCTTACAGTTTCTATTTGCATTTCTCTAATGAGGAATGATGTTGAGCATCTCTTTATGTGCCTGTTGGCCATTTATATCTCTTCTTTGGAAAAATTCAAGTAGTTCACTCATTTTTTATTGGGTTGTTTGTCTTTTTGTTTTGAGTTGTAGTTGTTAATATATTCTGGATATTAAATATTATCAGGTAAATTGTTTACAAATATTTTCTCCCGTTCTATATGCTATCTTTTCCCTCTCTTTATAGTTTCTTTTGATGGATGGAAGTTCATTTTTGATGAGGTCAGACTTACCTAATTTGTTTATTTTGTTGCTCTTGCTTTTGGTGTCATATCTAAGAATCCACTGTCAAATCCAAGGTCAGGAATACTTATTCCTACATTTTATTTTAAGAGTTTTATGACTTTAGCTCTTACATTTAGATCACTGATGAATTTTGAGTTACTTTTTGTATATGGTATCAGGCAGGCATCCAACTTTATTCTTTAGCATGTGGAAATACAAGCTGTCCCAGCGCTATCAACTTTTGAAGAGACAATTCTTTCCCCATTGAATAGATTTGGCACCCTTGTGGAAAATCAATTGGCCATAGAGATAGGAATTATTTCTGAACTCTCAAATCTATTGTATAGTTCTTTATGTCGATCCTAGGGCTGGTGCCACCTGCTGTTAAATACCGTTGCTTTGTGGTAAATTTTGAAAATGGGAAGTGTGCATCCCCCAACTTTCTTCTTCTTTTTCAAGATTGTTTCAGTTCTTCAGGGCCCTTGCAATTCCACATGAATTTGAGGATCAGCTTTTCCGTTTCTGAAAAACAAAGACTATTGTAATTTTTATAGGGATTGCATTGAATCTATAGATCACTTTGTGTAGTACTGTCATCTTAACAATATTAAGATTTCCAATACATGAATATGTGATGTCTTTCCATTTCTTTAGGTTTTCTTTAATTTTTTTCTGGAATTCTTTATAGTTTTCCACAAACAATTCTTTTACTTCCTTGGTTAAATTTATTCCTAGGTATTTTATTCTTTTAGATGCTATTGTAAAAGGAATTTGTTTTCTTAATTTCCTTTTCAGATTGTTCATTGCTTGTGTATAGAAACACAACTGATTTTTGCCTGTTGACCTTCTACACTGCAACTTTGCTGAATTAATTTTTTAGCTCTAGTACCTTTCTGGTGGATTCTCTGAGATTTTTTTATATGCAGGATCATGTCACCTGCAAAGAGATAGTATTACTTCTTCCTTTCCAGTTTGGTTGCCTTTTATTTCTTTTTCTTGCCTAATAGCTTTGGCTAGAAATTTCAGGACAGTGTTGAATAGCAGTGGTAAAATTAGGTATCCTTGTGTTGTCTGATCTTAGGGGGAAGCTTTAAGTCTTTCACTGTTGAGTATGATGTTAGCTGAGGGTTTTTCATAAATACCCTTTATCAGTTTGAGGAAGTTCCCTTCTAGTCCTAAGTTCTGACTGTTTTTGTTGTTAAAGTGGATTTTTTCACATGCCTTTTCTGCAACAATTAAGATCATTTTTTTTTTCCCTTAATTTGATTAATGTGAAGTATTATAGTGATAGTTTTTTATATGTTGAACCACCCTTGCATTCCTGGGATAAATTTCACTGGATCATGTGTATAATCCTTTTAATGTGCTATTGGATTCCATTTTCTAGTATTTTGTTGGGGGAAGTTTGCATCTATATTCATAAGGAATATTGGTCTGCAATTTTCTCTTCTTATGATGCCTTTATCTAACCTGTCTCAGGGCAATGCTGGCCTCATAGAATGAGTTAGGAGTGTTCCATCCACTATTTTTTGTAAGAGTTTGAGAAGGATTGTTGTTAATTTTTGGCTTACTTTTTAAAGTGTTAGTCCTTAGCAAAGACTGGGGCCCTCTTGTTAGAGCGTAGTCCTATGGAAGACCATGCAGTAGTGTGGATGCTTTCTTGAATGCATGGAATTAAATGTTGTTCTCTCTTTGCTTTTGGCCACAGATATTTGTTTCATTTTAGAAGAGAAAAGGTTTACCTTATGAAAAGCTACTTTCTGCAAATTCAAGGTTATAAATTAGAGTGGTGTTCTTAATATTGAACTCCCCTAGTACATTTAAAATAAAATTACATTTTCAGAAATTCAATCACTACATTTTAGAGCCTCAGTTTTCCCTCATAAATCAAGTGTCTTGGTATAAATATGTTTCTTTATCAATGAATTTAAAAGTCAAGGATTCTATTCCCACACTTCTGTGTAAAGGGACACACACCTATATCCTGCTTCCTGCTTCTCAAGCTACAGAGATGCCGTGTGTAGGAAGAGAGACTCCCTGGCCTTTGAACTCTGACCACATTTTTGTTGAACTCTGGCATGTAGTAGAGCCATAAAGCAAAAAACAGCCAATAGGAATTTCTGAATAGTATCCCATTATTAAATATAAGGCACACACATTCATCAATTCAACAAATATTTGTAAAGTCCCTACAGTTGCCAGACACCTACAACTAGAAGGCTTTTTGTGATTTTGGGAACCCAATAAATAAGAGAGCTTCAAGGTCTCATGGCAAAGGTGTTTCTAAAGTGGGTGGGGAATAAGCAGTACCTTTGAAAAATGCATACTTTCCTTAGCATTCTAGAATTTACTCAACTGCTTCCATATTGGAAATCCATAGAAATCTATCCAAACCCAAACATCACAATAAGGACATAGATCCAAAACAATAATCATCATCCCAGCATATTCATCCACTTCCTACCTGCTCATTGGTCTTGAGCAATTCATTAAAGCTTTCTGAGTTTCCATTTTTTGGTTGAAGTTCACTCCAGAAAGCATGTTTGTACAGATCTTACTTAATAAGGGTTCACCTCTGAGAAAATCTCATCACATGCTTCCAATGAGAACTCTGGCCCAGACCAGAAGGAGGAACATTTTTGTTGTTTCTTAGTACTTCCACAATGGAGAGGAGGAATATATGGTGAATATGCCTCTAAATTTCAATGATACCCACTGTTACTGAGCACCTGTTATTCTTGTTATTGGTCTTAAACCTTGAAAACATCTTAAAGAGATAACATTATTTAAAAAATTAGTGTGTGCTATTTTTATCCTTTGCCTGTCTTTGTCCTATGGTTTTCATCTATTCATCCATCCATCCATCCATTCACTTACTGATTCATAAAACCAAATCTAGAATTTATTTAGATTTTTTACCGCTATATGGTCATTCCTACAAGGCTTACAAAAATGGACCACATGGACTGCCCTAAAAGACTATATAGCATGACAGATAAGAAAACAATAGCAACAGCTAAAATTTACTGAGCACATGCAGTAGGACAAGCTCTTTTTTAAACATTGTATCTACTATCTCATTAAATACATATAATACCCCATAATTATAGATACTATTGGTATACCCATTCACAAATGATGATGCTAAAGACAAAAACATTAAGTTACTTGCCCAAGGACATACAGGTAGTGAAGATTTAAATACAGGTAACCTGACACCAGAGGTTACATGCTTAAACACTGTGCTACAAACAATGATGGTGGTGATGACAATGATGGTGATGATGGTGGTGCTGATGTTGGTGATGATCACGATAGTGATGATAGGGGTGAAAGTGATGATGGTGATGGATGACAGTGATGGTGATGGATGGTGAAGATGATCACAATGACAACGATGGTGAAGATAATTATGATGACTACAAAAACTGAGAGCTTCCTGTAAGTTATTTCACCCACTAATCACCAGCAATCATATGTGATAAATGTTATTTCCTCGAGTTTAGAAATAAGAAATGTGAGACTCAGAAAAGTTAAGAAACTTGACAGAGCTGACACTTGTACAGAAGTCTCTTTCCACTCTTCTAACCTGTGCATACATGGCTATTAGAATGTGACAGAAGCCACAAAAGCAATAAATGTCAAAGGTTGTGGAAGTTCAGAAACGGGAATCATGGAGGAAACCAAGGCCTTAGCACATAGGGCTCTGGAGACCCAGACAAGGACATCAGCGGTTACAATAAAATGAGAAATATCTGGAGAGTTTGAGCAAAAAAAAAGAGAGATATTATCCCTTTTATTGTAACAGAGTCCCTCAAGTTGTGTTGAGAATGGACTTTCAGAGAGATAGAACAGAAGCAAAGATGCAAGTTGTGAGACTTTTGTACTAATCTAGGCAAGAGATGTGACTGCCTTGAGCCAATGTGGTGGCAGTAGGCATGGTAAGAAGTGCAACCACAATCTGAGAAAATTTGAATTCTGGATCTATTTTAGAGGTTGAGTGGACAGAATTAGCTAGGCTGAAAGAATGAAAAGAGTCTGGGTTAACAGTAAGCATTTGGCTCTGAGCCACTGGAAGAATGGATTTGCCTTTAACAGAGATAGGGAAGGATGAGGAGAAGCTGATTGAAGGAGGTGTTTTTCCAGAACTTTGGAGATTATAAGCTTAAAGTGCTTATTAGACCTCCAAGTGGAAATGTCAAAGACAGTTGAATATTCAGGTTTGAGGTGGATGGGAGAGACTCAGAATGGATATATAAATCTATGTCATCAGCAAATAGCTTGGTGTATTGGTTAAGGTAATAGCAGTTCCTATTATAGACAAACCCAAATCTTTACTGGCTCAAATTAATAGAAATTTCTAATCCCATTGCAATCCAATCCACAATGGGGAATGGGGACAGGCTTAGGAAAGGGGCTGTGCTCCATTCAGTCACTGAAGGACCTGGCTAATACAGGCTGGCCAACTTCAACATGTGCTTCCATGCTTGTCCTGGTATCATCACCCTGCTGGTGTGAAGGGGGTATTGATGCACATAGGAAGTTTTCTGGGAGTAGGGATGACTTCTGCTCATATTCTCTTGGCAATAAATAGACTAATGTTCATAATTAGATGTGAAGGGAACTTGAGCACACAGTGTCAGGTTGGCAATTTCATCTGAGCAGCAACTCTACACTTAGGAAGGGGACACTGGTCTTTCACAGGTAGCTGGCCACCTCTCCCATGGACGGTGTTGAGATCAACTCTGGAGTGAGTATAGGAGGAGAAAAGATGAGGCTCAAGGACTGAGCCACAGGGCATACTAACATTTGGAGGTGGGGTTGTTGAAGAAGAACCAGCAAAAGAGACTGAGAAGGAATACTGAGAAAATAAGAGGAAACTCAGATGAGTGCTATGTCCTGGAAGCCAAACAAAGAGAATACTTCATGGACAAAGGAGTGAATAACAGTATCAAATGCTGCTGATAGGTCAAGTAAGATTAGGACTAAGACACAGCCTTTGATTTAGAAACCTGATATTCCTTGGGGACCTTGAGAAGAACAATTTTGGTAGAGCAATAGATGTAAAATCCTGAAGGGAGTGGGTTCAAGAGAGAAGTAGAGGAGAAAAATTGGAGATAGTAAATACCAACATCTGGATACCAGGACATTTAAAGGAATTTTACTGTATGGGGAAGGAAATAAGTAGAACAGTAATTTGAGGGAAACATGGGGTCAGGAAAGACAAGTCTGTATAGATTGAAGAAATAACAGCATATTTACATCAGGCATGGGAATGATCCAATGATGATGTACATAATGGATGCCTTAGAAGCAAAAAGAGGGAAATGCTGAAGTAAATGAGAAGGGATATAATCTATTGTGTTGGTGGAGGAATTGGGTTTGAATGAGAGCAAGGACAGTTTATCTTGAGCAACAGGAAAAGAAGGGCACAGATGGAGATGGTATGGTAGAACCTCCATGCAGTTCTCATTTCATGATTTCAGTTTTTCAGCGACCATGAGGATAGAGAAAAAGGCATTGGAATTTTGAGGGGAAAAGTGAAAGTATGTAATATTTGTCAAGGAGAATGGAAGAGAGAACGACCAAGAAAATAAATCATGGAATTCCAAACAAAATTAAGGGCCCACTTAAGGTTAATAACCATGAATTTAAAATAGGATCAGTTGGTTCAATTGTATGTTTTTCAGAATCTACATTCACTTACACCAGTGCAGACCTGGAGTGGGCAGAGATTGGATTTAACCTAGATTGTGGTTCCACCAGGCATATAGGAAGGGGCCAAGGACCTTGAGTGCTTGTGCAAGGGAAGGATTATAATGGTGGCCCTTGGAGTTGATGACAGGCAAGGATGGAAGAGAGGATATGGATTGCAGATGCCAGTGGAGTTAAAGAATTGATGCAGCTGAGGAATTAGAGGAAGTGAACTGGAAAGATAAGAAGGGGTTTGGGGACTGGGACTTAAAATTTAAGTTTATTTTTATGTTTAATATATACTTTATTTATGATTTTAAAGAGCCACCAATGTCAGTACAATTAACATGTAAAATCTGCTCATTCATTGATTCATTCATTCACCAATAATTATTAACTGGACTTTCTAGACTTTGTGGTAGACACTCATAATTGTTTAGAATGGAATATTTCCACTAGAGAACCTCATTTTTGTCATGAATTGCCATAATTCTTACATGGAAGCCTGAAGAAAGTTCTTCCTCTAGAAGAAAATAAACAGCCTGTAAGATACTGGACTTGTAAGCTCAAATCTATAAAAGGAAGACAAAGATAACAAGTAGATTTTTCAAGGGGCCTAGGATCACTTCGGAATTCTGTACTTGAATAAAATGTGCTATTCCTATTAATCAGTAACTTATCTCTAATTTAAGCATGCAAATTTGAAGACTGATACAAATTTAGAGCAGGATTTAGAGAACACAAAGTACTAAATTCAAGAAAGTGTTTCCAAATAATTTCCAACTGCACAATGCAAGCTAGAATTTGCCCAGGCCATTAAAGAAAAAAAAAAAAAAAAGAAAAATCACCCTGGGCTTGCTCTAGGAATCTGGGAATAAACATTGACATAGTTTGTCAATTTCAGGTTCTGAGGGATCTGGGAAGGGGAACGTCTTTGCTGATGGCTTTATATAGCTCTTAGGTAGTTACTTTCAAGGTAACCAGTTATTGCCTCTCCTGCATTCATTCGTTCAGTTACCCCTACTGCAGGACACTCTCCCCATCTGTTGATATGAGTCTCTCCTCTAGAAGGCTGGCTCCTAAAGTGCTGATGCCACAACTGAAACAAGGACTTGGCAGAATGGTAGCACACAGTAAATTCTCAGGCAGTTTTTTTAAATGAGTGAATAAAATGAGTAAATGGTAATGATCTGTTTTATGGGCAGATAAATGAATGATTGAATGAGTGTTCTTCTTCATTCTGCTTGTCATTCTGTCCATTTTTTGCTCCCTGAAGTTTAGTCTTTCTTATGTACTTTTCTCATCCTTGAAAAGTATCCAGATTAAAGAAAAGGAAACAGAGCCATGTGGTATGCCCTAACTTGGAGCTGGCCTTCTCTACTCAGGAGCTATTCTGGGAACTTCCTCACCACGTGTAACTCGGCCCCACTCCTGGCCTCCTGCCTTGGGTAAAAACGATCATGGGGAATACCAAAGACAGTTAACCCAGTGGTCTACTTCTGAAGTTGGGGAACTGGTCTTCTTCAAGCCATTCAGGCTTCTACCAGAATCCGGGCTCGGTGAACTGAAATAACTCAGATAGTTTATTTGCAAAGACACCTGGCGTGGCTGCCAAACAAATTATGTTTTAAATATCAGGAAATTGTATTCACTCTACCTTTAAATGCATATTTTTATGCTATGTGTGGAATATATTTGGTGATATTCTGGAGTAGAACACAGTTTTAATTTTGTGAAACTTAGGATCATAATTTTGAAGAAATAACTATAATTTATGCTAACAGGTGTAGTTCCCTATATTAGAATCAATTATGGTAATAATAATACCCTACTATTGTATTGAAAAAGTGTATATTCAATGAAATAGGATAGACTATTTATAAATATTTGAAGAGATTCATTTATGAAAGGCTGCATGACATCATGAAAATAAATGAATCAAATATACATAATTATAGACTCACTTGTTTACTGGTGATTATTATGGTTCCCATTCATTGATGATTCAACATAAATTTTATACTTAGATCCATTATATTTTGGTCTTGAATTATTCTTTAACTTTGTATGTTTTCACTCAACTAGTTACCAACTCCTAGGATTAGTTGAGAAAAAAAATGATGCATGCATACAAATGGATGAATGGTAAAGAAAACAAGGTAGTTTTCATTAATGTACATTGACTTATGTGGATCTTTGTGATAACTTGCAATATGGGCACATTTCGTCAACGACCCAGACCTCAATTTTTTTACTTCTTCATCTATAAAATTGGAGGTATAATGTTTGCTGAGGATAGCCACTGTCAGGATTGAATGTGAGCATGTTTAGGAAAGCACCCCGCTCAGGTCTGCACAGAGTACATACTGAATAAACGGCCATTGTCCTCCCTGTGTGGCCCCAGGCCCCTTCCAGCTCCAAGATTCCATGTACCATGTGTTGCAATGCCTACCAGCCACTGATATTTAGTCAATAGCACTTGGGTGCTATATGGATCCCAGGGAATCACAAGAACATCTATTTAGACGAGTCCTTGCTCTACTTATACAAGTGGTACTGGCTGGACGGGTGGAGTCGTAACTCAGAAATAAGGCTAGGAAATAGAACCCTTTGCTGTTATGGGTCCAAGTGACTTACATTGTCAATGATTTAAAAGTAATTTGTGATCCTACTCGCATTTTTCTGATTTATTGTAACCACTCACAAAAATATTCAGGATATAAGATATTGGAGAAGGGGTACTTGGCCAGAGGACCAGTCTATACAGTGAACTTGATCCACCATTTAATTTTGGATCAATAAGTAATTTCAAGTTCAAGAACGGCTAAATTCTATTGGGTATGCAAATAAGAAATTAATTGTGCTTCTACTAAACTTAATTTCAGGTCTACTCAGGTTTATATTCTAGATTAGGTCCATGCCAACTGAAGTTCATTTTTATCTACTTGAGAGAACTATAACCCAGTGCTAAGCTAAGGAGTGAATGGTTCAATTAGGCAGGAGTTCTGTGCTGTCTCTGAAGTTAAAGTTTAGCAGAAAGGACTTCCAACAATGATTGGAAGGGATACATACACTATCACCATCAAAGGAGTTGTCTGTGAGAAGCCGCATCACAGCATGATGCTCTGAGCTTATAAACAGGAGCCAAATGATTCACTGAAATGGAAAGATTTCAGATGCTTTTTTAGTGGTACTTGCAGGAAGGTGTGGTTGTCTCCACATTATTAAAGAGTAGAAGAAAAGGAAGAAATGGAAACATCCATATCCCACTTCCAACATGTAGCAGCTTCAATCTATCTCCTTGTGATAAAGTAAACTCTATTTCTATTAGTGGAAAAACAAAAAGAAAGAAAAAGAAAAAAACGTGTCTTCTTATGGGGAAAATTATTCACACACATGCATGCACATCCATATGCATACACACATATACACACATTTACACATATGCATGCCCATATATACATACACACACACACATATGCACACACACATACTAAACTTAATTTCAGGTCTACTCAGGTTTAAATTCTAGATTGAGTCCATACCAAATGAGGTTCATTTTTATCTACTCGAGGGAACCATAATCCATTTGCTAAGTTAAGGACACACACATATATCCATATGCATACACACATATACACACATATATACATATATATGCATAACATATATATATAGCATACATATATACATATTTGTATGCACACTCACATTTACATATCCACATATACACATATATACCTATGCATACACATACATGCATTCCCCCACACACACTCTCTTCCATTCCAACATCTGCATTTACAGGTGAAGAAAGTGGGCCCAAAAAAATGCAGAGCCTTACTCAAGGATCAGTGCCATAGCCAAATTAAGAACTCCGGCATCTTGGCTACCAGCTTGATCTCTTCTTACAGAGCTTAATAATGTTGTTACCTTGATGGTCCAAACAGGTTAATGTACCTTAAGCATTTCCAGTTCTCTATCTGGGATTGATTGGGAAGTTTAACATATGGATTCATGGCCTAAAGAAAGCTACTACATGAATAAAACATAGGTGCAGATGTTGTTTGAACATAATGGGATAGCATAATATTGATTGTTAGTAAAGTATTATATTTACAGCAGGTTAAAAGGGCTTTTAAGAGGAGAGCGCTAAGGACAGGAGGGAGCAGCCAAGGACTTGCGGCTGAGAAGGTTTAGGAACAGCATGGCCTGTCCTCCTGACGTCCAGAAGAGAAAGCATTGTTAGAAGTTCTTGTCAGTTTTCCATGAAAATGCAGGCTCCCTCAGGAGTTGAAATCAAACCTCGCTGATCCTAAGCCACGTCATTATGCAACACACACGCCACCCCCTGCGCAGGCCTGGGTGGCAGCGGGAAGCCAGGCACAGCTTTACTGACACGAGCACCTGCTGCTTTTCGTGCCCTATTTCCTAAAGACACCCACAAGCCTGCTTGCCCCTCTTCAGAAAAACAGCTGCAGAAAGGAGACCTACAGTGACTAAGCACAAGAGCAGATGAGGCGAGCTCCCACGCGGGAAAGCCCAGGAACAAAGTCCAGCTGGGATGAGGAGGAAAGAAAAGTAGAAAAGAAACCTCAAAATATAGGCACTCACATAATGAATTCATGAAGAGTGAATATTCTTATGCCTACTTGAAGACTAAATAAGAAACTGGGTTGAGAGAGGTAAACCAAACACTCAGCAGGGCAATGGGGGTCTAAAAATTATGGTGTCTATTTTCTACCATAAAGTCCTGAAAAATACATTCATAGCCTTACTGCTATTCCATGTCCGCGGTGGATTTAATTAATACCCCTCATTCTTCACTCCTCTCTCAAGCTATAGCATTGGTAAAGAAATGTTGTTGTGGTCTCCCACTATGAGCAAGGAGTTTTCCCACCTCTTCACTCTGGTTTCAACCATGTGGTGTGCTCTGGTCAAGAGACTGATGTGAAATTCTGAGTCTAGGATTCAAGAGGCCTTGTCTCTGCAGGCCCTCTCATGTCTCAGCCACTGGCAGGAGACAGAATCGCCCACGTTAACCTGCCAGTGTCAAGGGGAGAATGGGACGCCCCGGGGACAGAGTTGCCAGGGCCTAGAGGCCTGGGTCCTGAGCCCAGCCTAGATGCCTAGATCCTGGGCCCAGCCTAGATGCCTGGGTCCTGAGCACAGCCTAGATGCCTGGGTCCTGAGTGCAGCCTAGATGCCTCGGCTCAGCCCAGCCTAGATGCCTAAATCCTGAGCCCAGCCTAGATGCCTGGGTCCTGGGCCCAGCCTAGATGCCTGGGTCCTGGGCCCAGCCTAGATGCCTGGGTCCTGAGCCCAGCCCAGATCAGCTCACCCCAGCTGACCTGTAGCTCGGTTGCTAAACAAATGTTTGTGGTTTTAAGCCACTGTGTTTTGGGCAGTTTGTTACATGGAGTTTTTGTGGCCACAATGATCTGATTTATGTGCCCCACTTGATTTTTTTTTTTTTTTTTTTAAGGATGTTTGGGGATTGAACCCAGGAACTCATACATGGGAGGCAGGTGCTCAAACACTGAGCTACATCTGCTCCCCTCACTTGAATTTTTCAGCATAGGTTGTCTAGAGGATTGTTTTATTTAGTTGCCATCCATTGCTCATTAAGAAATAATCAAGTTTTGGAAGAAAAGATTTGCAATACATATATCTGACCAAGGACTTAAATCCAGTACACATAAGGAACTCATAGCAATCAATAGTAAAAAGAGAAAGAGCCCAATTAAAAATGAGAAAGAAAGAAAAAAACCAAAAACTTGAGCACTTCACAAAAGTCACTTCACAAAACAAGATCTACAAATAGCTGATAAGCATATGAAAAGGCGCTGCATATAATTAGATATCAGGGTAATGGATATTAAAACCATGGTGAGATGTCATTTCATATACACTAGTATACTTTATAATCAAAAACCCCATATAACCAATGATTAGTGAGTATATAAAGCAATTAGAAGTCTCATCTGTTGCTGGCAGGAATATAAAAATGACCACGTTGGAGAATTTGTTGGAAATATCTCATCAAGTTAAACTTATCCCATGGTCCAGCAATTTCATTCCTAGGTATTATCCAAGAGAAAAATATATGTACACACAAAAAAGAATGCTCATTGCCGTCTTATGTATAATTGCCTCAAACAGGAAACACCCCCAAATGCCCATCAAAAGGAGAATGGATAAACAAATTATTGTATATTCATACAGTGAAATACAATTCACTAAAAGGAAACGAACTACTGACACATGCAACAATTTGGATGAATTTCAAAAATATTATATCAAGCAAAGGAAGCCAGACACAAAAGTATGTCATTTTTACTAGGAACTCTGAGCAGGAATTGAGAGTGGAGGGTAGATGCTGGGTGGGTGTCAGCTACAACTCCATTCGTTACTGAGGAATTTCAAATTGATCTGACATGGAGATACATTTTATTTTTACTATAAAGGTTGGCAAATATTAACATGTTCATAGAACTAAGGGTGCTAGAGAGAAGTCTAGGAATCTGTAGATTGGCCTGTAAGCTGATTTAATTTATTTAGGAGGGAATTTGGCAATTTCTATCAAACTTAAATCACGTAACCTCTTTGAACCTTCAACTGACCTTCTAGGGCTCAGCCTTTAGATTATACTAACATATAAGTGTAAAGTGGAAATGGATTTGTAAGGATGGCCTCTGCAGCACTGTTTATAAAGCAAAGCCTAGAAACTTATTAAGTGTTCATCAGTGGCGATATTGTCATGTAAATTATGGTACATCCCAACAGTGTCATATTGTATGGCTTCTAAAATCTTTGCAGATATGGAAAACTCTCCAAATAATTATTAACAATAATGCATAGCATATACCCATTTGTTAAAGATATATATATTATTTAAAGCATTGGCTAGAAGGGAAGAATATGTTATGTCTGTGCTTCCGTCTATGTATGGACATTTTATTGAATGATCCACAAGAAACTCTTCATCAGTTTTGCTTCTGGTGAGGGGTCTGTAGGTTTGGGTAGGAAAGAGTTTTTGTTGTAAATCCTATTTAGTGTTTTAAAACATGAATGTGTTCATCTGTTCAATTAAATAAAGTAAAATTAAGGAATTTTACATTGTATATGTTTGTAAACTGAATATCGAATACATTACTTTTTACTTGGTAGCAGGAAATATCTGTAGTAATTGGTAAGAGACGAAAAGTCAAATTGTTTAAGGAAAAGTAGATTATTGTATAATCCATAATGACCATAAGCTTACCATATTGGATACTATAAATTAAATTTTATGACATAAATGTATATTTATTGACAGGAAACTCAACCTTAGAAACCTGAAATCTGGGAATCAAGAAGAGTGATTGAGACATCAGAACCAGCCAAGGCAATTCAAGGATTTTCACTGGTTTTGCAGACTCCTATTCAGACTGCTAAATCCTTTCTTATCTTGTCCCAAGTACTATTGATATGAGAGATCAACTTTCTCCGATATTTTTTTAAACCTAAGATTCAATGCTTATTACCTCAGATTCAATTCAATTAGACTGAATTATGTCACTTTCCTCAATATTGATTAACTGATTTCCACATAGCTTCATAAACTTGGCATTGATTTACCTGAAAGAATTGTCTCCTCCTGTTGATCAGTTTATTAACAGGTTGATTAACATTTATATTCAAAATTTTTGGTTTGTAGATTCTATAACATTCTTGAGTGTAAATCAAGAATTCATTTTAAAATCTAAGATCCTAGAGATAAACTTTATTATTGGAGATGCAACATTTTTTAAGCCAGGTTTTTTAAAAAATCTTTAAGAATATTTATTGATGGGAGTGGATGTGACTCAAGTAGTTGAGTGCCTGCTTCCCATATGGGAGGTCCCATATTCAGTCTCCTGTGGCTCCTAAAAACAAACAAACAAATGAATAAACAGATAAACAAAAAAACCCAACTTAGGGGAGCCAATGTGGCTCAGTGGTTGAGCACTGGCTTCCCACATATGAAGTCCTGGGTTCAATCCCCAGCCCCAGTACCTCAAAAAAAAAAAAGAATATTTATTGAGTTGAATCTGAGGAAAGAGAAAATTAAGTCTGCTATCTTGATATGAGAAAATGTAAAGCTTTCTTTCTTTCATACTAAAATCAATAGAATAAGTTATTAAACAATTGACCTAGCTATGTTTACTCTTTCTGACATCAACAATTAATCACACTAGTAGCAATTCACCTAGGAAAAATTGAAATTGAATGATTTTGGTGATAGCATTTTCTCACAAAGCATCTAAATTTAGTTTGAAAATGTGATACTAAACAGTTTTAGTATTATTTTTAAATAATCATTGGGGAGTGGCTGTAGCTAAACGGTTGAGTGCCTACCTCCTGCAAACGAGGTCCCAGGTTCAATCCCTGGTATCTCCTAAAAATAACATTAAATACTAATAATAATCATTACTAGCCAGATCAAAAGCAGTCAAAGTAAGAACTCTTAAAGAAACGTATGCAGTCACTTTCTGTCAAATGCCTTTTTGTCAATAATTAACATTTTAAATGCATTTGGAAGATCTTACTAGTTTCTAACATTCCATAGTATTGATTAGAAGCTCTCTTTTAAGATATTACTCTATGCTAGTGTCAAATTCTTTTATAAGGCATCCAAAGCAGGAAAAATACACAAGTGAAAACAATGGTGCTCCACAAATTGTTAGGGGTTGAGAGGTAATGGCCTAGCCAGCCTAGGAGATACGGATGCATTTTAAAAGAAAACTTCCCTAGTCTTCAGCTCCACCAAAAGTGCTTTTCCATCAGATGTGTTGATTTTTCGGTAAGGGTAAGTATTTTTAACCCTAGGTACTTAAGGTTATGCAGCTCTAGCACTTACCCATGGCTGCTCCTGGCGTGTCATCGCATGTTTGGAACAGGGCTGTAAATACACCAGACGGGAGCATTTGCATTGGATACTCGGCCTTCAGCTACATTTGCCAGGTTTAACAAATCCAAATGCAGAATGCCCAGTTAAATTTGAATTACAGAGAAACAACGAATACATTTTTCGTGTGAATATGGCTCCTATGTTTATCTAAAATTCAACTTTAACTGGGCACCCCTGGGGAGGAGTACTTTAAGGAAAAATCCCATGAAACTTTGCATTAAGATATGGGTGAAGCTGATGTTTATTCTATCACATGACTTCTTTTTCATGAAGAGCCCAAGCATAAGTTTGTTTTCTGGTCTTAGTACCAGGAGGAGTTTTTCTTCTGTGAGATTCATTTGTTTTGATTGTAGAGTCTTGAAGGAGTAATTGCCCAGATTGCCCTTTTCACCTTGACTGTGGAAGGCGTAGGCCACATTCGTGGCCCACACACGTGTAAGAGGGAGCGCAGGAACTGTGCTTAGACGTGGTCTTAGCCTCGGTTATGGCTCCATTCTATGACTCCATCTTTAGTTTCCTTTCTTTCGTTGCTTCTACCTTATTGTTGTTATCTTCTTGGGTTTTGAATCATTTTTAGCACTCTTCAAAACTTTGGAGAACAGGGTGTATAAAGAAAAATAAATAAAGCAAACCTGCAGTCTTATGAAAATAGCTTCGTAATGCGATATGGATCGCATTTCTTTTGAATTCCACCGAGACTGGTTTTGCGGCTCGAGGTTTCTGTGTTGCTGTGTGGAGGTCTACAGCATTGTCCCCCTTTGGGGGTGGCCCCGTGGCTTACACCCCAAAGACAGCAATGGAGGGAGGACCCAGTGTGTTTTCATTCTTCACTCAGAGAGGATAATGTCTAATTCAACCAGCTTTCTGTATACTCTTTCCTTTGTCACTGCCTCTAAAGTTGTCATTTTGCTCAGGTAACATTCGTATTAATTGGGCACTCTTATTCAAACACCTGACTTCCTGTTTTTTCTTTAACCTCAAAGTTATCAGTATGCTGATAAGCAGGTTTATACCTCCATATAGAGGGGGAAATAGGCCCCCTGACCATATGGGATGTTTTATGTGGAGTCCCATATGAACGGCAAGTTAATTAGGCAGAAAGTTAACTGATTTAGTTGGTGCAAAGGTTAATATTGTCCAAGTTAACTCTTAACAGGCTGATACCTAGGGTATTAATATTTACATTCTGATGGCAATATTATTACTTTTTTTCCTTCATAGGATGCAGTGTCATGGCATTTAATTTCTTAAATAGCCACCCCCCTGAAGGCAGCATTTTCCATTTTCACTTCCCTCAAACAACACAACACAAACAACAGGGGTGATGGGGTGAGGGGTGGTGGCGGGTGGAGATGTGGATATTAATTAGGTCAGTGGCTCCAGCAGCCGTACACAAGGAGTAACAAGTGCAAATAAAAAGTAAAAACTGTTGTTGTTGTTTTTTTTAAAAAAAAAAAACTACTCTAAAGCACTGTGGCTTTTTCTCCTAAAATGAGGAGTTTTAAAACAGCCTTAGCTGGTATGTCTTTGGGTAGCTCATGAAATATCAATGCATCGTATAAAATGTAATCTCTTGAACGGTGACAAAGTAGAAAAATCATTTAAAAGAGTGAATGTGAGCTTGTGCCCCTGGACTGGGGCCAAAGAGAGAAAGAAGTTGGCAAACTGAGAAGCAATGCTGGGCTGGGATCCTCGCAGAGAAAGACCAAGACTGCTCTCCTCCCTGCATGTGCCTTTCGCTCTTCACATCTTACAGCATTTCCTCTTCTGTTCCACTTTGACGCTGGGAATCGCTCATATTTCAGCCCCCACACGACTGTCATTAAAGAACCACTTTTTCGAGTTTCTCTTGGTGCCCTTCCTGGTTTCATCAGCAGAGGTCACTGTGGCATTACAGCGTCTAACCCTCTAGCCCACTAGGAAGACAGGAGAAAATTCCACTGTCAGTCATTTAGCCAGATACTCCCGCCAGGCAATGGGCACGAAACCGTGTGCAAAGGGTGTGGTCTGGACGGCACGGAAACAAGAGGAGTAGAACGAGAAGATACGGCAGAACATGCTAGAACGATGAAGAGGTACCAGATCATAGGCAGAAGCGTCAATGCCGTTTGCTTTTAGAACTGTAAACATCTGCAGATCGATTTGAGCAGCATTCATGTGAAATTTCCAAGAGGAACGACCGTCGCTTTTCTCAAATCTGATTCATTAACGTGCATCATTGTCATCCTTTCTATCTTTCAAAATACTTTGCAGGCATTTTTTTTAAACAAGCAAATAAACAGACAAAAATCCTCATGAGTGTTTCACTTCGAGAATTGAAGTAACATGTGTTATCACCCACCTTTTATGAATGGGGGTTTCCGTAGTAGGTAAAAGTCCAACCCCAGCCCCCACCTTCCCCTGGAGCAGTGAGTGGTGTTCAACTTGTGTGGGGGTCCTTTAAAAATCGCCACACCCAGGGCTCATCCCAGACCCACTGCATCAGAACCTGGGGGAGGGGAAGGAGGGGGGAGGGGAAGGAGGGGGGAGGGGACGCCATCAGTAACTTTTAGTGATTCCGGAAGAGTCTGAAGCACAGCACTGTCCTCGAATTTCTTCAGTTGTGGCCATCACTTTGCATGCTTGTTCCAAAACTGACAATAAGATTTTCTGAATGATAGAAAAGCAAAGGTTCTTTCATGGCAACAGCCTGACAAATGGAGGGTCCTTTAGGTTCTAAAAGAAAAAGCAGCAAGGCTGAATGTAGGACTGCCAGAGCAGTCAGCAAAAGGCGTCGTGAGCCGTGTTCCCTTCCGGAGGCTGCCGGCCGGTACCTGTGTGTCACGTGAAATGAGTTTTATGAGAGAGGCGAAGTTGTTTTTTTCTAAGAGATTAGCTACTTTTGCCTGGTTACCTAAGCAAACAAAGGTGGACTAGGAAAAGGAGCTGGCCTGATTAGCTTTGTGTTCACCTGAGAAAAGCGGACTCCCTTTTCCTTCTGCTGGCCTCTAATGGAAACTCTCTCCTGCCTGTGGTGTGCGTGTGGTAATTGGTAACAGGTGCTGTTGGTTTAAGGGCAGGTAAGACGCAGCCTGTCCATTGGCTCTCAGGACAGCTAGAGGCACATGACTTGGTTTTTATGACTTCCCGCTTCTGAAGTGAAGTGACTCCTCTTTTCATTGATGTGAGCTTTAAGCTATGTGACGCCCAGCTGCATGATAAGAATTAGGATCATTTAACAGATCATTCAAAAATTTCAGTTTATAGAAACCCGTGGTGATTGCTTTTAACTACTAGTAATTGCTAAAAACATTTTCAAGATATTTTGGACAAAGTATATGAATGAATAATTCACTTATAGGGAAATAAAAATGGAATGTAAATTGAAAATTGTTTACTCTCCTTTACACTGACCACAAACCAAAGCAATAATCCTTTATTAAATTGATTTTAAAATTATATTATGGTGCCCAGTGCTAGTGAAGACAATAAATGGAGTTGGTATTCTCTAGCTATTGCTGGAGAGCACATAAAGAAACAGAAAATGTTTGAAAAATAATTTGACAATAGTGAGAGAGCTTTAAGGAATACATACCCCCTAATCCAATATTTAATTCATTCAATCAGTCAATATCTATCAAGAAACTACTTTGACCAGACACTCTTTTAGGCGCTGGGGTCTGTGAATGAGACAAGACCTGCCTTCTTCATGGGGCACAAGATAGACAAAGCCTGAGACAGGAAAGCACCATTAGATCTCTCTAAGGGCTATGCACAGAATTAATATCAAGTGGCTAGGTTCCCACATAATTATTAGCTTTTAATGATAATAATAGCCTTATGAAATAGAAATTCTTTGCCAGGCCCCTTTAAATTAGTTTGGTGAAAGAGTAACCATAGTGGCATCAATACCCAAATGAAAATTGCACTCTTGTAAGTAACTTTCCAACTGAAAGAATAAGGACCAGCTGGAGGAGGGAATTTCAGCTTCATTGAGGACATATCAACCAATAATTGTCCATCCATGAAACCTTGTTCCTCTCTCGTTTCTATCCTTTAATGTAAAATCCCACCTTCCCTGTATGAAGTAAGCCATTTCATTTGTTAAAGAAGTATTTGCTTGCTACCTACTATGTGTTGAGCATATTGTTAAGTCCTATGGATACAAAGCCCAATAAGGTTTTATTTCTGTCTTCAAAAACCATTGAGTCTAGTGGAGGAGACTAAGGACTGGGTGATCAGGGTTGAGAGAAATGCCCAAATCAGGAAATCAGGATCAGCTTTCTCAGAGAGGTGTTTTTTGAGCAGGGTTTTGAGGGCTGAGTATGAGTTAGGTTAAAAGAAAGAAGTTTGGAATGGCAGAAACTGTTCACACTGAAAAGTTCAATGAAAATAGTGATCTTAGTGCTATACCTTTTACATGAATTAATTTAACCTTAGCATACCCTTATAGAGTATTTATTGCTACTGTCTTCGTCATGTCTGCTCGGAGGGGAAGAAACTGGGGCACAAAGCTAAGTTATTCTGATTCCAGAGCCCGATTTTTATCAATAGAGACTAGAATATTCTAACTCTCATCATGGAGGGCCCCTCTCCCAAACTACAGCACATTCTATTGGCTGCACTGTGTTCAGTTATTTTCTATTAACTGTTCATGGGTATGTTTTATCACCCACTTGCCCTGGAAGTTCCCAGAGAGCTGCACATCATGCTTATTACCACACATTCTGCATTAGTCAGCATTAGGGGTGCTGATACAAAATGCCAGAAATCGGTTGGCTTTTATAAAGGGTATTTATTTGTGGTAGAACCTTACAGTTACCAGGCCATAAAGCATAAGGTACTTCCCTCACCAAAGTCTGTTGCCACGTGTTAGAGCAAGATGGCTGCTGACATCTGCTAGGGTTCAGGCTTCCTCTTATTCTTAAGACTCTGTGGTCCCAGCTTCTTCCGATATCAGCTATACACTGGGATAAGTCTCATCTCTCCCAGAGCTCGTTTCTCTCCTGTGTACAGCTCCTCTGCTCTCTCCACAGGCCAGCTGTAGACTATCAGACTAAGAGCTCCTCTCTCTTCCCAGGACATCTGCTGTGTCTAATGCAGCCTTCTCTCTCTCTCCTTATGTATCTGCTTCTCTGTGTTTACTTCACGGGGCTCCAATATTAAAACTCCAACCTCCCTTCTCTGCAGTGCGATTTTTCTGTGAGTCCCTGCCCACCAAGGGAGTGGGGACTCAAGTCCTACTGATGTGGCCCAATCAAAGCCTTAATCATTATTTAATCAGGTAAAAGTAAAACCTCTGAATCCAATATAATCTAATATGCCCAGAAGAACAGACTAATTTACAAATATAATCAATATCTATTTTTGGAATTCATAAACAATATCAAACTGCTACACCACACATGATGCTTTATACGTGGTACTAAGAATTTGTTTTACCTGTTGATTAAGCAGGCAATGTCTGGTTTTAGCAAACCAGTGATTTATAAAAAAAAAAAAGAATAGCAAAAGAAACCCCTTTAGAAGCAATGGTACTCATCTCAAACATTAAGGGTCAGAACATCCTTAATTGTCCTAAACTATTTATTTATCAAGCATTTATCAATGTCTCAAGAATGTACTTGAAATCTTTTGCCTGATTGCTAAGTTTCCTATATCTAATCTACAATTTGTTGGGTAATAGGTTTCTCCTATTTTCCTAAACCACCTCCTCCGAGCTGTGTGATAGGGCTCTTTTTCAGAAGGTAAGGCTGGGTTGGCTTTCTCGCCCTCACGTGTTTTTAATGACTCTGAAGCAAGAGGTTTGGCCATAATGAACCCCACGATTCTGCCTGTTCAACCAGCCTGCCTCTATGGTCTGTCCTCTGGAGAATTTTTGATGTTCCATGCAGATTCTAACCTATTTCTTCTGCCTCATATAAAACCTTTCATACTGTAAGTTCATTTTAATTTAGTTTCTTTTCCAGATCTGCAATATCTTTCTTAAGGCATGGTGACCAAATCCACACATTATCTTCTAGTTGGATTATTTTCTTAAAGGTGTAAAACTTATTCTGAGTGAAATGAAGCCGTGGCAAGTGGAAATGTGTTTCCCACGCAATCAAAGGGGTGTTTGCAAGTCCCGAAAGACCTAAGTCATGACCAGAGGTTTGATTAGGCACTGAGGAAACATGATGCAGCAGACCTTGGATCCTCAAGAAAAGACGCAGGGCTGGCAAGTGGGGAAAGGAAAGTTAGGGGAGCACAGCACAGGTGAGCTAAAGAAAGAGGATAAGGATTCAAATGGAAATTTGTTAAAGAATCCTGAAGACTAAATGAAACCCTTTTGTTGACCCATGATCTGATACTTTATAGTACAATATTTCTCAAAATGAAGATTTGGGGAGAGAAGGGAGAAGAGAGTGTTCAGATAGCTGTTTTGAAGAAATTCCCCAGGTGATTCTTAGGCACAATAAAGTTTGAGAATCATTAACATAAAATGCTGGTATAATAAGCAAATATATTTCACATGTGATTACCCTACCTTTAAGAAATAATTTAGTGTGTCCATAAATGGCCAGAAAATAAGCTTAAAACCTTTCTACTTGCCCCAATGCCCCTATTGAAAGCCTTCCAAAAAAGACAATTTAAAATTGCATGGCAAAGAAGTGGGCGCAGCCCAGTGGATGATCCAAAAGATAACTCCTGGCAGAGGCCCCAGACAACCAAAGGGCCCTTCCCTGACTTCAGGTCTGAAAAATAAAGAATCGACAAAAACATCAGCCTCCCAAACTCCTCACTGGCTGCATGGGGGATGCTGAACGCAGAAAGAGAAATAAGACTCCATCCCTTCCCCTTGAGAAATGCACCTTAATGCAGTGGTGGGGTGGAAGCAATAGTAGGGATTATCAGTTCAGACTAGAGAAGACTGAGAGCAGGACTTCTCAAAGCCTGGTCCACAAGCTGCCACCAGATCTTATGTTACCTACAGAACTGAGAGTAAGCATTTAGAAACAGTATTAGGGTTCTCCAGCAAAACAGAACTGACAGGAGAAATAATAAAATATAAATATTAGGAGATTTATCACAGGAATTGGCTCATGCAACTGTAGGGATGGATCATTCCAAATTCCATAGGGTAGGCAACATGCTGGGAACTCTGATGAAGGTTTTGATAAATACCTTGGAAAGATTGGCTGGTTGAAGCAGAGACAGCAATTCTTCTTTCTGACTGCTGAAATCATCAGTTCTCCCTTTGAGGCCTCCACCTGATTGGATGAGACTTTCCTTATAAAGTCTTGTTTAAGGCAATCTCTTTTGTTGACTGTAGATGCAATCAGCCATAGATGCAATCAATTGACTAATGATTTAAATCCTCGAGATATCCTCACAGTTAACAGACCAGGGCTTACCTGACCATACAACTGGACGCCATAACCTAGCCAAGTTGACATATGCACATAATCATAGAAATTTTCAGAGCGATTTGATATTAATTATATGTCTATTGAATAAAATACTACTTTTAAAAATTGGGCATGTTATGAAATGTGTGGCAAAACCAAGATGGCACATTTTCATATCTTTTTTTTCATTTTGTTTCATATCCTTTTTAACTAAGCTTAAAGATACATTCTAGCCTGGAGATACATAAATGCTTTCTAGTTTTATTTCAATAGGTGGAGCTTCATATGGTTGCTTCAAGTCAATTCAAGTTCAGCTAAAACACTGGTTCAGACCAATTTTTTGCACTGGTTTGGATTTGTACACGGATCTGAGCACATCACACTTCTTCTTAGGGAGGCTGCCTTTAGCCTGAGAGAGGGAAGTCCCTACTTCCCTAAAAGAAACCTTTTCCATCACTTTGTTGAAATTCTTTTTCATAAGCTAGGCTGAAATGCTGGTGCTTGGAGAGATCTAAAACACCAACGTGCAAGGTACTTCTTTCCAGCTTCCCTAAGGACACATTTTGATGAAGCAGAGGCTGGAGGCTGCGGGAAAGGCCTGGAGGAGGGGAGGGGAGTGCGGGCCACGAAGGGATAGTTTCACATGATCTTACCCACTTCATCTTCTCCCCCAGGATCAGGCCTGCAGTTTTGCCACTCCTTTCCCCTGGAAGGGATGGAACAGCCACTTGTAGATGATGGCTGGGTGCTGCCAGAAGCAAAACTACCGGAGCTAAAAGCATCATTTGCCCAAAACCTAGTCTCTGTCTGAAAAGTACAGAGGGGAGATTGTTTCCCTGAACCCAGACAATAAATGGAGCCAGGGAACACGGATTAGTCCACAGTAACAGTCTTTCAGCCCAGACTATATTTGCTATACAGAAAAGAAAGGAGTTCTATTTTAGTTACTCTGTACCGCCTCCCGGGGCTGAGTAAATTAAGGGTCACTCCGGGATTTTCAGAGTTTTCTTTGGTGGCTTCAGAGGAGAAAGATAGGAGGTGGCTTTGTACAAACAGGAACCTCACCCATAAAGCCAGTCTCAAATTTCGACCTCAGTTCTTTTGCCAGGGAAAGCTCCCGGTAGAGCAGGGAGTGGCCCGTTGTGCCAGGGAATTCACCCTTAGGTCAAGACAAAACCTCAACAAGCAAGGCCTAACAAAAGCTAATCTCAGAAATGACAGGCCACACTGGCTTTCAGTGAAACGCACTCTAAAACCTAATTCCTATCACTGAAGATAATAAGATCAAACATCAGAGCTGGATTCCTATGGTGGAAGGGCACAGAATGTACTAACTACTTAAAGCTTCTCGTTCTCCAGATAGTAGCCAGGGCTCCTCTGCAGTGTCTTGGAAGATTTTCGGATGACTCCCAGAGGTTCCTCTAGTTCTTTGGTAGCTTTGGCCTGACAGTGTTTACCCACCTGGTACCTCTTTTTCGTGGTCTTTGGGTGTCGTGTTGTGATCATATCCTCAGTCCCACACTGCATTCTCTAAGCCTGAGGCATTTTCTAGGAGGATTTGAAGAGGAGCCAAATGGAAAGTCAAATAGGTGGAAAGCTTAACAAGAGATTAGTTCACGTTGTGTGTGTGTGTTGGTGGCTTACGGGGCTGTATTAT
Source organism: Tolypeutes matacus (assembly GCA_026826555.1). Taxonomy (NCBI): domain Eukaryota; kingdom Metazoa; phylum Chordata; class Mammalia; order Cingulata; family Chlamyphoridae; genus Tolypeutes; species Tolypeutes matacus. The sequence continues at coordinate 64,271,616 of JAKSZT010054030.1, forward strand.
GCATAGAAATGCTAGTCAGTGGTTTACTTTGATTTAAAAAGTTAATATTAAGTTTTATAATGTTAAAAATTTCAAAATCAAATACTTAGTTCTTTCTTAAACTTTTAAGCTCAGCTTAAAAAGCATATGTGTCTTGCAAATTCTAACACTTTTTAAGGGGGCCGATTGTTAATATTCAATATACTTTATAAACAGGAAAACTTCTTTTAACAACTTGAACTGCATTTAAGATTATTATGTAAATGTTTAAATTAAAATCTTCTGAACTTAAAAAAATATTAGCAATTAGATGAATCAAACCTGTAATTATTTCAAAACTTCAATTCTCTTAAACTTTCCATTGCTATTTGTAATCTTACTAAGATGCTGACTTAAAAAGCATAGGTCTCAACAACTGTATGCCAAAAAATTAGACAATCTGGATGAAATGGATAAATTCCTAGAAACACATGAACAAACTAAACTGACTCTACAAGAAATAGAAGACCTCAACAGACCAATTACAAGCAAAGAGATTGAATCAGTCATCAAACACCTCCCAACAAAGAAAAGCCCAGGACCAGATGGCTTCACAGGTGAATTCTACCAATCATTCCAAGAATACCAATCCTGCTCAAACTCTTCCAAAAAACTGAGGAGCGGGGAACACTCCCTAACTCATTCTATGAGGCCAATATCACCCCAATACCAAAGCAAGATAAAGATACTACAGGAAAAGAAAATTACAGACCAATTTCTCTTATGAATACAGATGCAAAAATCCTCAACAAACTACTTGCAAATCAAATCTAAGAGCACATCAAACAAATTATACACCATGATCAAATGGGTTTTATCCCAAGTATGCAAGGGTGGTTCAACATAAGAAAATCAACTAAAGCAATGCATCACATCAACAAACTGAAGGGGGAAACCACATTCTCATTTCAATTGATGCAGAAAAGCCATTTGACAAAATCCAGCACCCTCTCTTGATAAAAACACTCAGAGAGCTAGAAATGGAAGGAAATTTCCTCAACATAACAAAGGATGTATATGAAAAACTCACAGCTAGCATCATACTTAATGGTGAAAGACTGAAAGTTTTCCCTCTAAGATCAGGAACAAGACAAGGATGCCCATTCTTACCAATGTTATTTGTTATTCAACATTGAACTGGAAGTTCTAGCCAGAGCTATTAGGCAAGAAAAAGAAATAAAAGGCATTCAGATTAGAAAGGAAGAAGTAAAACTATTTGCGGATGACATGATCCTATAAATAGAAAGCCCCCAAATTTCAACAACAAAGCTTCTAGAGCTAATAAACTAGTTCAGCAAGATGGTGGGGTACAGGATGAACATGCAAATACAGTAGTGTTTCTATACACTACTAATGAGCAAACTGAGGAGAAAATCAAGAAAAAAATTTCCATTTAACATAGCAACTAAAAGAATCAAATACCTAGGAATAAATTTAATGAAGGGTATAAAGGATTCATACACAGAAATCTACAAAACATTGCTAAAAGTAATCAGAGGAAAGCTAAATAAATGGAAAGGCATTCTGTGTTCATGGATTGGAAAACTAAATATCATTAAAATGTTAATTCCACCCAAAATTGTTTATAGCTTCAAGCATTCCCAATCAAAGTTCCAACAACCTAAACTGCAGAATTGGAAAAGCCAATTATCAAATTTATTTGGAAGGGTAAGGAGCCCTGAATAGCCAAAAACATCTGGAAAAACAAGAGCAAAGTTGGAGGACTTACACTTCTTGACTTTAAAGCATATTACAAAGCAACATTGGTTAAAACAACATGGTACTGACACAAGGATAGATATATAGACCAATGGAATAGAACTGAGGGTTCAGAAATAGACCCTCATACCTATGGCCAATTGATTTTTGACGATACTGCCAAGTCCATTCAAGTGGGAAAGTATAGCCTCTTCAACAAATGGTGCTGGGAGAACTGGATGTCCATATGTAAAAGAATGAAAAAGGATCCTTATATCACCATATATATAATTAGATCAAAATAGATCAAAGACTTAAATATAAGAACTAGAACAGTCAAACTCCTAAAAGAAAATGTAAGGAAGCATCTTCAAGATCTTCTGTTAGGCAATGGTTCCTTAGACTTTACACCCAAAGCCCAAGCAACAAAAGAAAAATAGATAAATGGGACCTCATCAAAATTAAAAACTTTTGTGTATCAACAGACTTTATCAAAAAAGTGGAAAAAAAAATCTACTCAACGGGAGAAAATATTTGGAAACCACATATCCGATAACGGTTAAATATCCAAAATATATACATAAATCCAACAACTCAACAATAAAAAGACAAACAACCCAATTAAAAAATGGCAAAAGACTTGAAGAGACATTTCTCCAAAGGGGGTGTACAAATGGCTAAGAAGCACATAAAAAGATGTTCAACATCACTAGCTAGTAGGGAAATAAAAATCAAAACCACAATGAGTTATCATTTCACACCCACTAGAATGGCTACTATTAAAAAAAAAAAAAACAGAAAATTATAAGTGTTGGAGAAAATGTGGAGAAATAAGAACACTCATTCATTGTTGGTGGGAATATAAAACGGTACAGCTACTGTGGAAGACAGTTTGGCAATTCCTCAAGAAGTGAAATATAGAATTATCATATGACCCAGCAATTCTGCTGCTAGGTATATACCCAGAACAATTGAAAGCTGAGACTCAAACAGATATTTGCATACTGATGTTCACAATGGCATTATTCACACTTGCCAAAAGATGGAAGCAACCCAGGTGTCCATTAACCAATGAATGGATAAATAAAATGTGGTATATTCATATGATGGAATATTATTTAGCTGTAAAATGGAATGAAGTCCTGATTCATGTGACAATATGGATAAACCTTGATGACATTGTGCTGAGTGAAGTAAGCCAGACACAAAAGGACAAATATTTTATGATGTCACTGGTATGAGCTAGCTATAATAAGCAAACTCAATTTTGCTTCTAGAGTTAGAATCTATAGAATTTAGGTTACCTGGGGATAGATTAGGGGTAGAGAATGGGAAGCTGAGTCTTAATTTGTGCAGAATTTCTATTTAGTTTGATTGTAAACATTTGGAAATGGATAGAGGTGATGGTAGCACTTTACTGTGAGTATAATCAACAGCACTGAATAATGTTTGTTAATATGGTTGAAAGGGGAAGTTTTGGGTCATGTATGTTGCTAGAATGAAAGAAGATAAAACATGGAACTGTATAACACAGTGAACCCTGTTTTGGACATTGGACTGGGGTTAATGGTACAAGTATAAGAATGTACTTTCATGAATCATAACAAATGTATGACACTCTTACAAGTTGTTAATAATAGGGTGGTATATGTGAAAAAAAAAATCACAGGTCTCTTTCAATTGCTTAAGTGCATATTTAAAATTAGAATTATAACACAGACTTATTTTCTCAATTGGTTTAAAATCTCAACAATACAAATATATAAGGCACCATATATGTACAGATTCCCTAATTCAAAGACATCCAAATATTTTCTATATTTCACTCTAAATATTCCCACCATTGAAATATTTTAGCCCTTAGCAGAAAAAATGATGGCATCATACAATTTTGGTGGTTACTTTCCTATGCAGTTTTAGGGAGTGGCTTCTCAACTTGATGAGGTTTGTTAAGGAACAGAGATATCAGACAGGAGGTGACTGATCCTTGTCTCGGACCCTAATAGTTGATACCCGAGCCCTATCTGTGGTTGCTGTGCCAGTGGCTCCATTACTCACAGGAGGTAAGCAGGTTATGCTTATCTGGGAAAGACTCCCGTAATTTGCACCATGACCCGGCGTATTGATTAGCTAGTGTATTTTTTTTTTTGCTCTAAAAGCTGTATAAATATTTTTTTTTCATTTAACTTTAAAGGTCTCTGGACTTGATGGACTCTCCATTCTTTTTCATTCCTTTCTCTTATATTAATTGATATCTGATGGAATGTTGACTCTGGCTTTCATGGCTTTGTTGACTTCTGGATCACAATTCCCACAGCCGTTCTGCTAACATTTGAAATCAGGTTAAAGAACAGTGTTGAGAGGCTGTCTAGAGAGGGGTTTGAGCCTGGCTCATTGGAACATATGTAGACAATAAACTCCAAGAGTTCCTTAACTGAGAGCTGAATACGTTTTCTATGTTGCCTTACCTGATCATTTTAGACCTCAGATTTTTTCCTCCAATTTTCTACAATCCTTGCTATTGCCAGAAATGGATGTAGGGGACCATGTTAAAATGATGGTTTCAGGGAGAGGATTTGCTATTTTCTGTAGGGCCAAGTAAATAAGGGCAAGTGTCCATTGGGAGCAAAATTTACCACTCATAAAATTAAAGAAATACAGCTTGGGAGATGTCCAAAGATAGGGCAGAAGCAGAGGTAAGGTAAGTTTCAGGTATTGGCAAGCATTAAAATGGAAGGCAACATAACAACCAGCCAACCAACAAAAACTCTGACAAAAAATTTTAAAAATTATAAAACACCAGTGAACTTAGTCTCAAATGATCGAACGACCTGGGTTCTGATCCTTATTCTATTACTTACCAATTGTATGATCTTGGCAGGTGAGGATGGTTTTTATCCATAATTCATTTCTTTGCCAAATGGAAACAATACATACCTCCAGACAAAGATGTATAGTGTAATAGGAAGACTTTTCATAAGCTTAGGACACCAGTAAATAGTACTTCAAAATTAAGAAAAGTTTTGTTTTTTATTTGATATTTCAAAAGAAAAAGGTATCAATGTCATTAAAAGGGAATCAGAATTTTGTTGCATTTCCTTACACTTTTTTTTGCAATTAATGCTATTTTAATTTTAAATTTTGGCCCACCATAGACTTTTTAGAACAAAAGACCCTTAAAGGTAATTATCTGCCTTGGTCCCCAGAGTTATTATGGGAATTAAATTTGTGTAAACATAAAATAGTTTTGTCATTGATAATAAGTGGTTGATAATTTTTAGTGTATTAGGGACAAAAAAATAATATAAAAAACAAGATTTTCACAGCTTCTTTGCCCTCCCTACCTGCTGGTAAGAATTTTGTCCTTTGCTAATTCAGGACTCTTATCCAGCTGATCCTGGGCCATAGATGTGAGAAGAAGAAGGCGAGAATCTTAGAAAGAGAAAAAGATAACTTGTATTGCAGAGACGATAACGTGTTACATGCAGAAAGAAAGAGGGAAAGGATGAAAAGAAAATCTAGACCCTACAAAGTGACTGGATTTGGAATCCTTTTGGGAGCCTTGGGTAAAAGCAGACTTCAGGCATCAGCAAGCTGTGGTAGCTTGTAAGAGTAAGAGAGATATACAATTGATTTTTAAAATGTGTTAAGACATTTGTCTTTGAAAGTTCTTCAGATTTGGCTTTTGTATAAGAGAGAAGTGAAGAGCTAAATTGTTTTTACGATATTTGGTTTACAAATGGACGATTATATCTTTGACTCCAACTCTGAGGTGAGGCTAATTTTGAGATCAAACAAGTTATTTTTGGCTTTATACAGGTTTCATTATTATCATGATCATCACCATCATAAATATTATCATTATTTAATTCCAAATAAGAGAAAAGCCAATGGATATCGTGAAATCCATGTTAGCAAAGAAAGGAAGTTCAAGCAATGAAGAACATAACATCAGAATGAAAATCACTTAAAACAAGGCAGAAACCAGTCCAACAAACATGTGCTGAGCATCTGTTCTGTTCCAGTCACTGGGATAGAGACTATGGCATTTGTAAACAAAAGTCTCTGCCTTCAAGACGATCACAGTCTTGTTGGGGAAATAAACATATTCAAACATCCTGGACATGCTAGATAGGAAGTGTTATGCTACAATAAAATCACAACAAAATTCAACTGGCCTATAGAGGGGGTACTGATTCATTTTGAAGAGAAGAATTAGAGACCAAATTCATAAAAGGGAAAGAATTGTTCAAATGAAACTTAAGTATATTTGGGCCATGCTATTTTAGTCATTCTGCCAATCTCTGCCTTTTGACTGAGCAGTTTAATCCTTTTACATTTAAAGTAACTACTGGGGAAGCGGCTGTGGCTCAATCAGTAGGGCTCCCGTTTACCATATGGGAGGCCCTGGGTTCGGTTCCCGGGGCCTCCTGGTGAAGGCAAGCCCGCCCGCACGGCATGGTTAGCTGACCCAGCGAGCACAAGCAGCAAGGGGGGGATAAATGAATAAATAAATAAAATCTTAAAAAAAAAAAAAATAATAATAAAGTAACTACTGATAATTCTGGCATTTCTTTTGCTATATTGCTCAGTATTTTTTTTTTTATTTGTTTGTTTGTTTTAGTCTTATACTGTTTTGTCCCTTAATTCTTCCATTACAAACTACTTATGTATTTAGATGATCTTTTGTAGTGAACCATTTAGAATTCTTTTTCATTTTCTTCTGTGCATATTTTCTCTATTTTCTTTGTGGTTACCATGGGGCTTAAATTTAACATTGTAAATTTCTAACAGTCTTGTTTGGTTTGATACCAACTTAACTTTAATAGCATACACAAACTATGTTCTTGCATCCCTCTACCCTCCTATCTTTATGTAGTTCTTTTTTTTTTTTTTTTTTTTTTTTTTTTTAAATTTTTTTTTTTTTTTTTCATTTATCCCCCCCTTGCTGCTTGTGCTCGCTGGGTCAGCTAACCACGCCATGCGGGCGGGCCTGCCCTCACCAGGAGGCCCCGGGAACCGAACCCAGGGCCTCCCATATGGTAAACGGGAGCCCTACTGATTGAGCCACAGCCGCTTCCCTTTATGTAGTTCTTGATACAAATTACATATTTTATACATTGAGTCCAAAACCATTAACTTATCACTTTTTATGCATTTGCATTTTTGATTCTGTAGTAATTAAAAAGTGGAGTTACAAACCAAAACTACAATAGTACTGACATTTGTTTATCCACATTGTCACCCTTACCAGAGGTCATTATGCTTTTCATGCAGATTCCATATTGCCTAGGATCCTTCCACTTCCATCTGAAGAACTCCCTTTAGCCTATCTTATAGGGCCTGTCTAGTGCTGATGAACTACCTCCATTTTGTTTATGTGGGAATGTCTGAAACGCTCCCTCACTTTTAAAAAAATGTTAAATAAAGTTTTGTTCCCTTTTAATAATAATTCTTAAGTGCACAACTTGCTTCCTAACACACAGCTGAAATCTTTGCCCTTCTTTTGGGTGGGGAGGGGAGGGACAGTGGTGCCTATGTATGTTTTCAGCAGACTCAGGGGATAAAAAAGCGAATGATTTTCTAAGCTAAATAAAGCAGAGGCCAATACCTCTCTTCCAGGTGTGGCTTTTGCTTTCACATTATCTTCCATCTCAGGAAATTGACTTTAGTCTATATAGGACTTCTCAAATGAAGAAACATAAAATATCATCTCTAATTTGTAATGAAAACTTATATAGCGAGAAAACTGTTCTAATACACAAACCACTTCGTGCCCTAACTGTCCAGCCACACAACTCTAATAAGATTGCCCAGGGTACACTGGCCCCAGCACCTAACTGGAAAGAAAGGGGTGGGGATGCCCCCTGATCTGGCTGTGTCAGAGCAGCTGCATTCCTCCCCCCTCCTCCCCAGCCCTGGGACCTACTCCCAGGGCAGCCACGGGAAGAAACAGATAGCAAAAACCAAAAGCCCAAATTCCTAACTGGCAACTCACATCACTTTACACACATAACTTTAAGACTGCATACATTGCAACAGTGCATTGGTGATACAAGCTTTAAAATATTTTTCCATTCCTTTGGATTTTGCATGTGATACCTTTGTATCAGTCACTGCAGGTAGAATGAACAAGCTTTGTTTTTGTGTTGTTGTTTTGTAACATGCTTTCAACTAGATATGATTCAAAATAGATTACTACTCCCCTTTTATCATTATACTTAGCTAAAAAGTTTCCAGGCAGTCCACACGAAACAGGATTTGCTGCCAGACTCACCACAGAGTTAGCTGCAGCCAAAAGTGGGGGTCTGCTGGGTCAAAGGTCATAGTGTTTAGCTAAGTGTGAAGAGCATTGAAAAGAATCCTGGTTGGAGGTGCAAGCCTGCAGCACCAGATGCGAAACCTCCATGACGTGACTACACAACTCCATCCTCCGACCCTTGAAGGGTGATCATCACTGAGGGGGCACGTAGCTGTGGAAGGGTGTTCCTGGGGCCTGGTACACTGGCATAGTGACCAGGTGGGGTACGACAGGAGTTGGGGAGTGAGCAGTCAGCAGAGTGCCTACTGATATGGCCATGGTGGTCCCAGTCACCATGCCCATGGTGACCCCATTGCCCCTGGGCAGGGGTATGGGTGCAGGGTACACCGTGGCTGGCACACCATTGGGCTGGACCACTGTGGTACGGTGGATGACATGCGTGGCACTGTGTACAGGGGCTGCATGTAGTACATGCCTAGCTGTGCGTACGGGCTCGCCTGGGGGTAGGCTGTGGGTAGGCACTCTGCACAGGGTACACCGTAGTCTGGTAGGGATTGGAGGAGGAGTACAGTGGCACCATCCCACTGGTGGGGCAGCAGGACACTTTCTAAGGTGTGCCAGGGGTCTAACTTCTTTTGAAGGTAAGATTTGTCCTGGGTTCATGTTAGGAGAATAGACAGGAGCTGCTCCTGCAAGTCACATATGTGGAAACCAGCTGGATAACCAATTCCTTTGGCATTTGCATAAGGAACCCCAGAAGATCCAGGGCTATAAACAGGATCGATGATTTCAAGAATGGACTGATGGCGGCCTGGACTTTGGCGACCGGCATGCAGCGGCAGGGGGCTGGGCAGGGGCTCAGCGAGGGAACACGACACAGAGGCCAGCTCAATGCAGGGCTGGGTTGTGAGGCCATCGACGGCGGCCACCGCCTTACCACCTCCATGCTCCAATGGGCCTGCCAGCCTCTCCGCAGACTACATTCCCACCAACGCTATGCAGCCTTCTCCCTCATTTTTGAAAGACAATTTTTCTGGACATAGAATTCTTGGTTGACAATTTTTGTTTAGCACATTAAATATGGACTGGACTTCTTGTCCCCATGGTTTCTGATGAGAAATTGGCACCTACTCCTATTGAGGCTCCCTTGTATATAATTCAATGCTTCTTTCTTGCAGGTCTCGGGTTTTTCTCATTGTCTTTGAAATTTGACAGTTTGATTATAATGTGACATATTGGGATTGCTTTGATTTTATCCTGTTTGGAGTTCATGAGTTTCTTAGATATGTCTATTCATGTGTTTCAGTAAATTTGGAGAGATTTCTTTGAGTATTTCTTTGAATATACTTTCTGCCTCTTTCTCTTCTTCTTCTGGGATTTTCATAAGGTATATATTTGCATGCTTAATGGTGCCCTACAAGTCTCTCAGGCTCTGTTCACTTTTCTTCATTCCATTCTTTCTACTTTTCAGACTTGATCATTTCTATTGTCCTATCTTCAAGTTCACTGATTCTTTTTCTGCCAGCTCCAATCTTCTGATGAACCCCTCCATAGAATTTTTTATTTCGGTTATTCTCTTCAGCCCCAGTGTTTCTGTTTGGCTCCTTTTTATGACTTTATCTCTTTATTTAAATTCTCATATTGTTCATATTTCATTTTCCTAATTTCCTTTACTTTTGGTTTGAGGTGCATTATTTTATTCTTTTATGTGCCATCATTTCTTGTTTCTTTGTATGTCTTATATTTTTTTGTTGCATACTGTACATTTATTATTTTAATAGGTTAATAGTGAGTTTAGTCACTGAAGTGTGTTTTCCTTAAGCTTGCATCCAGCTAGTGTTGAAAGAAAGAAGAGAAAAAGAGATAGTGGCAAAGAAAATAACTATAAAACTGAAGGAAAACACCTTTCCCAGTCTTTTCAGAGCAAAGTTCTGGGACAAGATAGATGGAGACAAGAAACCTGGTTCAGTCCCTCAGGCTGCCACCAGACAGATTGGTATGTTCCAGGGATATGCACTGGGAGTGCAGGCTGGCTCCAAACTGAGCCAGGGACAGGGTGAGGGAATGTCCAGGAAAGGAACCACAAGGTTTTGCTACTATATATAAATTGTCTTTTTCTTGATTCAGTACTCACCTTGTTACTGCAACCCTTTAACTATTTTCTGGGGCTCTCAGAAAGATGGTTCTGCCAGTTTTTGCTTTTTGTTAAAAAATCCTGTGAGGGTAAAGAACCCTGGAGCATCTTACTCCACTTTCTCAGTGACATTACTCTCCATTAGTTGATTCTCGACACAGGCTTCAAGAACTACCTGGTCTAGGTCAAGTACGTCAGTGTGGGATCTGTAAGGCCAGTCTTTCAAATTCAAAGCTACAGAGTTTTGTTATCTCTACCCAAACTGCCAGCACTGGACATTTGGAAGTATGAAATTTGTTTTAACAACAAGTAAAAATGACTTTACATGATATGGGGGGGTGTGGGGGTGGGGGAGGGATAAGGAGCCAAGAAAAGCCCATATTTGCTGGACAGAAGACCTTTCCCCATGTGTGTATTCCACATTCTTCCCTGGAAATGGTTCTATTATGCTCCTGGAAAAGAGGAGTCAAATGCATTCCAGTGTAGCTTGGATAATACTTTAAAAATAATATCATACCAATCATCAGCATTACGTAAAAGCCAAAGAAAGTTTGAAAGAGAATCATATTTTCTTTAGAATCAATAATAACAATTAATGTTTGTTGAGCAGTTACTATTGACAAGCAGTTTCCTGAACGCTTTCCAAGCACATTTTCTTTTAATTTCCCAACAACTCACATGACCATCATCGCCATTTTGGAAATGAAAAAATGAAAGGCACTTGCCCAAGTTCTAAAGCTGACGTGAAAACCCAAGTAGTTGGGCTCCAGAGCCCACATGCTAACCACCAGTCTATATCTGCCTCCCCAAGACCAAATGCTTTGGCGCTTCCTTCCATTGATCTTTATTCTTCCACCTTTTATCTTTGCAGTTCTCCTTACATTTCCTACCTACCTTAAAATAAGCCCCAGCAGCCACAAGGTATATGTATCTGAAGAGTTCTTTCCAAATTCTATGCAAATCTACTCTCATTCATGCCTACAGAGGGTGTATATAACTGGATTATCTGCAATATAATGGGGCATATGTTCTCCAAAAATCACATTATCAAAACCACCAGTCTCAGTTTTCCATCCTACTTTAACAAACACTTCCCCACCCTGTATTCAACCTATATGCTTTCCTTGTTTTCATAGTTGTGAAGAGATAGATTGCTACATTTTCTGAATATGAATCATTACTTCTCTTTCTGAGTCATATTTACCATTATTATTTCTCAGTTTCTTTATCCTCATTTGTATGAGATATCTAGGCTTCAGAGAAACTCTTGCTCATTTCTTATCTTATACTAAACCAAACATTTGCTCAGAAAACTTACAAAACTCTTATATTTAACCAACATTAATGGAGTGAGAACTTGGTATGAATGACTGGTTTATCTTACCATGTTTAAGGTGAAGCACTTGCTAAAACTGAAAAATCATTTCGCTCAGTACTGGGTCACTTGAATGTCTTCTATGTGTTAGACACTGTACTAGGCTTTAGAGCAACTAAGGTGATTAAGACTGGCAGTTCCTTAAGGAGCTAATGATGTACTGGTGAAGTTGTTAATGAATCCTTGTATTTTCCATCGATTTAGAGATACATTAGGGAAGAAAACCCAGTAATAGGTTATGAAAGTGAAGAAAAAGGGGGTACTAAAGAATTGGCTGAAGCCACAAGAGGAAGCGATCTCCAGCAAAGATAAAGATATAAGTACCAGTATATTAGATTTTTTATTTGTATCTCCCCCTTTGTTTCCTAAAGGACATAAAGACAAATGCATAAATGTAATGATAAATCAATGGTTTTATACTCCTAATGTATAAGTATGTAATTTGTGAAAGAGCTACATAAAGGTGGGGGGACAGAGGAGTATAGGAACATAGTTTATGTATGATATTTAAGTTAAGTTTCTATGAAACCAAACGATACTGGTATAGATTTTGGATGTTAAATTTCAGCCCCATGGTAACCTCAAAGAAAATATCAGTGAATATGCAAATTCATCGAGACAGAGAGTAGAGTATAGGTTACCAGGAGTTGGGGCAGGAACAATAAGGATTTAATAGAAAATGAATGTGTGGTTTCTGTTTGGGGTGAAAGGAATGTTCTAGTAAGGGATGGTGGTGAGGGTACTGCAACACTGTGAATGTGATTAATCCTACTGAATGGTGTGCTTGGGAGTCAATGAGATGGTTGTGTATTATATATATTTTCACATTTTTTAAAAAGACAAACTAAAGAGATAATGACAAATGCCATATGTGATTCTGGATGTGATCTAAGGATGAAAGAGGAAAGACTCAAAAAGACATTATTAGGACATAAGAAAAAATCAGAATACATGATATAACTTTATATCAATGTTAAATTTCTTGAACTTAATAACTGCAGTTAATATAATTTGATTACATAAGTAAACACCCTTCTTCTTAGGAAATGTAGATGGAATTATTTTATGTTCAAGGAGTATGATGTGTGCAGCCTGCTCTTGAATGTTCAGAAAATAGAGAAATGATTGATAGATGATAGACTGATAGATGATGGATAGATAGAATGATGTGGGAAAGTTGGCAAAATGTTAAAATTTGTGAATCTGGGTGTCTGAAGAGTAGAGGTAATTTGGGGTTCTCTGTATGGGATTTGTATTAGGTTTGCAACTGTCCTGTAAATTTGAAATTATTTCAAAATAAAGTGTTTTTTAAAATAGCAAAAAAATATCAGAGAATTGGGAATGTTTGAGTGTATGTCTCATTTAAGGCCAGAAGCCCCATGAGCTATGTTCTGCAGGACGTCTAGGAAGGCATTCCATCTACAAGCAAGAAGGAGTGCACCAGTGAGAGGGACAGCAGTGACACTGAGAAGCCCCGTTGTGGTTGTTCTCAGTAGGCCAGGCCTGGTGATAGAGGCTATTGCCAAGCTGGGCTCCCTAAAAGTAATGGGGATGATAGGATCCCCAAATTGGAGAAGCAAGATACACGAAGTCTAAACTGCAGAGAGATATGGAGAAGGTAGAGCGTAATGTATCTTGCAAGGGAGATGAGCAGTTAACAAAAGTAGTATTCGATATTTACAATCAAAAGATGACAAGGATGAATGATGCAGGACTCTGATGGAAGCTGCATGCATCAGTTTCTTATTGCTGCTGAAATTACTACAAATTTTGTAGCTTAAAACAATGCAATGCAATGGATAATAGAAGTCCAAAATGAGTCTTACAGATCTAAAATCAAGGTCGGCTCCTTCTGGAAGCTGCAAGGGCAATGTTCCTGGCATTTTCTAGCTTTTAGAGGTGCCAGCATTCCTCAGGCTCATGGCACATCACTCTTATATCTGTTCTCACTGTCACATCACCTTCTTCTCTGCCTTCTGACCATCTTATAAGGACTCAGGCGATTACATTGGGCCCAGTCTAATAAATTAGGGTAATTTCTCCATCTCAAGATCCTTAACTTAAATCTGAAAAGTCCCTTTTCCCACATACAGTAACATATTCATGGGTTCCTAGGATTAGGACATGGACTTAGTTGGGGAGTCCTTATTAAGCCTACCACAGGGCTCTTCTTAGAAGTCCGCATACCATACACAGTATCCGGCTTGAGTAAGAATTCTATGAATGAATAAATTGCATGAGCATGTGGGTCACACTCCCAATGTCTATCTTTTGCTCACCACATGTCTTTGGTCTTATACAAAGTTGTCTGGTAAGCCTACTTTACAGGAAGCCCTGCGCCATCTTCTGGCCTGAGCCAGGAATGGGTTTCCTCAGCATTAAAACAGCAAATTCCCATAGGTTTTATATGTTGTGTTCTCATTTCCATTCATCTCAAGGTATTTATTAATTTCTCTTGCAATTTCATCTTTGACCCACTGATTGTTTAAGAATATGTTCTTTAAATTTCCATATATTTGAGAATTTTCCAGTTCTCTGCCTATTTTTGATATTCAGCTTCATTCCATTATTATCAATGAAAGTGCTTTGTATAATTCCAAACTTCTAAAATTTATTGAAACCTTATTTGTTACCCAATAAGGTCTTTCCTGAGAAAAGTTCCATGAGCACTTGAGAAGAATGTATATCCTGCTGTTTGTCATGCAAAGTTCTGTTTACATCTGTTAGACCTCATTCATTTATCATATTATTCAAGATCTCTGATTTGTTATCATCCTTTGTCTAGATGTTTTATCCTATGATGAGAATGTTGTATTGCAAACTCCAACTTTTATTATAGAGGCATCTAGCTCTTCCTTCAGAAAAAAAAAAAACAGCATATGGAGATGGCCTGATAAAAGAGTGGAGGAGAGATATGCTGCTGGTGATCAAAATTTGACCTGTATATTTTGTTCCCTTGGTCTGGAAGGAGAGATAGCCTGATGAATTAAGCTGTGCTCATGGAGAGTGAGCAATAATTTATTCAGATGCCTGGGTTCTTGGAAGAAACATGGGCTTAGACAATGGGAAGATTGGTGACAAGGAGAAGTAGGGAAAAGGAATATAGATGGACCTCTCCAGGTAGAGATTTGAATCTCATGTCAGTACTCAGCAAAAGCCCTCTACTCTGGAGGTGGAGAAGAAATCAGGCTAAAAGTCATTCCTCTTTCCTTTGCCATCTCTTGGTGATCTCTTGAGAAAACTGTCTTGAAAGCAGGAACGGGAGCTATGTGTGAATTCAATAACATGAATTTCTCTTCACTTAAGCTGACTTGTTTATTACCAGTTCTGGTGTCTCTCTCTGGAAGTGACCATCCCTAAGCTCACAAGAGATCAGCCAGCAGCATGGAGGAAAGGTTATTACCTCAGACCCCTTTTATCATAGAAGGATGACCTTTGTCTCCTAGGACTGCTATAACAAAGTACCACAAACTGGGTGCCTGAAAACAACAGAAATGTGTTTCTCACCATTCTGGAAGCTCTTCCTACCCTGACCTTTTTTTGCTCACTCCTTTCACAGGTGTAAATCCTGCATTGTGGTCTGAAGTATCTTCCTAATTACACTTGATCCCTCCCCCTTTCCCTTTTGGAGACAATTCCCCCAATAAATCCCATATATGTCTAATCCCCTCATGACATCTGTTCTTGGATGCTCCAGACTAGCAAAGGGAATTTCCCATCAATGTTGTCTTCCAAACATAGTAGTCAAAACTCAGTTATGGTTTGGCCATTTTACTCAGGCTCCAACAAGTAGGCATACTTGAGTGAGATGCTATTTTAGATGGGAACATTTTGGGCAAGAGGCTCTTCAAGGTGAGAATAGTAGCAGAGTATCTGGCTTTGGGGGTTTGCAAGGTCATAAGTGAAATGGTTAAGTGGAATGGCTAGCAAGAGTGGTCATTTCAACAAGGTCAACGTTTTGGCATTTTGTGCTTCGTAGGCATCAGCTGTGGCAGCAGCAATTTCCTCATCAGGTTGGTTCTGTGCACGGTTTTATGCAATGTTACTGGAAGCTTAACCTCCAGTCTAATTTTATATCCCTCCAGTAATTCCATAAACTTCTCCATCTTTTAATAAATTACTTTCCGATTAATCTAGACAAGATGTATTTGTTGTTTGACTTAAAAAACCCTAATAAGATATTTTTCATAATTTTGTCACAGAATAAGATTGGTGGTAAGAAATCAGAAGTTATTTTCTCAGTGTTAATGTTTAATTACATGCTTTTCCATTCCAATATAAGTCATAAGTCAACTATTTTTGTCAGGTGTCCATGTTCAAAGATAGATCTCTACTGTTGAACTGCTGGCAACAAATACTATGATATTTAAATACTGTGTTCTTGAAAATGTTTTGCTTCTATTAGCTCAATGAATTTACCATGAAGTAATGTCAGTCAGGGTCTTAGCCTTGTCACCTCAGAAATCATATGGAGAATGAGCATTATTTTATGGCTTTAAACATAACTTGCTAATTTATTATGATAATGGTCCTGGGGACCTGAACACACAAAGTCTCTGTAACTAGTCTTTCATCTGCCAGAGACCAGGCCCAACACAGAGTCTGGGTTTATTTTTTGTTCACCCTTACCCAAAGGAGGGATTATGGAGTCCCAATTTTCTGAAGGAAAAGGTCTCCTACTGAACTCCTATCTGAGTGATTTTTGTGCCTGCTCTTCTCTATGTTGTGTCCTCCAAGGCCATTAAAACTAAGTTATATTCACCTGATTTGTCAAATATTTCTAAGATGAGAACTGGATTCCCACTTTTATTTAGGTTGTGCCCGAGTATTTTGTGTTTTCTTGCCAGCTTATCAATGCTCTTCAGAAGTTTAGATATATATAGGTATATATCATCCAGCAATTTTAGTAATTTTCTTGGGAGAGTAACTCAAATCTGCCATATTGCCACATTTAAGTATTTAATGCATCGAGAATTGATTTTTTAAAATAATATATATATATAAATATATATATATATATATATATTTAAAGATATTTAGGTTACATAAATTTCACATAAAAATATAGGGGATTCCTACATGCCCCACTCCCTACCCCTCTCACATTTTCCCACATTAACAACATCCTTCATTAGTGTGGTACATTTGTTACAATTGATGAACACATTTTGGAACATTGCCTCTAAGTGTGGATTATAGTTTACATTGTATTTTAACTCTCTCCTGCACAGTTTTGTAAGTTATGACAAAATATATAATGGCCTGTATCTGCCATTGCAATGTCATTCAGGACAATTCCCAAGTCCCGAAAATGCCCCCACATTACACTTATTTTTCTCTTTCCCTCTTTTCAGAACTTCCGATGGCCACTGCCTCCACATCAATGGTAACAGTTCTTCCATTGCTAGAATCATAATAAGTCTATAGTAGAATAACAGTTAAGTCTATGCCAGTCCATATTCATTCCCCAATCCTGAGGACTCTGGGATAGTGATGCCCACTCTGCCTCTAACTGAGAGGGGGACTTAGATCACCAGTTCAATGGATTCACCCAGGACAACTAACAGGGAGGAGTTGATGGACAAACAACATACCAAGGAAGCAAGAATGCCTCTAACTGAAAGCAAGAGAGTCCCATCCATCGGATGTATGGGATTGAAGCCCCCCTCAATTAATGGTGAAAGTTTTTATCATCGTCTCCAAAGAGTTCTGATACATCTTTTATTTTAATAAAAAATTAAGATATGTGTGATGTTTAGGCTAATGTGTCAATTCAGTCAGGTAATTGTGGCCAGTTGTTTGGTCAAGCAAGCACTGAGCTAATTGTAATACAAGGACATTTATGGACTTTAGTCACCGTGAGTTTACTGCATAGATAACTGATTAGGTCTATATCAATCAGGGAGATTGCCATCAGCAATGAATGATGCTTTACCCAATCAGTTAAATGCCTTAAGAGGGGAAGTGATTTCTACAATCAGGGAGAATTTCTCAGCTTGTCTTTGGACAGCCAACGTTTCCCAAACACTCATCAAGGACCTTCATTGGACTTTCGTTGGAGCCCCTGGTTTGCAGCCTGCCTGCGGAACCTGGACTTGTGCATCCCCACCATCATGTGAGAGACTCTTATAAAATTTCATATTATTGACAAATATCTCCTAGAGATTCTGTTTCCCTAGAGAACCCTGACCAATATAGATTGCATTAAATATATAGATCCATTTGGGAAGAATTATTATCTTTATTATTTTGTCTTCCTATTAATTCTCTCTCTTTAATTAATATCTTCCAAAAGTTTTTATCATTGTCTCCAGAGTTCTGACACATCTTTTTTTAATTTTAATAAAAAATTAAGATATGCTATAGATGTGAAGTGATAAGAACATTAATACATTTTTGTTAATGGGAATGGGAATGAAAATTGGTACCACTTGGCATTATCTTTTAAATTTTAATGGTCACATACTCTTCAAATCAGCATTGTATTCTTAGGAACTATTCCTAGAAAATATTTGGCAGTTTTCATACAGAATAAATAATATACATACAATGGAATATAGTGCAACCATTAAAATGTAGGAACTATAGTTAAATGGAACATTGTAGATGAATCTTTGAAATTAAAGTGAACAAATATAAGTTTCAAGAGATTGCATATGTTATAATACTATTTTTAAACATCTGAAAATGAATACAATGAATAAAAATATAAAAATGGAATAATAAATGGAAATTTTTAGGATACTGGCTGTATTAGTCAGCTAAAGGGGTGCTGATGCAAAATACCAGAAATCTGTTGGCTTTTATAAAGAGTATTTATTTGGAGTAGAAGCTTAGTTACCAGGACATAAAATGTAAGTTACTTCCCTCACCAAAGTCTGTTGCCACACATGTTGGAGCAAGATGGCTGCTGACACCTGCAAGGGTTCAGCCTCCCTCTTCTTCTGAAGGCTCTGTGGTCCCAGCTTCTTCCAATGTCAGCAGTAGGCTGGGATAAGTCTTGTCCCTCTCCTGGGCTCGTTTCTCTCCAGATTCAGCTGCTCAGGGCTCTGGTCTCTGCAGCTGCAAATATCAGGCGAATGGCTCCTCTCTCTTCCTGGGGCCTCTGCTGCGTCTAATGGAGCCTTCTCTGTTTCTTCATGCATCTGATTCTCTGTGTTCTTCTCCTGTTTGTTTGCTTCCTGTGGCTCCAGCTCAAAACTTCTAACCACCCTTCTCTGCAGTGTGGTTTCTCTGTGAGTCCCCGCCCACCAAGGGGGTGGGGACTCAATGTCCTCCTGATCAAAGACTTAATTCTTATTTAATCAAGTATAAGTGAAACTTTGAATCCAATATAATCTAATATGCCCAGAGGAACAGACCAGTTTACAAGCATAATCCAATATCTATTTTTGGAATTCATAAATAATACCAAACCGCTACACTGGCTAACACCAAGAAGAGCGGGAAAGCATGGAGATGGAATACAGGAAAACATATGAAATGATTTCAGAATTGTTTTAGTTCAATTGGGTGGGGGTTCACATAGGTTTATTTTACTGCTTTGCTTTATAATATACATACGTTACATATATTATTTGTACATATCAAATACTGTAGGCTCAAAAAGAACAAATATCCATTTATTGTGACTTCCACCTTTAAATTTTTCTTAATGCTCTGGTCAAACTATTGTCAATTTTTGTTTTAATTTGGTTTTCAAAATTTCACTGGTACTACTTCTTAGTGATTAAATGCCAAACTATTTACAGAAAAAATTAATGTGATTTATGAGGATTTGCATCACAAGAATATGATGGTGTCACAAGTGGTGTATATAGCTGAAATAAGATTGGCCATGAGTTAAAATTTGTTGAAACTGGTGATGGGTACATGGGGGCTAATATTATACTTTTTGCTACTTTTGTGAGTATCAAAATTTCCATATCACAACCACAAAAGGAATTACAACCACTTTTCTTCGTTCTTTTTTTTTTTCTGCTCCTCAGACTGAATAATTTCAATTGTTCTGTCTTTAAGTTTGCAGATTCTTTTTTCTGCCTGGTCAAATTTGCTGTTGATCACCAGGAATGACTTTTTCATTTCAATTATTGTGCTTCTCAACTCTAGATTTCTGTTTGGTTCCTTTTCAAAATTACTATCCCTTTGTCTAATCCTCCTTTAGTTCATATATTGTTTTCCTGATTTCCTTTAGTTTTTTTGTCTGTGTTTTCCTTTAGCTCATTGAACTTTAAGAAAGTTGACTTAACGTCTTTGGTTAGTAATTCCAATGTTTGGGCTTCATCAGAGATCATTTCTGTTGCTTTATTTTGTTATTACTTTGAGTGTGTCATTTTTTCTTGTTTCTTTGTATCCCTTGTGGTTTTTTGTTGCAATCTGGACATTTAAATAATTTAATGTGTTAGCGCTGGAAGTTAGAGTCTCCTCTTGTCCAAGGTTTGTTGTTTTCTTTTCTCTTACATTTGAAGATTGTAGTAATATATTTGTTCAGTGATTTTTCCAAACCATTTATGCAAAGACTGTATTCCTTGACATGGGTAGTCAATGAAGTCTTTGTTCCATTGCTTGTATGCAGCTAGTGTTATGACAGGGATTTCTTGGAATGCTAAGAGCCAAGAAGAAGAAGGAGGGAGAGGAGGAGGAGGAGGAGGAAGAAGAAAGAAGAAACACATACCTCTCCCTGTCCTTGTAGATTAGCTCTGTGCTGGGACTTCTCTTCGGCCCTCACCCAGCCTTGCACTGAGCCTAAAGAACAGCCCCAAGTGAAGGCATGGAGTTCTCGTAAGTCTTTCTGAGCATGAGTCTTGCTCTCCACAGATGCATGGACTTATAAATTACTCCACATACAAGAACACTCTGGATGCCCCCAATTTCCCCAGGAAATTCTTGGCACCTTGCCGCCTGGGCCCCAGATGTTCTATTACATATCTCAGCCTTGTAAGTTATGCCCCAGGTGGCTGCTGTTTGGTTGTTCTCTTACAGTTTTTTAGCAGCCATGTCTACTGCTTCTCTGTCCAGATTGAGTTCTGGGACAGGCAAGACAGAGAAAGCATCTTGAATCAGTCTTTCAGGCTGTCACTAGACATGATGGAACAGACACACACGTGCCCGTCTGCAAATAAGATGGCCTCTGTTCCTTCCAGACCCTAGAGCAGGGGACCTGTGCTAGGACTGTACGGGGCCCCGGGCCTGGGGAATGTGGGGCAAAGGGCTGATAAAAGCACCAGGAGACTTCCCCACCAGGCCTTTCACTGTTTTCTGGAGTTCTGAGAAAGTTGGTTCTGCCATCTTCCGCTTGTTTTTATTGTTTCTATTGGGGGACAAGCTTTTGGAAGCTCTTACTCCACCACCTTGCTGACACCACTCTATTTGTTTTAATTTTATCCCAAAAGATATCAAAGACAAACTGACAATATTGATTCAGTTTCATCAGTGTGTCAACAATTAAATAGCTCTCTCTTTAAGAAGTTGGAGAAACTCACCCATGTGCCCTTTCTTCCTATCCTACACTTAATCCCTTTAAATGGCCCAGTAGGGCAAAGGCACATATAAAGAAATCTTCTCTAAGGACGAGCTCAGAGTTTCCTGAACCATTCACACAGAAAACAACCTTGGTACCTTAGTTTCTCTCTCTCTCTCTCTCACACACACACACATACACACACACACAAAGAGTCTCCCTGGTCAGAGAATAAGGGTAACTTTTTTTTTTCATGCCAGTCCAATAAGTGCCTTGCCTGGGATTTAATATATATGATTTTATTTATTTCTCACATCAAAAAGTTGGAAGTAGCTTAAATGCAAACAAAAAAACACACTTCATGGGGGAAAGTTTTAAACAGAGAACTAAGATGACCTGTGTCCTAAGGTATCTATTATAAAGTTAGTAATAATTAAGTAAAGACCACTAATTATCTTAGACTCATGAGAATCAGGAAGGGCAGTATACTATCTGTATTCATTAAGCACTGAATCTATTAAAAGCACAAGACTAAGGAGTCAATATCTGAATGAGAGGCAAATTTGAACACAATCTCTAGGCCAGAAGAACAGTACACTTCCTGGGTGGTAGAATTTCCCTCAATTTTCAGCAAATATGAATCTCTTTTTATTAGAGAAGTTCTGGGTTTACAGACCAGTCTTGCATAAAATACAGGATTCCCACATACCACCCTATTATTAATACCTTGGTGTAGAAGATTTCTTACAATTGATGAAAGTACATTTTATAATTGTACTACTAGCAAATGTGAAGTTAAGTTCACAATAGTAGGGTGTAAGAGAAAATCAGATTAAATTTAATCTACTGTAACTGAGAGTTAAGAATTAACAAATGATTGTGATTACTGAATCATTACATAGATGCTTTTTTCTTATTTTTCTAGTATATTATTGAATAACCAAAAGTTAATACTTGGAATTACTGAAACTCCATAGACTAGTCCCATCCTTGTTTATGGTTACTCCAAACTAGATTCACCCTTGTGTATATTTGCTATTGTAATAGTAACCAATCCACCCTCCCCTGTTTGAATCCATAAAAACCCTAAACTCCTCAAACTCAGGGAGACAGATTTTAGCCCATTAGGCCATGTGCTAGCAATAAACTCTTTCTCTCTTTGAAACCCCACTGTCTCAGGAGTTGTTCGTTATGAAGCACATCTGGCAAAGAACCTGTTTTCACTTAGTAACACTCCAAGTTATTTTGAGCTGACTCCTAGAGATCTTGCTCTCCAGTCCTCACACTGCTGGGAGACCCTGAGTCCATAAGCAGTCCCCTCGTGTGTTCTTTGTGAAGGTGGGGTACCTGTATCTGCCTCATCCCTAACTTCTCCCCAGTTCTTTCTCCAGTACCCCTCGGGTCCAGCCATCTTCTCTTCTCTCACTGAAAGCATTGTTTTCCACCACCCCACCCCCACCCCCCGCCCCAATCCTCTTGTTTGGACTAATACTGAGGCAGGTTAGTACAGGGAAAGAGGGAAGGCAGCTGGGACCAGGCAAGAACATGGCCACGAGACCCCACCTAGAAACGCCCTGCTATTAAAAACAAAGCCAGACGAGATCGGGCGCGTTCAGGGTGGTATGGCCGTAGTTGGAGGTTGTCCTGAGTACTGTTGTGGCAATGGAGGTAGGCCATTTTAAATCAGCACACACCACTCAGAACTGAGTGGGAGAGAGTGTGGTCTACAGTGTGAACTGTGGTCTATGGTTGGTGGCAAGGCTCCAGGATGTGTAAGTTCATTGAGGGTGGTGGGCCACACTGTGGGAGATGTTTGTGTGGGATGTGGTGGGAGGTGTGGGAGGTGGGCAACATGGGAATCCCAGTGGGTTCCGTGTAATATTTTGGGTAATCTAAGCACCTCTTAAAATATATGTATATATATATATAAATAACATTTTTGTAAGCAAATACACATATATGCATATATATTTATATATCATTTTGCAAATGTTTGTATGTATTGTGAGAATTTTGATTTTTACCCATAATAAAAAAAAAAAAGTCAAAAAAAAAACAACAAAGCCAGAAAGACGCAGCCTAGACCCTGGCCATGAGGTCCCGTTTAGAACTCTTTCTGGGGTCAAGGGGAAGCCCCAGATAATTCCGAACAGGCCTCCCATTGGTCCCCTGAGAGACAACAGGTGGGGGTCATAGGGCAACCAATCAGAACAACAAACAGCTGGGGCCCCTTCCCAACTTTAGGAAGGGGGAAGAGGAAAGGCTTTAAAAAGGCCTAACCTGGGGCCCCACGGACGCATCTCACCCTGTAGCACACCTGTACCTGTGTCTTGGGTTGTGTACTTATCTCATTTCTAGTTTTCTTGTTTCTTAATAAACTCTTTACTCCCTTGCCTACCCTATGACGTGTCCTTAAATTCTTTTATGTGACATAGACAAGAACCTAGAAGCCCAGAGCCCAGAGCGTTCCGCTAACGTACTTGGCGAACCAAGCCAGGAGACCAAGAGGCAGGTAACTTTCCCAGACACACTTGCTGGACTGGTGAGTCTAAACTTTTAATCAGAGCCTGTCTGTGCCCTCTTTTGTTTTATTAGCAAAGCCCCTGAGACTCACCCTGAGCTGTGCCCAGAGGTTTGTTCCTTACTCAGCCCCCGAAGGCCCTGTGATTCCTGTTAATCCATTACCTCCAGTTTCTGCTTCTTTACGTGCCTCTTAATGTCTGGTTTAACTGAAAAACTTGGTCCCTGGCAGTTGCCTCTTTCATGGCCACTTCCTAAGACCTCTGCAAGAGTAGGCCAAAAGAAGGGTCCCTAGCCAGTCCCTTTTCGAGGGAGAAAATTCGGCTTGGCAGCTTCGGTCTGGAACCTGGGTCCAAACGTCTCCAAAGACCTAAGTTGCTCCAGGACACCCAGTGGCATGGCCTCTGCATTTTCAGGATGCTGAGAACCAGAACAGCCACTCCAAACATCCCTCAAGACGTAAGTAACTCTGGTGCTTTGATCTGGAGGCTAGCTCCAAACATCCTCCAAGATTTAAACAGCTTGGGAACTTCAGTTTGGAGGCTAAAAGTTCCGTCAGGCCGGGATCTGGGATGCCAGATTGGCTGACAGACTGTTTTTTCTCATATCTTCCTTGAACAATGGGGAACATCTCCAGCATTCCAGCAGCCTCCCCACTGGGGTGTCTTCTCAGGAATCGGGACAACCTGCCTACTGATGGTCTAAAAAGGAAGAGGCTAATCTTTTCCTGCCATACCGTATGGCCACAGTACAGCCAAGAGTGGACTCTGCATGGGACCCTGAATTCCAGTTAAACCTGTGTAAGAGGGAATGAGGAAATGGAAGAGCTGAGAGTCAGAGACCATGTGATCACATGTCTCCTTAAAGGGATGGTCAATTTTAATAAGCTCAGGGAAATTACTCAGAGACAGGATGAAAACCAAGCCTTATTTCAAGAAAAGCTGGTACTGGCAATAAAAACACCCTCTGGCAGATCCTGACTCTAGAAAAAGAAGAGCTCTTCCTAGGAACTCAATTTATTAGCCAGTCTGCCTTGGAAATCCATTGATGGCTGCAAAATCTTCCCCTGGGCCCCCAGATTTCCATTAACTCCTTTTTAGAAACAGCCTTCGCAGTTTTCAACAATCAAGACCATGCTGCCAAGATGGAAAAGGTAAGGAGCGGCAGATTCAGGGTCCAGGATAAGCTCACCTTTTAGCTGCCACCATTAAAGACACTGTCACCTCAGGGCCACCTAAATCCAGGCTCCACATCAACAAGAACCTGGCCCCAAGCTACCTCACCACCCAGACCTCCAGAACCTTGTCCCAGGGGAAGATGGAAGGATCCTGATGCCACGCGTGAACCATCAACCAGGAGGAGCCTTGGGGGACCCTTGATATGGCAAATAAGATCATTAAATTATTAATTAACATGGGAGCCAATTACTCAGTCCTAGCCTGCCACCCCAGATCTTTCTAGTCCTGATTGTACCTAATAAGAAGAGTGAATGGGGAATCGAGATCCAGGCCAGTTAGCAAACCTCTCCCCCCACCTCTGGACCATGATTTTAACAGTTCCTGGCTATTCCTAGCTCCCTGGCTATTCCCTTGCAACACTCCATTCCTTCCAGTGAAAAAGCTCACAGGACTTTACTGCTTGTGGGAGGTAACTAATGGGATGCAGCCCCCAGTGCAGGCTCAATTCATGTCTCATTGGGGGTGTAGCTTCCCTGGACCCCTTAGCGCCATGCCTAGTAGCAGCCCAGGGATTTTCCTGGAGGAACAAAGTTTCCGCATGAGGTTTTTGCCATAGGCAGACACTGGGAGCTTTGCATGAAGGTGATTCTAAAGTCAGGTCTTCCCCTATGCTAAGTGTGTAAAATTCTCTCTTCTGTTCTAATCTGTGCTTGCTTTAACTTTGTAAGTTTGCTCATGCCTAGGAATGCATAAATCAGATTTGGGATTCACCTGTTACAAATTGGATAATGGTAAAAGGTAACCTAAAAATGAGTCTTTAAATGTCAATACTATCTTGCGATTGGATTTGATGTATAAATCACATGGAATTAATTCAACTGCTGGAAAAACGGGAGAACTTAGCAACATCAATGTTACTAATAAAATAGTTTTAGTTGCTTAGTTAATAAATAAAAGTGCTCAATTTGTTCTAAAGTGAAAACTTACTGAAGTAAAGGAAACTGTAACTAAGAGTTAAGATCATTATATAGATGCCATTATATTATAAAACAGCAGAAGGATAATATCAGAAATTTGCTATAACTGGGTGGATTTAGTGCAGACCTACTAATGTGATGGTAATCTTAGACTAATTTACCTTGGTTTATGGTTACTTTAGGTCAAGCCTCGTTCTTATGTATGCTTGCTATCGTAAGGGTAAGTATAAAATTAAACCTACCTTTGTTTATGGTTACTTCAAGTCAAGCCTCACCCTCTTGTGTGCATACTATTGTAATGGTAATTCTAAACTCAATTTGCCTTTGCTTATAGGACTGGCCTCACCCGTGGGTGTACTTGCTCACTTTGTTGATGGTAACTAGTCTATTCTCCCGTTTGTAGCCATGGGAACTTCTGCTCCCCATAACTTGGGAAAGGCAAATTTGAGACACCCCTGTCTCCAGTTCTTCCACTGATGTTAATAACCCTGCTTTCTCTCATGATTATTCAGGTGTTTGAGGAAGTCACTACATGGTGAGAATCCTTGGCTCTCAGGATTGGATGTCTTCTCTTCCAGTTCAATGGTTGCTGGAGTCTTATTATCTCTGAGGACTGAGGAGTAGGGGACCTCCCACTTTGAGCATCAAGAATTCTGAAAGCAGCAGGTCATGAAAGAACCCAGTTTTGCCTGAGTCTTCAATGACCTCAGTGAGTATACACTGGAATTAGCGTTGCTCATCCAAGGTCTGTCAAAGTCAAAATGGGAAATAAGTAAAGCTCTGAAGTAAAGGAAAATGTTGTAAATTGTATTTTAAAGCATTGGGAACAATTGAGTTATAAGCCAATAACTAAAAGGAACAAAATACTTGTGTGAAATTGCATGGTCACAGTGCAGATTAGAATAATCAGAAATAGCCTTCAAAGAGATCTTTTGTTATTGTACAGTTAAACTTATTTTTTAAGAGAATAAAAATTCTAAGTAACATTAGTGAGTAGTGTGTTTATATCTAACACTATATTTGTGTCTATTTGTTCAGCATATATTTTCATACAACAGAATGGTAATATCAAATTGACAAATGAAAATTCTTAAAAGAGCTCTATTCAGATTGTTAAAAATTAAATATGCACTTATATATGTGAATGAATATTCCTGGACCCCAAATTAGGCTAAGCAAGATGGCAAGGTCATATAGAAATCTGAATATAGAAACTATTTGGAAAGGAAAAAGTTTTTCCTAAGTTCTCTGACCTACCCAGAGCCCAGGGCCTTCTCGTTGCAAGAACTATGGGGAAAGGGCTAGGTGTGACAAGGTAAGGAAATGTAAGTTTAGCTTAAAACTTTTGTCTACTAGGCTGGGGAATTAAGAATCATAGTTTGTCCTGCAATTTCCCAATTTAAACCTTTTAACAGCCTTAAAATGAGAGTAATTAATAATCCAATGGTCAAATTTCAGTATAAAGGAAAAAGTCCTTGAAAGTTATGGAAAGATCTTTTTAAAATTATAATTAAAACAAATTAAGCAATTATAATATATTCCAGAACATAGAGGTCAGTATGCTTTTAAAGTTACTCACAATTTTAGAAATTTATTAAAGAAAAGAGGTTTTACCTTCCTGTGAAGGAAGGAAAAAAAGAACATTCCTTGCATAAACTATAATTGTTTCAATTTTATTTAGCTTGGGTGTAATCTCCCTAGGTTTATAGGATAGTAATAAAATAAATTAACATTATATGTATTAAATCTTTAAGATGATGAAAGTTGTAAGTCTGTGTTTAATGAAATTAAAGTTAAAGAAGGAAAGATAGATCTGTCCTAAATGAAATGACTGTTTTTCACAGAACAGAATGAGAAATGTAAGACAAGACTTTTAAATGGATGAAGATAAATTTCATTGGTTGCTAACAGTAATTTAATAAGCTTATTTAAATGTAAAATAACTGTCTATGTGGTTATGGTTAATTATAAGGAGTTTATAAAAACATGTTCTAAATTGAAGCATTTAAATGGCTAATTCCAGGAAACCATTATTAAACAGAAACCTAAATTGATAATAATAACAAAAAGTAACTTCATGACAGGGAAACCTGTCAGAGGCTACCTCGATCTGCATATTAAAGTGGTGGTAGGGGCAAAATTAGCTTGATTCCATTGGGAATCTTAGATTTTCATAAAATAATGGAGAAAGTAGTTTTTCCTGTACTGCTAAAGTAAAATACCTGTTAACATAATCATAGTAAAAGTGTAAAAGTAAAAAGCAAAGTTCTAAAAATACTTAAGTTTGTTTGTTATATTATACATTGCATTGGAAGTGTTTAGAAAGTATATAAAAATCAAAAGAGTTATACTTCAGTATTATCAAACTCTCTTGTGCATTCAAGTCAGGCCTAGATACCCTGCATAGTGTCTCTCCATTTGAGTTATTGGCGAGGTCGGTCACTATGACCCCTAAAATAATAAAAGTATCTACTACGTCTGGACTTGCTCCTGAAGTGGATGAAGAGTACATTGCAGGTTTGGACTCCTGCTGCAGCTGGCAATGGCTCGATATGACCAGATGTACAGTGGACATTGCCTCCAGAGTGGCTCTGTTTCATAGTGCTAAAGGACACTATGCACCAGGCCAGTGAAACCCTGGAGCCTCTTTCTAGGATCAATGGTGCTGCAGCATGCTGGCTGTGTGAAGGACATAGCAAGTGGAGCAACAATTACCAGAGTAATGTGACTAGAACTTAAACAAACACAACT
This sequence comes from Tolypeutes matacus, assembly GCA_026826555.1. NCBI lineage: Eukaryota > Metazoa > Chordata > Mammalia > Cingulata > Chlamyphoridae > Tolypeutes > Tolypeutes matacus. The sequence goes on from JAKSZT010054030.1 coordinate 64,299,989, forward strand.
GGCACTATGGCCTGCTCCCATGGAGTTATCTCCAAACCTGGAGTTTAGATCTATTAACTGCAGCTCAAAAAGGAACCTGTGCATTAGCTAGTATTGAGTGCAATACTTATACACCTGGTGAATATGATATCTCTTCTATTCTAGATCATATGCAGAAGGATATTGAACATGTCAAAAATCCTGGTAAATTTAATTCCTTTTCTAAGTAGTTAATGAACATGACTATAAGATAAAAGAATAGCTCTCTTAAGTACTATCTTTATTTTGCTTGCCATATGTTTGTCTTGTTGTTGCCTATACTGTCTTTGTGAGTTTATTTGTCTGGGGTGGGCAGTGCCTCTCTTCATACCTCTCCTAGCTGTCCTAGGGATAACCATTGCCGTGAGAACTGGAGTTGGCAGTTTATAGCAAACTCAGCAGATCTACCACAATCTCTCCCTAGAGTTAACTAACAGCATAAAAGAACTCAAGGAAGAATGTTGTTTCCCATCAACTTTGGGAGGATGCAGCCTCTCAAGGCACCTGGCCTTTCTTCCTCTTATGGCCCAGTGTGTCATGGCTGGCCCCTTTTTGGGCCTGCTTGCCACCATCTTCTTTATCCTTTTAGTAGGACCATGTATCTTAAACTCTGACTAAGTTTATTTCCTCCAGAATCAACGCCTTCCAGAACAAGATATTAATCATGTGGGGATTTCATCTAGCTCCAACCACAGTGCCAAACCCATCTTCCCTCAACCTCAATAGAATAGCCGGAGGGTTTTACACCTTGAAAGGCAAGGATTATTCCCCCTAACCAGCAGGAAGCAACTATAGAAGAATGACTGTCACCCTTCAGCTCCTCCTTAAGAATAGGGTGTAAACTCTCTGAAGGGAGGATTTGAGGAAGGTTAGTATAGGGAAAGAGAGAAAGCAGCTGAGACCTGGCAGAGAACATTGCTGTGAGACCCTGCCTGGAAACCCCCTGCTACTAAGAAAAAGCCGGAAAAACCCTGCCTAGACCCTGGCCACAAGGGCCCATTCGGAACTCCTTCCAGGGTCAAGGAGAAGCCCCAGATAACTCCAAACAGGCCTCCCATTGGTCTCCTGAGAGCTAACAGGTGGGGATTATAAGACAACCAATCAGAACAGCAAAGAGCTCCTCCCCCTTCCCCAACATTGGGAAGGGGGAGGAGGAAAGGTCTTAAAAAGGCCTAACCTGGGGCCCCACATGTGCATCTCACCCCATAGCATGCCTGCACCCATGACTAGGGTAGTGTACTTATCTCGTTTCTAGTTTTCTTGTTCTTTTTAATAAACTCTACTCCCTTGCCTACCCTATGACGTATCCTTAAATTCTTTTATGCAACATAGCCAAGAATCTAGAAGCCCAGAACCCAGAGTGTTCTAACAATAGCAGTTAGCTAGTTTCCTTATTAGTAAGTCATCTCTTTAAAGGTATCCAAAGAGGGATGGCCAAAGAAGAAACAATCTTCTACCTTTCAATGCCCAACAAATGATGACTCAAGAAATGACTAATAATCTTTCTGTGCTGGCATCTAAAATCATTAACAATCATTACTGCTGACTGATAAAATACTGTGTGTCAGACTCTGCTCTAAGCTCTTAGTATGTAGAAACTCATTTAAATCCTATAAGATAGGTACCATTGGTATCCACTTTTTACAAATAAGAAAACTCATGAAAGTTCAGAGAAGTTAAATAACTTGCTAACCTGTGGAGGTCAGATGAACAATGGTAGGGAAACTTGTAAATGGCAATGACATAAACCACAATGATTCCTGGGAGTTTTCAGTGGAACACTAAGCATTACCTAGCCCAGCCTTCCAGTTTATCTGATTTTATAGCATCTCTTTGAGCTTTCATTGTCTTTGAATTGTTTTATTTGTCTTTGAGCTAATTACAATTCTGCTTTGTTATAGAAAACTGATAGCAATGCAAATAATTCTTGCCTGTAGACATGCAAATAGATTCTGTCAACTGTAGAGACAATTGATTTCCTTTCCTACTGTGCAAAAAGCTTGTTTTCCATCTATTTGTAAATTCATTTTAGCACTGCTGACAGCCTGTAAATGTATGGTACTTTGAATTCTCCTTTGAACTGGTTGAAACATCATCATATTGTTTCCCTCATTAATTAATGAGTCAAATATAATCTTTGGTGTGTTCATTTTATATTTGAGAATTATGGTTTTCTTTTATTTTTTAAAATAATTTATCCTTGAACAGAAACCAGGCAGTCTGACTCCAGAGCCCATACTGTTAACCTCAAAGCTATATTAAAACCGCCGATAGAGCAATAGCTAACTTTTATTGTATGTTATATGCCAAACCCTCTGCTAACAGCTTGGAGGGGTTAAATAAGTTGTCCAACTAAGGCTGTACAAAACCACGGAGCCAGGATTCAAATGCGAATTTGTTTTGATCCTCTTAACCACTGTGTAATATCTCCTCAAGTTCTTTCACAGCCACAAAAATTTTCTGCTCACTCAAGCCTGATGCAGAGCTCTGTGGAGTTTACTGAACTCTTAATCTCCTTCCAGTCTCACCACCACTTCAATGCCATTGTGCCTAATTTAGCAATATAAAAACTGACTCAGAGAGGTTAAAGTGCTTGGTCAAGATCACGCAACCGAAGCAGGCTAGTTTAGGGAACGAGAAGACAAATCTGGGACCTGGAAGAAAAAAAAAGGCAGTGATATATGTGGCCATGGTATCCCACCTGGAAATCCTCTGAGAGAAAGACCTCCCCCCCAAAACTGCTGGAAGAACCCACGAGAATTTTCCTTGATCATCTGGGATCAAGGAAAAGCCCCAGATAGTCTCAAGGGGCCTTATCATTGGGCCCACCCAGGGGAGTAATCAATCAAAACAGCAAACAACTGGAACCCCTCCCTGAACATTAGCAGGTGGGAAGAATAATTAACGGTTTAAAAAGCAAACACAGAGGCAAAATCATCCTTTTTTTTACCTTTCTGTCTGGACCAGCCCTCAAGTATACCTGGGACCTGTAATGTGTTATTTCCTCCCATATCTATTCTCTTCTCTGATTTCCTTAATAAACTACTGGTCCAACTAAACCGGCATGTTCTTAAATTCTTTTATGTAACATAGCCAAGGACTAGAGAAAATCTGGCAACACAGGTATTAAGTGATAGCGCTGGTACTCAACCCCCCTCTGACTCTGCCTTCACTTCTTGAAGGAGGAGGCTGTAAAGTCATCCCCAGACAGGTAGCAAATGCCCTGTGGAAGGAGTCCTGCAAGGTGAGCTAAAGTCACTGTGATTCTGGGGAATGTTCAGAAGCCCTCTAAAAGCTGACTCTAGAGTGGTAAACCGAGGTTTGACCAGGGCTTTAAGATATTCAATTAGGGCACATTAATGCACCAATATTTTTTCCAGGACTTTGTTTCTGGCCCTCAAAAGGCTTAATCTAGAAGGGAACACTGGCAGTAAAAAATTCTCAAATGTAAAATCATCTTCCCATGTGTGAAAGTTCACTGAGGCCTACCCTAAATACCAGGAAGGGTTTAATGCTGTGATTTAATCACAGGTAACTTTTCTCTTTTATCAAGTGTACCCTACCTCCTAAAGTCATCATGAAGCCAACCCTTTTAATGAGGTACTTCCCACTACCACCAAATATCTTTTCTGCCCATTCTACCTGACAGAATATAACTACCCAATCCACTACTGATGTGTTTGACTGTTCAAATTTTTATAACCATTCTTTTAATATTTGTCCAGATAGTTCCTTCAGAAAGCTGCCTGAAACTCCACATGGTTGTGGAATGAAACTACAGAAATTGCAGCTGTACTGTCTAAATTCAGAACATGGAATTCAGCTCCAGGGCTGCGGGTAGGGGCATAGCCAGCATTGTTTGCTAAATGCCATGCCCTTACGACTGCTGGTTGGTTCTGCACGGCTCTATGTGCCTTTTCTGTGGGCATTTGCTTGCTCAAGGACCTGTCTTTTTGTCTCCTCCTTTTAAGAATCACTCCTTTTTGAAGAAAGCATATTTCTCTGTCCTTCCTCTTTCTGACGGATTACTTTTTCAACTTCTACATTTAGACTTTTGGTGACCCCTTCTCTCCCTCCTTACACACAGCCCCTTTTAAAGATGGCACAGTTAGATATTAAAGCTGCAACCTGAAATCGGTCCAGGAGAAGCACAAACTGAAAACAAGGGTGGCCTTCACTGGTGAAATAATACACCAGTGAAACCCAGAGTCAGAGTTTCACTCACTCTTGTAACCCAGAAAAATTCCTGTAAGGAAACAAGATCAAGAAAACCCTGTGGGGCCTTCCTTCCTTCCTTTTCAACTGGTCCAGGCCCATAGGGCAAGGTTACCCCTTTCTTTTGAAAGTTTCTACCTAACGCTCTTTCTTATATTTCCTATTTCCATTAGCTCAAAGATAATGTCCAATGGGAATAAAAATATTGACATTTTTAAAAACAATGATCAAAGGAAAACTCAACCAAAGACACAGAATCCTGAATGAATGATTTGGCCACAGCCACTATCGTTGATTAGCATGTTAACAAGGAAAACAGAAAGGAACCCTGTGGCAGTAGATAAACAAGACCTACATTATCATCTAATTTGGTGAAGTGATGTCTAGAGTTCATTTTTTAAAGTTACTCAATATATTCTTTATAACAGCTGTGCCCTTGTAGTAGAGTCACAGCTTAATGGATGGAGTTGGTGACTGTGGAGTCAAATGACTCTAAATATTTTTATACTATCAATTATTAGCTGTGTGCCTTTGGTGAAAATTTTCTTGAACCTTAGTTTCATCATCTGTCATGGGGATTGTTGGGAGCCGTCACTGGAGTCTGCCAAGAGAGGTGCCAACAACCTAAGCAATAGCAACCTGTGGTCACATGGCGCAACATGGCGGACGCCACAACATGGCGCAGACACAAAATCTGCTTTGTCACTTCCTTGTTCTTCTTCCTCCTTACTCCTTTGTTCTCCGGTTCCCGCCACTGCCCAGGTGAATGCAACAGTACACAGGCGCAGGGCGCGAAAGTAAGATCTGCCCACTACTCCAGCGATAACACCCTCCAATCCCGGAGCGCCACCCGACCCCGACTCACTTCCTCTCTCCAAACAGCATATAAGCCCTGCTCCCTCAAATAAAATTTGCAGCTTGATCAGAATACTGTCTTGCTGTCATTCTTCGCGTCTCTTGTCCCACCATTCTTTCTCGGCAGGTTTCGAGTCCTCGTTGATGTCCCGCGGGCCGGGACAGGGGATGATTATTATCATAACTAATTCATAAGATTTGTTATGAGGATTCATTTTTTTAATGTGTCTGTAAAGTTCTCAGTAAAATGCCAGGCACATAGTATGTTTACAAATAATGGTAGAGTGCCTTCCTTTTTAAATATGAGATCAGTGCTTCAAAAGAAAATGTGTTTCTCCTACTGTCTTCCATCCTTTCCTTGGGACTGTTGTCTTCTATTTCCCTCATAATTAAACAGCACAGTGCGGTGGTTCAGAGCTGCTCAGGGCTGAGGAGATGGTCTGGTCTGGGACTTCATTCGGCAATCAAGAACCAAATTCTTTGGAAACATCCCGTAATTGATGTTTATGAGAAGCTCAATGTAAAAGCATACACAGTACATTTTGAGCTCTCAAAAACTACTCTTAGTAACTTAAATTATCAATCTTGCTAGTTATCTCTTTTTAGACATCCATTTAAGTTTATAAAATCAGAATTTCAAAACCTCAACTTCTACTTTATTTGTCCATTTTACCCTTTTATTTTTATTTACCCATGTTGTCATGTCTGAGAATTCCATTCCTTTCTACAGCTGTATAACATTCCATTGCACATATAGACCACATTTTCTTTCTGTTGATGGGCACTTACTTGGTTTGCTTCCATTCTTTGTCCACTCTAAAGCTAAATTCTGTTTTGATAATATATACACCAAAGTAGGATGTTGCCTCTCTTCCTATAAGGTCTGTCCCAAGGGAAAAATAAAACTATGTGTAGATCTGTCACTTATTAAATTCTCATTTCTTTGCAGGGAGCAGGGGTTTAGGTTTGTGGTTATGAACTAGAAAGACGTGTTCTTTAAAGTTACCCTTAGAAGGTGGGAGATCTCAGACTTATTACTTAATCTCCCTAAACTCCTCTTGTAGCAGTTTGATATTATTTATGAATTCCAAAAATAGATATTGGATTGTGTTTGTGAACCGGTCTTTTCCTCTGGGCATATTAGATTATATTGGATTCAGAAGTTTCACTTTTGCTTGACTGGGCCTCATCAGAAGGATGTTGAGTCCCCGCTCTCTTGGTGGGCAGGGATTCACAGAGAAACCACCCGCAGAGAAAGGAGTTTGGAGTTTTAATGCTGGAGCCGGAGAAGTAAACATACAGAGGAGCAGAGCAGCTGAGCCCAGAAAAATTGAGCCCTGGAGAGAGAGAGACAGAGCTGGTTGCCTGATAGTCTACAGCTGGCCTTGTGGAGACAGCAGGGCAGCTGAGTCCAGAGGGAAACAAGCCCTGGGAAGAGAAGAACCCCGAAAACCTGAACTCTTGGCAGATGTTGGCAGCCATCTTGCTCTAACACTTGGCAACAGACTTTGGTGAGGGAGGTAACTTATTCTTTATAGCCTGGTAACTGTACGCTTCTACCCCAAATAAATACCCTTTATAAAAGCCAACAGATTTCTGGTATATTGCATCAGCACCCCTCTCATTTAAAATGGGGTGATACTGGCATCTTTGTATGTAAAGCATTTTAAATAGTGCCTGGCATAAACACCCTATACATTATGGCTATCCTCCTTCTAGTTGAGACTGATTTCTTAGAACACAGAGTACATATCTTGATTTTCATAACCACCCATTTTGATCTGAGATCTGCATCACTGTGCCTGGAAACTGGCAGTGGCAACCATTCAGTTCAATCCCTGACATGATTTCCGTTGCTCTGTTTCATAAACCCTAACTTGAAGACGGCTGGGCAATGAAAATGCTGATGGCTAACCGGCCATACTTACTTGAGCATCCCTGGCTTGGAAGCTCATTAGAGTCTCAGAAAGAAAAATAATTTAGTAAAGCAATTACTGTGCACAGATGAAACAACACATCACTTGCTAATTATCGGATTGACTAGCACTGATGAAGACATCGCTTTTATTCTCCTTGGCTTATGGCCCGATTTACAATTAACAGTGACTGATGTCCTGAAAGGAAGCTTTCTCTCTGCAGCACTGCGTTTTCTCAGCAGGAGTTAGAAACAAGACACTTGACAGAGTTTAGTCAGGAAAAAGAAAATTAAGTACTGCAAGAAACCACCTGCTTTATTTGTGGAAAAAATATATACTAGCAACAGCCATAGACAACACCAAGATATTCACTGACTTTATTTAGGGAAAAAAAAAACGACTTTTGCTAATTTTGGTAAGTTATGAAGCATACTAGAAACTATTTTTTCTTCATGCTTAAAGTGATTCAATACTTACTGTCTAGTTAATGTTCATAAGTAAAAGAATCACTTCTTGGGGGGAAAGAAAGTGACTTCTTATAGAAATGCAATTCCAAGCTGAGAAATTCATTCTCATTGAATTTTTCCCCAAAAAAGAGGAATTTCCCCTTTCTTAACTGGGCACCCATCAGAATATGTACTGGCATATTCACTAAATTCACTGTCTCTTTGAAAATATACCACGATTAGAATTCTACACCAGAGTAATGTCCCCAAAGCTGGAAGATGCAATAATTTTGAGGTAACAGTGCAAAAAAATGGACAATATGAAATTGTGCTTTGACTGAGAAATGTGGCTTCATTTCCACACCTTATCCCTGGTTTTGCTGTGTTGGCTCCTGGGTATAGACGTGCCCAGGTAGAGTTGTGCTCCTGGCCAGAGATTTTTTCAATGTTTTCTCTTTCTGACCCATCCTCCCCAGCACCCCGAGTATCCTCTATTCTGTCAAACCCTCCCTCAGAAAAGTCTCAGATGTCCACTATTTATACCTTGTCATGAAATTGAATCAATGTATGTCCTTTCTCCCGTGTGCACATATTTAGCCTAAAGAATAATAAGTTGTGCTCAAGCTCTTACTATGAAACAAGCACTGAGCTAAGAATTTTACATATAGTATCTCATTTCATCCTCACATTCTCTCTATGAGGTAGATAAAAGTATTACCCTATTTACCTATCAGTAGATTCCAGCTTAGGGAAGATAAGAGCTAAAAATGGTCTTAGTCCAGAGCCTGAGCTCTTAACTATGTTGATTTAAAATCCAAATTATCTGAGAGATGGCATCCATATAGGCAAGGAACTAAGTGGGAGCGTCCACCACTGTAGGCTGAAGCCCTGAGTCACACACACACACACACACACCTGCTAGAGGATTTACCTCTTAGAAACAAATGATAATTCCATTGCTAAATTCAGATGCTATTTCCAACCTTATCTCCCATGAGCCTTTCGCTTTTTTCCAAGAATAAGAGAAGCACAGACATTCATGGCTTTTATGAGATGACGAAACGCCTGAAGGAAGGATTGAAGTGTCCAGCAAAAGTACCTCTTTTAGCAGGTAGATTAAAGGCATGAGGGGCTTCCTGGACTCACATCAAATTTGGGGAGGATGAATAAGAACATTTACTATAGTTAAACATTATCTGAGGGCCATGGTGGAGAAAGGTGACAGCTCAGTGGACCAGAAGCCAGGCCCAGGAGAGGGAGACTTAGATTTATTTCACTCCCTCCCTGAGGCGACGCAGGAAACTGCCCCTGCTGCACTGCTTGGTGCTGCTAGAAAAATTCACCATTTGAAACCTATACTGTAGAGCATTCCCAGAGTGTCTTTTTCCACATTCAACCAATCCCCACAGGGGGGTATTGCTTAGGAAAACACGGACTGGCATCAGATCACGCCATATTTTAAAACAACACTGAAGATTGAATCAAGGAGCCATTTCCACCTGGTTGCTCACCAACTTGACAGAGCCATCAGGAGCACAGGGACCCTCCACCAGTCACACTCTGCAGGCAGGAGTCCCAGAGCCACTGCCCAGCCTCGAGATGGCCCAATGGCCCAATGGCCCAGGGGAAAACAGCTCCAGGATGGCTGTTAGTCTACCAACTAAAGGGGCAAATTCCAATCAAGTCTCTATATCCCACCACTACCCTCCCAAATAGCACCCGTGACTTAGAGAAAAACAGCAGAGTTGGACGGAGTCCATAAATCCTTAGACCTTGTTGGCTACTCTGGGAAGAGGCCTTTGCCATTTGGGTTTCTGCTGTTATATGGATAGAGTCCAAGAGGGACTCTTCACCTCTAGAGAATCAGTTTTGCATGTGACTTTGGAAAGGTGATTTCTGATGACCCCTCTCTGTTGTATCGCCATCTACAGTACAGGCTGACTCACTGATTGCCCCCTGGGGCAGAATTTTCTCTGCTGCTTTGGTAACTCATTTGTTTAAACAAAAAGTAAAACCCAGAGACACCCAAGTTGTGCGTGGACTGATTGCTATTATTTGGTGGTGTGTAATTTTTATTAAAATCAAAATCCTTAGACAACTTAGAAGGAACATTATATTTCAGATTCCAGAGAAGAAAGGCAAGTGGGCTCTTTTGATTGCCTGCAGGAACCTGACAAAATGCCATTTACAAAATATAAATGAGGGGGAAAGGCATATATCCTCAGTCTGTAACAGGTATCCACAGGTTATATTAGAGGATAAGCCCACATATTTCGAGGGAAAGCAGACCCTGAACTGGCACCAGGTAGCTTTTCAAGACCTTAATTTTGTCATCTGGAAAATAACAAGGTATGAAAAAACCCTCTCTAATGTTCTTTGCAGTTCTAAAATGTTAGCATCAATTCAACATTTATCAATAATATATCATGTTCCAGACACTGTGATAAACTGACAAGAGAAAAAACTGCTAAAGGCCAAAAGAAAGGAAAAAGGAAAAAAGAAAAAAAGGTAAAACCAAAAGGTAAAAACACACAACTGATGCATGAATAAAATATAAAATGAACAAACTCTCCCCCTGTCCTTTAGGCCACAGAGCACTAGGCCGACCTCTGTATTTCACAGGCAAGTTAGGTGTGCCCAGAGTGGTGGGGGTCACCAAGGAGGACCCACTAACTGCTGATCGAAGGGCTCAAGCCAGGTGCTGTGGGTGGTGCCCCCTAAAGAAGTGTGTTCATGTCCTGAACACCCATACCTGTGAGTGTGGCCTTATTTAATCACGTTTAAAGGAGGTCATACTGGATTAGGGTGGGCCCTACAGCCAATGACTGGCATTATAAGAGGCGGGAAAAGGATATGGACATAGAGACATGGGGAGAAGGGCGCGTGGCCACAGGGGCAGAGACTGGAGCTGCAAGCCATGGATTGCCGGCAACCACGAGCCAGGAAGAGGCTAGGGATGACTCTTCTCTAGCTCTGCCAACAGCTTGATTTTGAAATGCTGGCTTCCAGAACTGTGTGGGAACCCACTCCTGTGCTCTAAGCCACCCCCTCTGTGGTGCTGTGTTTCAGCAGCCCTAGGAACCTAAAGCAGACCTGTGGAGCACGTGGCGTTTGATCATGGCCTTTAAAGTTGGAGATGGTAGAGGTGTCAAAATAGCAATGATAGAAGGATGTTTTCGTTAATCAATTACTATCGATTAGTATTTGGCACAACAAGTTGCACTTAATAGTTTTTAATCTACAGGTGGCTGGACAGATGGGAGGGAAGGCCCAGGAGAAGGAAAGGTAAAAGAGTCTAGTAAAGTGGGAAAGCTGGGTATAAGGTTCCAGGTCAAGATTGGGAGTGATGAGGATGGAAAATTAGACTGGAAAACAGGTTCAAACCCTAGGGCAAAATATCACACCCTGTAAACATCTACTGTTCATGCCATTGTCTTGAAGTCTGTTTATAGCTGCTTTCTTTCTCATATTTGTTTTTTAACAACTATTCCAGTGATAAAACAGACTACAAACTCATTGTTCACAGATTAATCCTGTAGTCTGCATCACACCTGACTATCATTGGCACTGATTAAATAGAGCAGTGTTATTACCAAGTTTACCTCTCTCCAGAAATATAGTCATTGTATAGTGAATATCAAAATCAAAATGGAATGCATTCACTTGTGAGGAAGGACAATCAGCTTTGAAGCCACGTGAGCTGAAGCAAAGTGTCCTTATCTGTAAACACAGGGCCATGTGATTGCTAAGATCCGTCCTAGTTCTACTAATCTGGTTATAAGTTGCACCTGCATATAGTTCAATGTAAATTACTGTCCAGTCATACTTGTGTGTCAGTATGTGACATGGATCAGATGCTCTTGATATAGAATTCTTAGGAACTACTAATGAATAATTATTCTATCACTGGGAATTCATTTACAAAGAAACACCAACTAAGAAAGGGGCAGGTCCTGCAAGTTTGTTCCCCATCCTCCAAAGAATCTCCCTGTTCCCTTCATAAATAAATATCTAATGGTTTCAAGAAAGTCAGCCCAATAGCTGTCAACAGAACTCTGAAGTTCTCTGAAAGAAATTCTTCTTTCACAATAAGAAGAAGATGGAGTCCTGGAAGTTACACAAACAGTCTTGTAGACAACACAACTATTTTCTTTGGAGCAAAGGACTGTGGGACTTGTGGTGTTCCCTGCCGTTTCTGTGCTCAGCCGTCCATCTGGACCCGACTGCTGAGGCCTCCTCCTCACTTTCCTCTGCAGACTCATACTCCTCATCTACTGCATGAAACAGTGGTTTGGGCCGTAAAGCTGCCCTCCTGAGTCTGCCAGAATACTCTTCTTGGCCTGTATTTCTTTGATAATCAAAGTTGAATGACTTCCCTCCTTTCTGTAAGCTCTTCATTGGGATTCTTTCTTGCGTCAGTTGTCTTCCTTCATGCGACCCTGTGAGAGGGTGTGTGTTGAACGTGATGGCGGGAAACTCTGAGTCACTGCTGTCATCATCTAGGTAAGCATAGTGACAAGAGGAGAAAAGAACAAGATGGGATATCAGGGAGTTAAGACTTAATTCCCAGAGAGCAGGAATTCAGAGTAAAGCAAAGTCCTTTCAGAGCTCTCAGCTCTTAAACTCAATTTTCTCATCCACATGATTTTCCCCTTCCTGGTTGCTACCCAAAGAAGGGCCACACAAGGTATATGTGCAGTGTTATAAATAAGTAGAAATGCATCAAGCCAGTCACCTCCACGTGAGGAAGGCAGTGTCTGCTTTCAATATCAGATCAGTGGTTTTATAATACTTTGTGTTGTCAAAGACCACGACTTTACATCTAAAGAAACACACAGCACAAAACTGAGGGCTACATGGCATTGCTGTAAGAAAATGGTTGGTTTTACCTTGGTTTGTTTTTTAAATCAGTGGATACTACATAGCATTAAATCTGAGTTGCATTCCTTTCACCCTGAAAGAGCCAACCTTGTAGAAGCAGAGTCGAGAGGGTGCCACAGCAGAGAGCTGCTCTCTTTAAAAAAGAGGAGTGTCAGACATACTGTGGCTGGCCTGTGATGACAGTGATGATGAAAACTGCCATTTGTTGGGAACTTACAGTGTGCCTGTGCTATCACTGTGATCACTGTGCTATCATTTTAAATACACTATGCCATTTAATCCCTATAATGGCCCTTTAAGATGAGTAAAATTATCATATGAAGAGGCTGAGATTGCATCAGGTTAAGTCTCTTTTCAATATCATACAGCTGGGAGAGATGGAACTGGAATTTGAGCAAAGCCTGCCTATCACCAGCAGGTCATAGCCCTTTCTTTATGAACGCCACACCTGGCGGCCAGGTGGTTACATAAATGGGAGAAACCTCCTGGGCAGTTAGGTAACAGCCCCACTCAGATTTCCTTCCACATCCCAAACTATGCATATGGCATTAGCTTTTACCTACTCTGTGTGCCCTTATCTTTACACAGAAGATACACTGAAGATTAAATCAAGGGCCCATTTCCACCTGGGAGCTTGCCAACTCAATGGCCAATTTCAACAATGCCAAGAATTCCACTTAAGAATTAGGTATTAAATGTGAAACAGCTAATCACTAAATGTGATTAAATTATTCCAATAAAATTTAATCAACTTTGGAGAATTTCTATCCTATTTAAACTGTGGACATCCCACACCTTCAGTGAAGAGACCCTTTTACATTTCTCTAAGATAGGAGTTGGCATAACCAGCCTGCCGCCTCTTTCCTTGGCCCAAGAGCTAATGGTCTTTGCCTTTTCAAATGCTTGAAAAAAGAAAGTTAAAATGATCTGAAATTCAAATATCAACGTCAATAAATAAAGTTTTGAGTGTCATCAATTTTAAAAATGTGTTTCTTTTTTTATTTCTTATATATGGACCTACATAATATCCTTGATTTCATCTTGTGGCCCACCAACCCTAAAATATCTTCTATCTAATCCTTTGTAGGAAAAGTTTACCCACCCCTGCTCTAAGAGGATGAACAACCAAACAGGTAGGTTTACCTGGGGATTCAGCATCCCTTGCATCTCTTCTTGCTGCCTGAGGATTGCTATAAGGAAAGGAGAGGTAGCGGATGTTTTTGGTGCCAGCCTGTGAGTAACAAGTGAAAATAGAAGGCCAAATTAGCTACTGCAATTTAGAGCTTCACCTGGCAAACAAAGTGAAGATACTGAAGTGTCTTGTTGGGATTATTGGCTGTCAGTTACTTTTGTTTTAAGGAACAGAATGCTTTGGCCTCCAAAATGTAGTTCCTTTCCCTCTCACGATAAAACGGGCCATTATGAACCCCTCAGAGGCTGCCTCAGACCCAACCGCCATCAAGAAATCCCAGTTAGATTGTTTTGAAACAGGAAGAGTTCAGGTGCACAGTGGGTGATTGGAAGACGAGGTACAAGGGGCTCAGCAAAAACCAATCCCCTCCTCTACCTTTCTAGGAAAAAAGGAAACATCTAGAGCCAGCTGCCCTGGTCCAAGGGGGTTCCCTTGGAATGTCACTACCTGGTCACCAGCCCAGCGAGCAGGATCCAGCAACTGCCCTGTCCTGGAGGGCAGTTACCTGCCATGGGGAACATGGCAGATACCTCGGCTCCTAAGGCCCTAGAGGAGAGGGGGAGCTGGCCTTGGTGCCCTGCACCCTCCTCCTTTTGTATTTCCCCAGCAACAAGGTGGCTGGCTGGTTGGTTTGTTTCTTTAATACGGCGGCAGTTTGCCTGAGGAGGCCCAAGGCAGGTGCTTGGCATTTACAGACTAAAGGAATGCCCCCACCAGCAGTCCCAGCCGGTACCGGTTTCCCCCATGGCAGGCTGTGGCCTCTCCTCGTGCTCTCCCGTAAGGTGTTCTGGCGGCGGATCAGAATCTCTTTAGCCTGCTTCTCGCTTGTTTGGGTTTTGAGGTTGTATTTGTTGTAGGACAGGGTCTGCAGAGAAAATGGAATGACAGGTACGCAAGGGCATTGCCGGTGCAACTTTCAGCCTTGTTTCTGAAAAGTCACACAACAAACATGAGGGCAGGAAGGCTTCGTGAAGGTTATCCAGGCCAAGAACTGTAGAGCATGGCCCAGAGATGAGAGGCAGGTGCACACAAGAAAGGAGCAGGGCCTGGGCCGGTGCCATCCGACCTTATTACATTGTGGATACCCCGCTAAGGTGCCTACAAATGTAGGCTGCCCCATACACACATGGTCTTTCCTGAGTTGTGTTTTTTATGCTAAACCAGAAGTTCCTAGACTTTGGGATTTGATGGATCAGGAAAATGACAAAATAATTTTGGGAATTTCCATAGGGTTGCTATTTTTTATTTTTAATTTGGCCTATTAGGTACACTAAAAATATCTACCCATTACTATCACCATCATCATCAATTCAAAAAGTAAGATGTCTTTTAAACAAAATAGTAGGTAGGACACAATCTCAAATAAAGAACATCCTTCAAATTGAATAAATTGGCCTTATGAAAAATTTCTTCCTTGTCCTTACCACAGGCCTTGGAGGTTGAAAATTTGTTATGGACCATGGATCAACATCAGTCCTCAGACAGGTGTTTGCAAAGCACCTCACCAGAACTTCTTCTCCCCCTTCCTGCTCATTGGAGGTTCACAAGTATGAATGCCCAGTTTCCTTGATGTCAATGAGGTGACATACTGTGCACTGAGAAACCACAAGGTCCCAGTGGATAACAGGTGATTGGGACTACAGGTGTTCTCCCTCCCAGTAAATGAATGCTTGAACAAAGGTAATCGGTTCAACAGCAATGCAGCAAATGCTTATTTAGCACCAACCACATTCTAGGCATGGGGTTGAGAAAACGAATGTTAGAATTCTGGTCTTCAGAAAGCTCAGTCTTTAGGGGGAGCCCAACAAATAAGCTAGAGTAAATGATAAGATGCTGGGATGCATGGCGAGTTATAAGATCACAGAAAAAGGGTACTTAATCTAGCCTTGGGGTTGAAAACATTTATTCCACTGAGATGAATCTTGAAAGATGAGTAAAATTTCCAGGGAAATTTTCCAGGAAGAGGAAATTTAACTTAACTCCACCTGAGCTAAGGCATGGAACTGTAAAACAACTTTGGGGTTTGGTAGGAGGGGACATTGGAGCAGAGCCGGAATTTGTTTGCCCTGGAGAATGAAGTCCAGTTCAAAGTGTGGTGAGAGAGGAGACTGGGGAGGTAGGGAGGGGCCAGTGGCCAAGCCATGGACAACCTGCCAAGGAGGTTGCACATACTCACAGGGGAATTTCTCACACCTAGACGTGAGGGAAGGCTGTGTTTTAAGCAACATTTGGACATTTGGGTCTTCTGTTTTGCCTCACATCACATCGCCCAGATGCTTGTCTAGTTTGCCTATCCATGGGAAGCGGTGTATGCAAGCTTCTTTTCTCTTCTTTCTCCTCTTCTACCCTTTCATGAAGGAGTTGGTGGTCACATACAGCCTGTGTTTTCCACTAAACCTTTATGGGAGAAATGACTATATCTGTCTTAGTGCACTGTTCTTAATGCCTAGAACATTCTAGATGTACATTAAATATTTGCTGAAAGGAACCAAAATTAATAAATTGTTTTCTTCCTTTGACAGTAAATAGTACTTTTGAGAGTGCATGTCAATCTTTGTCCTATCCTTGCCTGAAAGTGGGCTGAGGCCACTTTCTTTACTTGTAAGTTTAGAGAGAGTGGTTCTCAATCTCTGTTCCCACTGTGTTCCAGAAGAGCTTCCTCTGTGATTGTCCCACAGAAGCAGAATCCAGAGCATGTCCCCACTCTCCAGAGGATCAGCCCTCAACCCTCTCCACCAATGAAGATCCTGTACTGGGCTTGTGAGGGGAAGTGGCCAGAGCCCTCCCAGATACAAAAGACCCAGCAGAGGCCCCTCAGCTTCCAGATTTATTGCATATTAGGCTCACCCAGAGTCAAACCCCATACTCATCCTGGCCCTGTCCCGAAGGGACCCCTGACTCCCAACAACATGGCATCTTCCAAGATGTGGCAGTGAGAAAATGCCCCAAACACCAACCCAGCACTGTGGGAAGTCTATGACTGTCCCCAGGCTGGGGAACCTCAAAAAATGTAGTGTCCTCTGGAAACAAAGCAGTGTATAGCTGTCCTGGGTTGCATCTTTAGGGTGACTTTACCTCCAAGAGGGCAGGAAGACCATGGTGGGAGAGAAGGTAGAAATGAAAGATGGTAAGGGAAGGGATTGGGGGACTTTACTCTCTTACTGTAATAAAAGTGGAGATAAAACACCATCTCAGAGGTTTCTTAACATCCCTTTGCTTATTATTTATGTTCTTCCCATGATGATCAGCAATACATTCTTTAAATTAAAAGTGGCGTATATTCTTAATTTGTGGGGCAACAAGGAAGCAGGGTGTTGCATAGATTAGAAGGGAGAACTATTGGGGACAGAATGAGTAGGCATACTTATAAAAGAAGAAACTTAGCTATCTTGGAACTTTTGTCAAAGAAGAAAAAAAGAGAGAATGGACAGTAGACCTTATGTCAGTTGGGTTTGGATTCCAGGATCTCCATCTACATTTCTGGATGTTTCCGCAAATTCGAACTTCATCAGCATTGGGGAAAACTAAGTTTCAGGCACCCGTTGGGCCCTGGTCTTCCTGGCTAAGCTAGCTGGCATTCTTCAAACCAGGAAGTCTTTATCTGCTTATCTAAGGCAGAATGTGATAGTCTTACTGAAACAGTTTTACTTGGAATGATTTGAAAGCCATGGAATTTACTGTAAGCACGCTTTGATTGAAGCAATATATATTCTTTCAGCTGGTACAGAGCCTTTACTGACACATTCTCTTTAATCATTGACTTTTCTGAAACAGGAAGCCAGAAGACATTCACCTTCACTAGATTATTTAAGTCTGGAGTTAAGGAAGGAGCAGTATACTGGAGGCTGGAATACCTACCTGGGCTCAGAACTTGGTTTTGTTTTGTGTCCTCAAACATGTCAGAAAACCACTCTCTGACCTCAGCATCTTCAACTTAAAAATGAAAACTTTGACTGGATGGGTTTTTTGGTTGTTGTTCCATCAAGACTGGGATCTATGACATAGTCACAGAAACCAAAGCCTTCAGGATGAATTAACTTATAATCATAGGCAAAAACTGTGATGGACAATTTAACCCTCAAACTTGAAAAAACTCCTGGAGAGAGGATGCAAGCTTAAATTTCATTTGACTGAGTCATCACCCTGCTAGAGACTTCCTACCTATTCCTTTTTAATCTGTAAATCCGGGTCAAATTGAAAAATGAAAATATGCCTAAAATGTCTTCTTTTATGCAGGCTTTAAGGTACTGTGTACCTTCAATATTCTAATCTGAACCATCTCAATTTTCTGAACTCTGTGATAGTCAATAAGTTTGAGACACCTCGACTGTGAGCATGCCCTGGGGCCGTCCTGAAGGAGCTTCTCCACAGTTCGGTCTCTGGAGGGAGACCTGCTGGTTCTGGAAAGCACAGGGCCGCACAGCTAGGGCAGCCTGCCCCCTACAGACAGAAACTGGATTTGCATTTCTCTTTACACCACAGGTTCCAATTTTTTCAGCAGAAACAAAACAACTGAGTTTCTGTTCTCCAAAATAAGCAGAGAGAAGTTGTTCGGCAGGAAAACTGCTTTAGGGAAGGTAATGTGAGCAAGAACCAATTCCTGAAGGACTGGTTCCGAGGACAGGCAATGGGACACTGCAGAAGGCGTGCACTCACCCTTTGTCGAACTTGGTACATGTTGTGGGTCAGAATGTCCCTCATAGACTCCACATCTTCGGGGGAGAGCCTTTTGATCCGCTGTATCCTCTGAGCTCTGGAAACATGATTGGAGGGAAGCCAAACATTACTCCTCCATCTTAGCCAGAGGTGCTATAAAAGGAGCAAGAGCCCTTGCCCTGTACCTGTGGGAATCCAAACTTCCAAAGCCCTGTTTTCGTGTAACCGTTCCTATTACTCTAGTAAGTATATTTAAAATATCGGACCACGTGTCTTGACTTGCAGCTTTGAAAATATGGTAACTGTGTTTATAGTGCTTTTCCCTAACTCATTTTTTTTTTAAGGAGGTGCTGGGAATTGAACCCAAAAACCTCATATATGCAAAGGAGGTACTCACCCACGGAGCTATACCCATTTTCCAAATATATATTGCTTTTTCCTAACTCACTTTTCTTTTGGTAAGGGAGTAAAGAGCTTATTAAGAAACAAGAAAAGAAAAACAGTACACAATCTGAGAAGGATTGCGGGGCGTGCTGCAGGGTACGTTGCAGGTGTGGGGTCCGGGGTAGGCCTTTTTAAGGCCTTTCCTCCTCCCCTTTCCTAATGTTGGGGAGCGGCCCCAGCTGTTCGCTGCTCTCAGTGGCTGCCCCACCTCTTAGCTCTCAGGGCGCCAATGGGGAGGGCTGCCTAACTCACTTTTAAAACAGGATTTAAGGGGGTGAAAGACCAGTTTTCTTTTTCCTTCCAAATCTGTCATGAACTGACCTATGTGTAAAATGCAATAAAAATAAATTATTAGAAAATCAAATTGTTAGATTCAAAAGAAAAGACTTCACTCTGTCAATGGCTGACTCTCAATCCTGTACTTGTCTCTCACAGCAGACAGTTCGCAGACCCAATGCTAGCTCGCCTACCACATTTTGGTCATTTTTTTCAATTAGAAAAGTTGTAGGTTCACAATACACCATGCATAAAGTACAGAGTTCCCACATGCTACCTTGCATGAGTGTGGTACATTTGTCACAATTGATGGAAGAACGTTTTTATAATTGTACTATTAACCATAGTCCATGGCTTACACTAGGGTTCAGTATTTGTGTTGCACAGTCCTGCTTGCTTGTTTGTTTAATTTTTATTCTAATAGTATGTATACAACCTAAAATTTCCCCTTTAAGCCATGGTTTGAGTAGCACTGATCTAAGGAATATTAAAGAGTTATGAGATGAGTATATTTACCTTGGGATTGTCCCTTTAGAGATTTTAGCTTTGGTTAAAAAATTATTATAAGAGTCTAGAAGTATGTTTTACAAGGGGAATTAGACCATTTCCACCATGAGAGCTGGCCTGAGCTCCCAGGCGTGGGACACTTTCTGTGAGAGTCTGAAAGCAGTCAGCTGCTCACTTCCTCAGCTCTGACCACCTCTGCCCGGCTTCCTTCACCATAACCCCCTCTACAGGGTCCACAGATCAGGTCATGGACAGGTTCACGGTCAATGCCCAATTGTCCGTCGGGACCTCAGAGTCACGGCATTGCTATGTTCAGAATGCTCATGTGACACATATTTAATTTCAATCTAGTAGCAGTTGTTTTTAAACTTCTTACCTAAATAACATATATTCACTGTAGCAAATAAGAACAAAACAAAGACTTCATTTAGTGTACCACCTTTGTTAGCCTCGGTATAAATCCTTAGGAATTTTTTCCTAGCTGCAGCTTTTCTGAATGCATTAGTGGACTGATGGATTTATATATCTGCTTGCAAAAATTCTTAGGACAATTGAACACAGAGATGAACACTTATTAGTTTCAGTACAGGCCACCTTTGAAGTATATGTTTCCAGACATTAGTAGAAATATAGCCCAAAAAAGCAAGGACATTTTGAAAGTAATGTATGATAAGTAGAAGATTTTTAAGGACTTGAATACTGGCTACCACGATATGTCAACTTTATTGACTAAAACTTTCTGTAGACTGAATGATCTTTCCACAAAATTATTGAAATGAGAGTTTCCTTATCTCAAAGCTACAAATGTCACCTCTATTAATATTCAGTTACCACCTAGGTGATCTAAGCGTTATTATCAGGGCATTTTGACTTAGCTGTTTACATATCCTTCAAATGGAATTTATTCTGATTTGGACACACCCTTGCCCCACCTCCAACCCCCAATCTGAACACATTTCTTTATTTATAGTGGGAGTATTCCATTGCTACGCAGAAACACAGCTAGTTAAACAGGTCCGTTTTCTGTGTTTATATGAAACAACCAAACAGAAAAAAGTCAAGGACATCAAGTAAAACGTACAAAAGCAGATCTAACTTGACACTCTCCCAGGTTTATGACTGACCACTTTGGGAAGGACCAGATTTAATCAAGGTCCATTCAGGCTGCTGGCCAGAACGAGTAATACAGGAACTCCACCGCCATCATCTTTCTCACTGATCCACACTAAGAAACCGCAGCTCCAAGACTGCACAGAGGAGTGATTAACTCATGGAATGTGAGGTCTGGAGGTTTCCACATATCCTTTCAGGAGCAGGCTCATCCCTGATGTGCTCAGATCAGGAGCACAGGAAAGATACAGTCCTTAGAAAAATCTGGGTTGGCAATAATACCTAGGTGAACATTTAAAAATTGAAAGACTCTTGCTGCAGGAGCATTCATTCATTATCCATAAAGGAAATCTCCGTCATCTTAAATAGAAGTTCTGGGATAATTTCATAGCGACTAAAATCAAACTGAAAGAATCTGAATCCAAATCAATTTGAACAAAAGGTTCACATTTATCTCAACTGTCTTTTTTTGAGTGTATGTGTTTTTTTGTTTGTTTGTTTTTGGCCAGAGCTATAAATGGTAGAAAAAAAAAGGCTTCAATTCCAGACATTCTAGTGCAAATACAAAATTTAATGTTTTATTCATACCACAGTGTGCATTCTGAAAAAATCAAATATTATGCCCCCCCCCCATTCATTTAAAGGAATCCACCTTCTTTTAATTTCTTTAAACAATGGAATCTGTGGGAAATGTACGTGAGGATGAGTGCGGGACATGCCCACTGAGGAAGTAACGGTGCTGAACAGCTGTTACCTGTGTGGGATTTGCCTTGTGCCTTTTTTGGGAGGTCACCAAGATGACCAATATTGAGAATGAGTGAAGAGCTGCCCTGCCCCCCACAACACAGAGTTTCGATAGGGAAATGAAAATGGCATCAGAATCTGAATTCCGGAGTCTTCCATGTAAGAAAGCATAAATTTAAACCTAGAGCTGTCAATCTATGATCGATGAAAAAATTCTTAAACTATAATGAAGTTATTGTTACACTATTTTTTAAATGACATGTTAAAATTATTAGGAGTTTTAAAATATAAATAATATTAATCAAAATGTTTGGGTTTTTAAAGCTTCAGCCCTTTTAATTGGTTTGAATCTCTATTCTCTGGTATTTCTAAGAATTTACCACTCATTGGCAACACTCAGAGCCTCGTATTTAAAATAATAGTCAAAATACACATCTACCTATCTCATAGGGTTGTTTTGAGGGTCAAATAAGATAGTGTTTGTAAAAACAATGGCATTTATAGAATCAACATCATCCTCACTGTGCTCTATCCAGCATCGTGTGGTACCATTTTCGTGACAGTCCCAAGGTTTTGAGAATCTAAACTTCTTGTAAAACAATTGCTTAAACTTCTGAAGAAAAAAATATATGTGCATTTTGTTGTTATCATCTCATACAGAATAATAAAGAGCGAGCTGTGTACACACTTCTTTTTCCTATTATTGTATGAAGGTTTGTTTTTTTAAAAAAATAGCTGCTTTGATCTTAGGAGAGGAATTCCTTTTTGTTAAACGTCCTACAGATTTCTGATGAGATCAAATAAGTGCAATTTAAATAGTAAGCTTGTATTAAATATCAGAGTTAAAAACAACAACAACAGAAAACAAACTCTCTCCCACTCCAGTTAATGAACTGGTTTGGGCTATAGGAGGAAAAAAACTCCCTTACCTATAAGGCTATCTTACTCAACTTGAATCAACATCTGAAAAATAATTGACTCAAAAAAGGGCCCCTTCCAAATAGCTGGTTTAAAAATTGCCTTGAGGTCAGAAATTAAGGCAATTGCTTATGACTTATGCAATGTAATACAGAGATTCAAAACGTGTTTTACCTCATGAAAGACCGATTCTCACTTGAGATAAACATTCCTACATACCTAAACCAAGTGTTCACAAAACTAGTAAGCAAACCGAAACAAGGAAGTCTCCAAGTCTCCAAGGCTCCCAGGCCCCCGAGTCGGCCTCCTCCCCTGCATCCAGCTAACTCTCTTCTATGGGTGCTGGGACCAGATGCAGTTTACCTCCCGCGCACTTGCTAGCTCCCTGTTCTTTAGGGTGGCATGTTTGTGTGACTTTTTTTTTTTTTTTTTACTAATGTCTGTGACCTTGCTATATATGATCTCCACTCGTGCAGGGACTGTCTGCTTTCACAGAGTTTGGCCCGTAATGGGTGCCCATAAACAGGCTGGGCCTAGGTGCTGCGAGTGAGGTGCTCGCCTCAGATACGGAATGGATCAGTAATTAAGAGAAGAAAGAGTTTAGTGCACTATTCTAGAAAGTACAGATGAACACCAAGATCCAGAATGATTAAAATATCAAATTTAAATAAATACAGAATCAGTATTACTGATCTTACTTTTTTGCCTCAGGCTCCAAGATGGCTCAGCTGTAAATATTTGTGAGCACATTCCCATTTTAGTACCAGAAATGCCCTTAAAACAATGTTATTGGCAGCACCAAAACAAACAACAAAAACAATGTCCCGGAGAAATAAGGCAGAAAGCTTTCTGTTTATACGGAGAAGTCCTCAGGGAAGCTAGCAGAGATTTTCCCAGGCCTTGTAAGAAAGGCAAGGGTGTTTCTGATTCATTAGCAGGTAAGGGATGAAGGTGTTTTTGAGAACTCACACTCCAGGTATTGTGAAGATTTCAAGCTAAGTATACTTAGCTCTTCTCTCAACTTGCCTTTTAAATGTGAGGACGGAATTAAAGCTCATGACCAAGTGTCTTTACCTGCTGAAGATGACGAGATGGAGAGGACTGATGTTCCATAGCCTAAGTACACATTGTGATATACTTTTTAATTCATAAACCCTTCCTTGGAAGAAAACTGAATATCCTTGGGAGACATTGTTGGGACACTGAAGAGGGTCTTGTTAAACGTCACACCACGTAGACTGAGAGAATTAGGGCAGCCTTAAAAAATGTCTAGCCAGCTCTTGAGACAAGTAGTTTAGATGCCTCAAGAAAAGCACCATATTTTGAAGGGGAAACACTTTGTGACAATGGACTTATATACTGGTATCACCCCCTGCCCCTGAAGGCTCCACCTCCATACCGACTCCCCGCGATCCCCCAATCCCCAGGAAGTCTGAAAACTCACTCCTCCTATTCACTCTGCTAGTTTCATGTAAATTCAAGGCAAGTTCCACAGTCTCACATCAACTTTTGCCTTAGACACAATGACAAACACATGGTTTCCTCTTTAAACAGCCCACACAATACCATACCCCTTGCTACCATCCCTCAATCCCACAGCCAAGTTAGCACCCCAGGATGCTGACCTGATCTCACCTCATCCAAGAGAGGAAAAAAAATGAATTATGGAAGAAATGCAATAACAGGAACCATAGGATCTAACCAGCAAGGGTTAAAGGGTAGAGATTTCCAGTCAGGAGGAAAACGAGTAAGTCTTGTAAAATGGTTGTCTTTCTAGAAATTCATGTGCCCTTCCCTTCTCCAAAAGAGTCAAAATACCCTAAGTATGTAACTTTTGCTGAAAGTTTTTAGAAGCAAGGTGAAACATGGTGAGCATGGACCAACCACAAAGCTCCAAGATTAGATCATTTTTTTTTCATGATTCCCACCTCATATTTCTGTCTCTTTGAAGCAGGCTAGTAAAATAGGGAATCAATAGATGGATCTGGAACCTGGCAAGAAGTCTGCATGGATATTGATATCCCCAAGATGGCTGTTGGAAAACCTCACAAGATTTTTGCCATCTGGAATGAGGTTTCCTCCAGAAGCCAAGAGAAGCCCCAGATATTCTTCAGGGACATTATCATTGGGCCCACCTGGGGGATTGATGGGTGGGGTAATCAATCAAAACAGCAAACAGCTGGGGCTCCTCCCATGCCATTAGCAAAGGGGCGGAATAATTAATGGTTCAAGAAGCAGTCTCAAAGGCCAAACAGCTCTCTTGCCTTCTGTGCCCTGTTCTGGCCTTGTCTCCCCTGCATGGATCAACAAGCAAGCAAAACCTGAGCATTAATAATCTATAATGGGAAATTGTAGTCTGTAAATCAGCCCTCTTTATCACTCTTTAGCCCCTTCCTCTCTACCTGGGACCTATGATCTGTTATTTTCTCCCATTTCTCTTCTCACCATTTCTTAATAAATTACTGGCCTAATCAACATGATGTGCTCTTGAAATTCATTTCTGCAGCATAGTCAAGAACCTAGACAAAATCCGGTAACAGCTTCACTCCCAGTATTACCTTCAAGTGTAACAATGATTTAGTCCCTCTTGGAATTCTGACATTGAAAGTCTCAACCAAAGAGCAGGTGTCACTTACTGCTGGGGGATGGAGAAAGCTGTGGAACTCAGCATCCCTGTCTCTACCATCTCAATAGCTTGTTTCATCTCCAGCTTCTTGTACAAAGAAACAATGCTTGATTTTGGCAGGTTCTTTCGGATTAAGATTTTCCGTAAGTATCTATGATCAAACTTCTTAAACCTAAAAAATGAAAATGAACATTTTGGAAAACTTTATATCTGTTCTGAAGTATGTGTTTTTCCTTAAAACAAACGACTACTTACTATATTCTGCAAAACACCAGGGCAGTGCCTAGAATCCATAGTCTCTGAACACATTAAAAAAATTCATAGAATTTATACTTTTTTTTTTTTTTTTCCAAATAAATAAAAAATGGCCTACTGGCCTGAACACATTGAAAATCAGCTAAGCAAATGGAAGGGACAAGCTGCAATCAGGGCAAAAAGTGGGCATAAGTAGGGGGCGGGAGGCCCAGCCCGGCTCAGCTCCAATTGTAAGGAAAGAAAGGAGGGTGGTGGAGGCTTTAGAACAAGCACTCCTTCTTAATAGCCTCCAACAGGGGCAGGCAGCTGCAGGGACCGGACACTGGCCTATTCAGCCAGAACCCAATTCATTTCCATGGCCCGGCAGTTACAGAGGTTTTGCCCCATTATGTTGCAGATCATTTTGAATCCCACCAATTAAGGAGGGAAAACCCCTCCATATGTCCTGACAGTCGAAATGAGGGAGACACTGAATGGCTAGACAGTGACAGGCGCTGACGATTGTAGGATTGTAGCGGGGCCTCTGCATTTGCAAAGTGCCGCCTTCAGAGGCTGTTTGTTTGGAGTTGGGATTTTCAACACTTCCCATCGTTTTACATTCAAAGAGCAGTTTGTCTGCCGGGAGGGGAACAATTCCTGGACTGCTGGCTCATTATCTCCTGATGGGTTTGGTCCATGCTGTGGGTGCTTCATTGCCAGTCAAACCCCCTCCAGGCTTAGCGGCCTGTGATGCCCTGAGCACTGCGATCTGGGTTTGGCGCCTGCTTGCGGGGGTCCTGCTCCGAGGGGGTCGCCCCCTTCGCCTTCTAGTTTTCTATCCTTCTTCAGAAGATGCCGCTGTTTCTGCTTATTCCTCAACTCACTGTACCAGGCTCCGAACTCTCCTCCCTGAGGTCCCTTGCATTTCTAATGGCCAAGTCCACAGTCCCCTGGCCCTTACCGTACTTGTTGCCTCTCATCACCTGGGGCCTCCCTCGCTCCCACATCCCTCCCTGCCTCCCTGCCCACTTCTCAGCCTCCTCCAGCCTTTCTTCTTCCTTGCCTGCCCCATAGGAGCTGGGGGAGCTTCTCCGAGACCCGTCCTCAGTCAGCTTCCACCCATGCCCAGGCTGCCAGCTACTCAGGGAAGCTCTACAACCTCTATCTCCCGCCAGGATCTTCCTCCTGAACATCAGACTAAATCTCCAAAAGGTGGCTGAGTATGTGCCTGAGACACCTTATAGGGAATCTGTTATTTAATCTCTAAAACATTCTTCTCTAGCCTGTATCTAGCCATAGCATTGTCAGCCACCTAGTCTCCCTATGTGGATATCGTAGACGGATTCCTATTTTCCCTTTCCTCACCCCCCTCCCTCCATGTCCATGCCAGTCACTATGTCTACCTCAGAAATATTCCTGCTAGCTCCCTGTCCTCAGTGGTCTGAAAGCTCTGTGGTTCACTAAACGAGAAGAGGTGTTAAAGCCAGACCTGAGTTCAAATCAAGGTTCTGTTGTAGAGAGGTAACTTGTCCCATCGTGTTGGATTCCTCATCTTTAAAATGGGAATAATGGCTATTGCACAGGACTGTTTGGAAGATTTTGTAAGATATAATATATGAAATAGCTGGCATAGTTCCTGGACTTTATTGTGTTTAAAAAGGATAATTTGTTTTTTTATTTTTTACGTCTTCCATCTAATGTAAAACCCTCCTTACAGCTCTCTACCCCAGCAATATCTCTAATTCATCCTACATATTTCCGTTGTGGTTTGCCTTCCAAAAAGCCAAGTATGATCATGTCACTCCCTTATTTCAAAGCCTTTTGATAGGCGTTTTCAAGGTCAAATAGAATTTTACAGTTTCAGCAATTCTACAGAACTCCTTGGCATTACATCATAAAAACTTATCTCTGTCTTTCCAAACTCTCATGTCACCACATCACCCTCTCTTCCTGTCTCCAAACCGTGGGGTGCTCTTTCTTGCTCTGCACCTTTAAATACGCTGCCACTGCCACCTGCAGTGCTTTTCGCTCTTCTCTGCCTGATGAACTCCTCACTTTCAAAGCTCCACCTCATTTCTGCATTATTCTAGTTCTACGCATTCACCCCTGTAACCGCACTAGCCACATGGCTCGGAATTGCTTGTCCAGGCTCTTTTCTCCCCTCTGCCCTAGCCACTATATTGTCTTATTGTTCTTCAGACCTGCCTTAACACCTCTCAAAGCATCCAATATATAGAACTGGCTAAACGAAAGAATATCGAGTGATATTTCATTGGCAGGCTATACAATTTAGACTTTAAAAATCCATGGCCCCAGTTCCAGATCATATAATTTATATTCTACTTTAACATTAAAAGGACTGCTAAAACCATCCTTTTTTTTTCATGTCATAAAAAGAGCCCACCCAAAAGCCCTGAGTTTCCCTTTTAGGTGTCCCCATCCCACAACAACTACTCCTTTTAAGGCTGGTCTCTCCTGGCATCACCAGCATCCATATATTTGGGGACTGGAAAGCTCTAGAGAGAAAACTTCCTCCATTTGGTTAGCTCAGCTGCTCCTAACTTCTAAGTTAGAAGTTCCAAAACTCTCCTCTTCCTCATCCTCAATAGGACTCTTCCTCAGAGCCACATAGTTCATAAATACAGCTGTAGATGGAATCCAGTAAAATAACCAGTTCTGAAATGTGAAATAAGGTAGAGAAGAGAGATTTTGATGCTTTTATGGAGTTATTAGGTGGAAAGGACCCTTAAAAGTCTTTCTTTCATTGCAGCCTCCCCCAGAGTGGAGGAATGCCTTCCCCAGAAGTCCTGATGAGTCTTCAAATTCCCTTTGCAGCCTCATGAAGCCATTCATTCCATTACAGAGCTGTTCTTATCACTGGGAAACTTTTCCTTGCTCAAAACTTAAATCTGACTTTTCTAACTTCCATCCATCAGTTGTGCCTGTTCTTCTCTCTGAAATAATCTAGGGAAAGTCTGTTGCTTCCTCCACTTGACACCTTCCGTTTTCCAGGCTAGATATTCCCAGCACTTCCAGCAGCTGCCTGTATGAAATGGCTTCTGGGCCCTTTTTCTACCTGGATTCTTTCTAGTTGTATGCCTAGGTTCCAATGTAACATTTGAGGGTGTCCCATAACACAAATATTCTTTCCCAGGTAAAGGAACCCTCTGCTTCCTTACTTGTCTCTCACTTGGTAGTGGCTCCATTGCCCACACACATCTTCAATTCCAGCCTTCAAGTGATCCATCAGCTGCCAAAACAAACACAAGGAAATGATTGCTGGTGAAATACTAAATCTGAAAGACAAAGAAGGAAAGTTAATGCATTTTGAAAACAAAAGATGTTTTGATTTCCTGAAGTAAATCCTCTTTTCTATCATTCTATTCGTGTAACTGAAATATATAATAATTCAACTTGGTTTCATGATTCAAAGCTTGTGTAGCTAAGTTTATTGATACTGCAAATAATTTGCAATGAAAACCAAGTATCTTTCACTTGCTTTGAAAAATACTTTACTAGAATAATCAAAGAAATTTCTCATTAGTGAAATCATATTGATACAAAGCCTAATAACTATTACTTTTAATTTGATTGTAAAATTTGACCATTTAGTTGCAGTATATACATTTAACCATCCAAGTCAATTGTACTATGTCTGGTTTCTTGAGTTTCACAGGTTCATAAATGGAGAAGAAATGTACCCAAGGATGGATTATACTCAGAGCCTCACCTGTACCTGGCTGAGATGACTCAGATGATGAGATTGGGATTTTTGAGCTGATAAAATTTAGATGATATTTTGGACTTTGAGTTGATAAGTATCCAAGTTAAGTAGTCTTAATATATAATTATCTAGATATCCTATTATGGTAATAACATATAATGACAAAATTTATCTAAATGTCCCATTTTTTAAATTTGACCATTTAGTTGCAGTATATACATTTAACCATCCAAGTCAATTGTACTATGTTTGTTTTATCCAAAGTTGTTTGGGGAAAAATACAATCTGTTCAAAGTAATTATGAGGTAGTCTCTCCAAATAATTTGTATTTGTAATCATTAAAGTCTCTATTGGCTTCTGAGTATTTTGCGAAATAAAATAAAACACTAAATTAATTGCTAAATACTTAATTGACTTACTGTCCTCTACCAATCATTAATTAAAATTTTGTTTGTTAAAAAGAAAAATAAATGAGAAAGGAATAGAGTAATCAAGTTCTATTTTCTTAGGTCTATTGTCTAATTTGTCAAAAATAATGAATGTGAGACTATAAAGACAGAGACAAAAATATAGAACCCGGTTCAGGCATTACACTTTTTTAAACACTCACTCCCTATCCTCTTCTATAGAATATTTTCAAATAATATTAAGTTTCATGGATTTCAAAAATTTTGGTTTGGTTCCCTGGAATTTAAGTTACTTTATTTCCTCAGGAGATTTTGGCTATCAAATTTAGGGCTGATTTTAGAAGCTTCATCAGTTTCTGCAGCATTAAAATCATTAACTCTCAGGGATGGAAGAACTTAAAAATTATCTAATCCAATCATCCTCCCAAAACTTGAGTATCCTGTACAGCAATTCTGCCATGTTGTACCCAGTCGCTGCTAGAACATTACCACACGTGCAATGATTATTGGAATCATAATTATTTATTGAGAGAATCATTTGTTGAGCTGGATATCTCTCTCCCTATAACTTCCATATATTAGTTCTTCTTCCTATTCCTTGGAGTCCTACAGAATGGCATCCCTTCAAATATTGCATTGATTTTAAGTCAACAAGTAGAAACCATATTCCAGTTTATTTCCATTTTTTCCCAGAGTGGTATGTTTTCACCAAAAATCGCTGGTAGGTGATATCTGCAGAAGCAATAACAGACCTTACCCTTCCCTATGAACAGGCTCTTGAGGGTTCAAGTTGGCGAGGCTACAGTCCCCAGTTATTCAGGCAAACACTAATCTAGGTATTCCTGGGAAGGTATCTTGCTAAAAGCCTATAATCAGTTGTCTTTAAGTATGAGAGACTATCCTAATTAATCTGTGTGGGCCTGATCCAATCACTCAAAAAGCCTTAAGGTCAGGGCTAAGGCTCCCCTGAGATGACTCAGATGATGAGATTGGGATTTTTGAGCTGATAAAATTTAGATGATATTTTGAACTTTGAGTTGATGCTGTAATGCATTGAGACTTGTGGGGATGTTGGCATAGAGTGAATGTATTTTGCATGTGAGACTGACCAGATTCTTGAAGGGCCAAAGGGCAGACTGTAGTAGGCAAACTAATGGTCTTCCAAAGATGTCTGTGTCCTTAGCCCCAGAGCCTGTAAATATGTTAGTTTATATGGCAAAGGAGAATTAAGGTAGCAGATGGAATTACGGTTGCTAATCATCAGTCTTTAAGATAGGAAGATTATCCTGAATTATCCACACTGTCCTAATATAATCAATCATAAGTCTTAAATGTTGAAGAGGGAGGCAAAAGAGTTGGTTTCAGAGTGATGCAGCGTGAGAAAGACTTGACTGGCCATTACTGGCTTTGAAGATGAAAGGGGGTCAGAATGCCGACAGCCTCTAGAAGCTGGAAAGGCAAAGACAGATTTCACCCAGAGCCTCCAGAAAGGAGCACAGCCCTGCCAAGACCTTGATTTTGGCCCAGTGAGACCCATTTCAAACTTCTGACCTCCAGAACTGCAAAATAACAAATCTGTGTTCTTTTAAGCCACTAACTTTGTAGCAATTTTGCACAGCAGCAGTGAGAAACAAATACAGTCAATCTTGACAGAGCTGGGCAGGAAAGTGTAGTGACATGCTACATACATCTCCCCAAAGCTTTCAATTACTCCCATAGTGACAAACGGGAAGGAATGTGTTAATTTATTAATTCTGACAAAGAGATAACTTACACGGATATGAAGCTCTTCATTGATGGATTCTTTTTTATTCGTCTTTTTAACATCCAGGTACCTGACCAGAGGGCCAATTGTGATTCCCTAGATCATAAATAACAAGATAAAGGGTTTTGTTGTGACAATTGTCACTATAGAAAGCAGATCTATCAGCAAAACTATTAGGACCTCCAATATTACGTGTTTGTTTTGTACTATCTTCTACCAGATAAATGCTCCAGTGTTAGCCACTTTAGTTCATAAACAGTCATTCTAAATTATGAATAAAAACAGATACTATTGTCTGCATTTTGAAACTGGAATTTGATTTCATTCCTTAAATAACTTCTCATTAGTTTGCTGAGAGCTAACTACAGATAAAACAAAAACTCGAGCTATCTAGTACTAACTGGAGTCTCATTTTCAGGGATGTGCAATAGATTAGTTATCATCCACTAGCTACCCAGGAAATTTTGATTAACGAGAGGTTAAAGGCTGATCAAAACATGATCTAGAAATATCTGGGGATTTAGTGCATAGGTCTGAAAATTAGATAAAGTGCCTGTTTGTATTATACTAATTTTTACACAATGCTGAACAAATCTATTTAGTTGAAGTATGAAAGAAATCTACTAACCTGAATAAATACAGTAAAATAGATAACTACCAGAGTAGCAGTGACAAACATGTTCTTCCTAGGAAAAAGAGACAGAGGAAGCAAAAAGGCAAGTGAAAAACTTCCAGCTCCTCGAACACCACTGTAGAAAATTATGCACTGGTCCTTGATGGAGAAGGGGAAAGTCCGAAACTGGTTACTGACATAGAAGAGAGTAAACACGCCTGGAAAGAGGAAATATTAGTGTTAGAACAAAAGTCATAAATGAGGAAAGATACATGCCAGTGAAAGAAAGTAGTGTGCACATGCCCGCCAAACAATGTGGTCCGATGCCATTACACGTCTGGTGATGGTCATTCCCAAATAGAATATCCTACTTCTCCCTTTTTGACTAATTGTGAGACAGCAGTTCTTCAAGTCTGAGGTCTTCGCTGTTGGTTTCCTAAGATGTGTGTGTATATGTGCATGTGTTTAAAATAATAAACTCTTGATGCTTTTTGATGTAAGAAATGGCATACATTTTCAAATCTATAGTCATGATTTTTGCTCTGCCTTTCAAAACCATTAGAAGCAAAGACACTATTGGAAGGACAAAAATGTTCATATCATTTCCTATTCTTATTGGGTATCCAAAAGAGGACTCTAATTTTAAATGGGAGAGGAGCCCTCTCCGTGACGCTGGTCTCGGAAGAGTGAGCACTTCTTTAAGGTTGGTTCAGTTCTTCTTGAGGTTCAGTGCAAACAAGAAAGGAAGGTAGCAAGAGATCTTCTGGCCAGCGAGCTCCACAAGTGTGAGGTGGAGGGTGGGAGAGCTTGCTCCTCACCGCACCGACCTTCCAGCGCCAAGCGGCCCGGCTGACTTGGCCACCACCTGACGTGTAGATCCTGGTTAGCAAGAAAGGCGTCTTCACTAAAGTTCTGGCTAATTCCAGAAGAGGTTTCATTTTGGTATAAGTAAGCCCTTACCATCCTCATCTGACTTCTAATCACTTGGACTTTGCAGCAAGCATCCTTGATAACAACCACAGTCACAGTGAAAAAGACAACAGAATTTAAAAACGACTTGTTTTGTTTTGTTTGTCCTGGCTCCTCCACATACCAGTTAGGTGACCTTGGCAAAGCCCTTAATCTTTCTGTGTCCTCAAATTTCCTCATCTGCTAAATGGACGTAAGAACAGTATGTACCTGCAAAGATGGATGTGAAGATTGAATAAATTTAATATCCACGAGGAACATAAAACAAGAGCTTACATACTGCAAGCTTTCATGAGTGTGAGATATTATTAGCTAAGATGCATTAGGGTGGAAAGAGATCATCCCGGGACTCACAGAACTGGATGCTGACACCTGGCGGTGTCAATCCTGAGTTATGGGCCAAGTCAGTCACCCTCCGGTGACCAAAATGAAGGGTCAACAATGTTGGGGTAGCCGCAATATTAATCATCTCCTGGATGGTTTCTATTCTGTCTGGCCTTAAGCTATGTTGTATTTCTTCTCTTGTCCTTCGTTCTACTTCCCTGTAAATTCATAGACTATTAGGACTGTAAGGGATTCAAGAAATTTGCCTTGTCAAAGGTCAAATAGCCAGGAATAGAGCCAGGACTTGGACTGAGATTATGAACTCTTATCACAGTTTCTTTCTTTCTCTCCTGAGGACCCAATCGGCATATACATTCAGAGTTAATTTCATGAATATTTTAACATTTTTGCCCTCTTATTATTCTTTCCTGGGTCCTAAATGTAAAGACCCATCCTAAATTAATTTAGAACTGATGCATTCCACATCCACATAAGTTCTTAGTCATTTCCTCTAGTTTCTCATTGAGTAATCGGTTTGATGATTCCAAAAGCACTGTATCTAAAGCTTCAAATATTGGTCAAAGTCATTTAAAAATATAATGACTTCTAATCAAAAGGCAACCCACATTGTAGTTCGACATTTAATGTTCCTTTCATTTAAAAATTAGGTTTATGTTACAGGGTGGTTCCAGTTACATTATAGCATTTCCTTTCAGTTCCGACTCTAATACTAAGCACTTTGTAAAATGAAGATACATTTCTTTGCTCTTTGTTTCCTATACACTCAACCCTCAAATAAAACTACCTGTACTATTTAGGGGAATGTTCTCTAACAGTACTGGCCTAACATAAAACACGATTTGTGAAATCTCACTTTTTCTGTAACAAAGTGTAAATACCCACAGTTGATTATCTATATCTGATTTAAGGTGCGAAATGGTACAAATTGGCAAAGAAGTGAAAGGGATAAATTTACTGAGTTATATTTAAATGTGTTGATGTGAAAGTTCTCTCTGCAATTAAAAAAAAAAAAAAAAAAAAATACTCCTTTGCTCCAGCCAAGTCAGTGCAGAATCTTATCAAGGATTAATTACTTGGAACTGATTGATAGAGCAAACAGAAAACCTTCTTGGTCAATACCAGGTGCCTATACTCCCCTAACCAGTAAAACCAGTTAGCAGCAACTGGCTACTTGTTCATTTTACACTGAAGGAATGAATATGAGAAGCCTCTTCAGGCCCCGCTGGTCTCTTACTGATGGCTCTCCAGATCAGACAGAAGGCCAGGGTGAAGCAGACGAAGGCCCAGTTCCACTCGTGGTTCTTGCCCACCGTGGACACGCCCATGAAGATGAAGATCAGGGTCTCGCTGACACTGCTCAGCATCTTCATGAAGTACTTGATGGTCGTGTAGGACGTCTGGGACACGTTTTCTTCCACATACTTTTTCATGGTCACCGCACAAGCCGTGATTCTGCAAAAGGGGCAGAGGCTCAGGGAGAATTGACCTGGTTTTACCACTCCACTAAACTTTCTCCCTACTGGCAATGCAAAAGATAGACGGATTCTGTTTTGATTTGTTTTCCAGAAAGAACATCTCATCTATTCCCCTTCTCTAGCTGTTGATTTTTCTGAGATTTGCTTTCTTTCTCTTCTCCCTCCCCAAGGGTAAAGTGGGGTGGAGTAGGGGACACTCACAAGGCATGGCCTTTCCACAACAACTTGGCACACAGTTCACGCGGGCAAACCAGAAGCAGAACACTTCTATCTTCCCCTCCCTCGCCAAAAGCTTCCTCAATCCCACCTCTGCTCTCTACTTTGCTCTGTCTTAGACCAAAATAAATCCATTTCAGTTGCCTAGAAAGAATAACTCAGTGAGGACGCCCATCTCCTCCAATGCAACAATATTTCTAACAATGATATTATGAGAAATTTTTCATTTAAAATGTACCTTTTCTGGAGCCACTAAGCAAGTATGGCAGAAAAAGAAAGACCTGTGTCTTGTCTTAGCAGTTTTGGTCACTTTTATGTTGAGAAGACAATGATTGCCTAGAGTTTACATTATTATATTTAATGAAATTTTCTATAAAATAGAAGTTAATATTTCTACCTGAGTAACTGGACATGAGGATATCACTGAGAAAATGGTGTGAGCAGATATAATAAGCCAAGTTGAGAAATCTCATTCCAAGATCTAGGTGAGGGTAAGCATTTAAAACTATTTTCATTAGGAAAAAAGAAATCTAGATCTCTAGTCTTACTCCGTCAGCCTGGTTTCATTCTACACTGAGGAGAAATAGTGCTTTGAGGGAAGTAGCTGAATGATGGTCCCTCATGGCATGCTTCTCCTCAAATTAAAATATTAATTTTTCAATGAAAAAAAAAAAAGACTACTGAGCTGAGATTTTAACCTTGAACTTCTCCCAGCTCTACTCTGCAACAGCTATTCTGAGCATTCTAATTGACCATATAATCATTACGTCCTCCTTCGGCAAATGAAGAGAAAAGAGCAAACACAAATATTGGAGAGAACATTTGTTTGGCAAAGGACCGGAATCAGATTTTACAAGTATTTAAATCCTGAATCCTGCAACACCTTTGAGATTAGCTTCAAAAGTCATGCCTTTCCCAGATGCATGGTCCACATCATTAGCTTCTGAATTTTCTTTTATTCCCATGAGAGCTGCTTCTTGGTTTGTACTCACGCCAGGATGCCGGAGAGATACAGGGTTTCAGCAGCTAAGTAAGACAAATAGCTGAACATGAAGACGATGAGTGGTTCAATTGCAGAGACATTCTGCGTGAAACGTGTGATAAAGGCAGAAATAAATCCAAAAATAATGCCAAAAAATATGCCCCCAACCCCCACAATGATGAATCGGGCACATCCAGCCAAAATGTCGACAGTCTCTATGTCTTCAAATTTATGCATCTTTGTGAAAGCAATTAGTATATTGTATAAGACCTAGACAAAAAGAAGAAGAAGGAGAAGAGAAAGAAAGAAATGTGAATTAGAAATTAAAAATATTTTATACACAGATTCCTAAATTTGTGTCTAGTTAAGCAGTACACAACAATATATTTTATACAGCAGTAAATAGGAACATGGCTACCTACGGTTTAAATTTTTGCGAATAATTTAAAATGATTCCATTTCTCTGTCTAAGAAGTATGATATTCACAGCTTTCAACCACTGAACACTTACTAGGTGCCAGTCTTTGCTGAACTGTCTGCTATCGTATTGCCTCTCAGCTCTGAAGGCACCTTCCAATATAGATACTATAACAAACAGTGGACTTTCTGCATAAAGGGATGCCTGCATAAAGGCTAAAGGAGCCTTTCTCCTTCAATGAAGCACCTTGCAAAGCTGTCTGGGCAGAGGGCGCTGAAGGGACACTGCAGGAGAAAACGACTTCTAGCAATTTCCGGCCAGGCCTAGCAGGTGAGAGGGGAAGGGCAGGCCATCGGCTGTGTGAGTGTGACATCCTGCAGAGCCTCCTGAGATCCAGAAGGAGCTCCCTCTGCAACCTCACAGTCTTGGCCTGGAGATCGTCTTTTCACAGATCTCTCCACATGGAAATAAAGCCCCAGCGTGGCTGCGAGCAGCCCTCGTGGGGCCAGGGGTCCCCTCCCTGCAAGCCCCTGCTCCTGCCAGGCAGCCCTCTGAGCTCTGAAGATGCTCCGCTCCTGTGACACCCAGACTGCCACCGCAGGCCCCTGCCACCGATGGCTGATGCCTGCCCCCGCCCGCCCTCCGGAGGAGGCCCTACTGTTTGCCTGGCGGTTTCAGACCAGCACCAGCCTGACTGAGCCAGGGAACTTTCTGCTAGCCAGTGACAGGAACCAGCTCCTTGCCCTGTGCACTCTGAGCCTCCTTCCAGCCTGTCCTTCCTTGGCTACGTTCCCTCAGCCCATGGGTAGTCTAGAGTTTTCCCTTACATCTCCAGCTACTCCTTTACTATAGGAGTATATAGGAATGGTATATGAAAATTCCTGTTTAGCCTCCTGCGTGGTTTCTCTTTCCCAGTTGCACCCAGACAGCCCCCGTCTCCACATACATCGTCTCACCGCATCTCCCCAACAACCCTCTTCTATGTGATACACACCCTTCACCTTCCTATTATTTCTCTATCTCAAAACTTACTTTGAAGTTACAAGGATCTATTTATCACTGTTTCATGTGACTCAGCAGCACAGAGCTTAGATCTAACACCTGAAAAGTGGCAGCAGACACACAGGTAAAGTAAGACCTTGGCAGAAAATGACCCCTGAGAATTTCAGTCCCTGAGGAGTCCTGCTAAGCCACAGCACACACCTTCATTTGTCCACACCAGGAAAACTGAAAACAGAGGAGAGGGCAGAAAGCTAAAACGCAAGGACATAGCATCAGTGTGCATATTCTCCGTGTGCCCTGGAACCCCAGAAGGAGGGCTGCGGCCCCTCCAGACCTGACTGGAACTGTACCCCCTTGTTCCCTAAAGTCTCTGGTCTCTGGGGGACACCCTCAGTGCTGTCCCTCACTCTTGCCTTCCCTCTGACGTGGACCCACAGCCTGCATCCTGCCCAGGCTTCCCCGGGCCTCAGCTTCCTCCTCCTCTCTGATCTCTCAAGTCTCAATTTGGCCTTCCTCATTGATACACTCAGGGTCACCTCTGTTACTCAGTGTCACCTGACAGTTTGTGGATTCTGACTTGGGCATCCCCCTCAAGGCTTACCAGAACTGCATGCTGCTGTATGCACATGCCAACCCTCTGGCTGTGGTCTCCAGCCTGCAAGGAGCTGTAGCCCTTCCTTACCCAGCCCACTTTCCATTCTGGCCCCACCAGGTCTGCCCATGGCCACTGCTGACTCCCCGTGACAAGAGATTGCTGTTTTCCCACAGAGAGGTTGGCGACAAACGATTGTCTGCAGAGGAGGTCTCTGGTTTGGTTTCTTGTCATATTCATAACCATAAACAGCCACAGTACATTTAAGACAAAGTCCACTTCATCTCATCTACACTCTCTTCTAAGTCCTTCACAATTGTTTTGGTGGTGCTGTTCTCTCCTGCGGCGTCAGAAAGAAGCAGAGATGAGCATCCTTACTTTGGGGCACTATGGTGGTTTGGAGCTCTGTCCCCCAGAAAAACATGTTCTTAAGTTTAATCCAGTCCCATGGCTGGGAACCCATTGTATTAGGACCTTGTGTTGAAGTTACTTCAGTTAAGGTGTGTCTCAATTCCTTCAGGACGGGTCTTAATCCTCTTACTGGAGTCCTTTATAAGCCAAATGAAATTCAGACAGACAGAGAGAAAGCCACAGAGGGAGAAGCCAGAAACTGAACAACAACAGAAACTAGAAGCGAAGGGAGAGGCCAGGAGAGGCTGCCATGTGCATTGCCATGTGACAGAGGAGCCTGGGACCAAGGATCGCTGGTAGCCGGCTCAGAACACAGTCTTTGGGAAGAAAGCATCGCCTTGACGATTCCCTGATTTGGGCTTCTATTAGCCTCAAAACCATGAGCTAATAAATTCCTGTTGCTTAAGCTAACCTATTGCATGTATTTGCTTGCACAGCTAAGGAAACTGAAATAGGTGACCTGGAGTCACCATGTGAACTGTTATAAACTTCTGCTGTCCACTTATGTGTAGAAATCAAAACTATTATCCCGTAAAGCACGGACTTTGGCTTTGGAATGTGAGATGGCAGAGAGTGGCATTCCTCAAATTAGCTCCTCAGCTAGGATGTGTCATTGCTAGTGGACTTTGTGGAGGGGGCAGAGGGAACAAAAGGATGGGCACACAATGGCCTGTCCCCTCACAGGTTCTTGGTCCACATGCACCTCACCTGGGCAGCTTGTCACATTGGCTCCTATAACCAAGAAGACTACACAATGGAATCAATGTACTATAGACCAGCAAGCTTCAGTTATAACTATCACAGGGCACAAATCACTTCTCTTTGAATTTTACAAGGTCCTAATTGTGCCTTTTCCCCCATAGTGTTCCAGCATTTTCTTTGGTGAGGAGAGAACACATGTTTTGATTATAAGGATTAAGTCTGCCTTTTAAATATGATCAGCAGCCAGGAGCTAATAAGCTTGGCTTGATAAGGGAGTGTGGATGGAAGTTTATAAACGACTTGCTTCCTTCTTCAAAGAAAAATTTCTAGAACATTTTCTAGAAGGAGAGGAAGCGGGGGACATTTACGGAGAAGAATCAAAGCATAGTACAAAGTGGCCACACACACATACACACACACATCATTGCGAATTTCTGTAAGTAGGAGAGGATTTTTTTCAAGAAAGAGAACTGCTGAACTCTCAAACCAGACTTGCTTAAGAGTGCACATGCTGAAGCACAGAGCTTTTAGAAAACAGAGAAAATAGAAAAGTGCAAAAGAAAACCCTACCAATGTCCCACAAGCCCTCCCAGAAATAACTACTGTAATTATTTCATATATATGTCTTCTAATTCTGCTTATCTCCATCTTTCTAGATCTGTTTTATCTGCAGCAATTAGAACCTCTGAGATCTTTGGCCTCAGACGTGAAACGGACAGACCAGCTGTGTGCTGAGATTCCCATACAGGTACTGAGGCAGACCCATCTCTGAAAGGTGCAGGGCTCCTCTGATGTGTGTCCTGAGTTTGAGTACTCCCCAGCGGGCTCGATGAACTCTCTGAGAACAGCACTGTGCCAGTTTGATCCAGTTTCCTTACTTTGCCTTCACCTGGGATCAATCGCCCCATGGTCTGTCAGCTTCCTACCTCTCAGGTCTCCCCCCCGACCCATTTTCCCTCACAGGCGTTTCCCCGAATCAATCTCTTGCCTCTCTTGGATCTGGCCAATACCTGTCTTTCTGTTTGTGTATCATCATATTTTATAAAAAAATTTATGATACTAGTATATTTTATTTAAGCAAACTGAGGTCACGCTTCAAGAAAATCTTGGCTGTGTGTTTGAAAAATAAAATGGTGATTTACGGTTTCAAAACAAATTCTAAAGAAAGTTTGTTTTATTGCAACTAAGTGAGCTTTTAAAGTCTGGTTTTAGCTCCTCCTTGCTGGAGGAACTCATAACTGGGTCTTAGCACCTCTAGGCATTGTCCCTTTAGATTCAGCACACGTGCTAAGGAAAGAACCCAAAAGGAGGCACAAGACACTACTGCAAGAACCAGAAAAGGTAGGTTTGCATGAGCTTAAGTGGGATCTAGGAGCTTATTTGACTCTCAAACCCAAGGGACACTCAGGGAATATGATTAGCATTTAAAAATTTGCATAGTGTTGCCACAGCTAAAATGCTTTTACACAGTTTGCCAGATTGCAAGAACCCAGCCAGTTCAATGGCCCGGGGAAGTGAAGGGGGCCAGCCTTGTCCCTGGACACAGTGCATCCTGCCAGGAAGATGCTGTGACAGATTCAGAAGCTAAAGTAGTGCATATAATTAAGAAGACAAAAGCTATATGATTCCAGGAAAGCCAATTCTTATATTTCAGATTTCTAGGCTCTGGATCTTATCATAGTAGCAAAATATTTTCTTTGAGTTCAGTTCAAATCACAATAATGAGTGTATAGTTTTCATATCCTGGAGGGAAAAACTCAGTCAATACTAAGTCTCAAACCCTGTCCACACTGGCCCCAGGAAATCTCTACTCTATTATTGCCACTGTGGATTATTTTGCATTTTATATCAATTGAATTGAACACACTATGCATGCTCTTGGGCCTTTTCTGTCACTCATCATGATGCTTCGGGGAATTAGCCTTGTTGTTGCAGGTATCATCAGTCTACTCCTTTTTTCACAGAGTAGTATTGCATGCATGGCTACAGCACATTTTGTTCATCCATTCACCTGCTTATGGACATTTGCATCTCCTCCGACATGCAGTTTTTGGCCATTGAAGTAAAGCTGCTATGAACATTTATGTGCAAGTCTTTTGCATGGACTTATGCTTTCATCTTTCTTGGGTAAATATCAAGGAGTAGAAAGGCTAGGAAGTATTCAAGAAGCATTGAATAAATTATATCCAATAAATAAATAAGGCACTTCTCTGTGAGTTTAGCTCTTTAGTTAGAAATAACAATGAAGAAATATAGGCAAAGGGAAACCTGGTAACTCAGCGGAATGGCCCAAAGGACCAAGAAGGAAGCAGGTTTGAGACAAGAATCCAGGCCTGAAGTGTGGACCCAGCGCCTGGGTCCAGGCGGCCGATGCTCCTAACTACCGCTCCACTGTGACACTTCATGAAGCAGCAAAACAACCTCCTCCCCTGTTAGGTTGTGATGAGACTTGAGTAGGAAAAGTGCGTGAGGCACCCCGCATGGTGCCTGGCTCGAGGCAGGTGCTTGGAAGTGGGAGTTCCCCTCCCTCTTACATAATGTCATTTATATGGGATTAATACAGGATCACTAGGGGATGAGAGAAAACAAGAGGGAAAGAAGGTGGGGGGGGGGTGAGAGAGAACCTGTGAAGGGGCAGCAGGGAGCAACAGTAAGGGGCAGAGCCACCCTGGAGCCAGGCTACCTGGACTCAAGTCCCAGCCGTGGGCCCCGTCCTGGCCCTTCGGACCTCGTAGGTGAGCTGGAGGAGGAGGGGAGACAGGGAGAGATAGGGGGCAATAGCAACCCTGGGAGCTTCCCCTTCCTGCTTATTCGGGAAGGTGATCCAGGAAAATTCGGGAGGGATATCAAGATAAGAATGCCATATTTAAAATCTGTTGTCTCTTCAGAATGAATCGGCATCTGTGAACAGCCAGCATTAATTGAGTGCTCACTCCATGCTAGGCCCTTACTTCACTAAGAGCTTTATAAGAATTATCCAGTGACCCCTTGTGGTAAGACATAGCATGATTCCAATGTGATGGAAAGATGAGGCTTAGAGAGTATCAGCATCTTGCCTAGAGCACACAACAGAACCGGCACAGCCAGATAATTCTGTTTTGGAGAAAGAGCTCTGGCTTCACTAACTGGACGTGAGCCCAGGGGGGCATCAACCTCCTCCTGGATAACACATATGGTTCTCTCCTGTCCCTCCCAGAAGGAGATTTGGAATGAGACAGCCCCTGAGCTCCCATGTCAGCTCTGCCATTGGGCAGGCTCCTGTTCACTTTACTTTAACTTCCTTGGCCTTATTTTCTTCATCTGTGGAGTGGGGGTATTAATTTATGCCTCATAGTAAGATGAAAGGATTTAATAAAAGAGCAACTATGAAAGTGCCCCTCATGGGGCACCTGGCTTCCAGCTATGGTTTTGGCCATTAGTTTCACCTGAGGATACGGGTGGCCATTTGGAAGCATTTGGGGTTTGTCTCTGCCTCTTTTGGCACCAGAAGTGTGTCCTGTGCTGAGAGTCATAGCCTAAAATATCTGGCAGGAGGGAACAGTGGCAGGGACACGAGACCTGGAGAAGCAGATTCAATGATGATTGGACAGTCCTGGAGCAGCTCCTTCTCTAGACTAGAAGGAAGGTGGTTGGTAGATAAAGATCTGTAGCATTGTTTCATGAACCAGCAAATCTCAGACAGCCTCCTAAATTACTCGAGCTTTCTGCCAGAAGAGCGTGCTCGGTGCCTCACACTCAGAAAGGTTGCTTTCCTCAATGAAAGGGTGAGTTCAAGGCCCTGACTCTCAAAATACAACTGGACAGGATAAAGTATCAGTTGCTGTCAAACTGCTTTCTAAATCTGGCCCTGGAGCCTCTCTGGTTTCGCTTAGCGACACAGGAGTGCCCCAGCACACACCTAAGCCCACTGCGCTGTGGTGTGACCGTGGCGTGACCCGGGAGTGGCGTGTGGGTGACTCTGCCAGAGTCGACGCGGCAGCGGCTTTGCTGGTTCGTGGTCACAGTGGTGCCCTTGCCAGACACTCTGGTCATTCAAAAACTCTAATTTTATTCTGAAATTATCATTCCCAAAAGATGCCCAAGCAGACAGAATGAAACCTTGGGGAAATCAAACAAACCAAACATTGCTAGCAAAGAAACCCCAACCAGAAACCAAGCCGAGATTGGCTCTAGATAGACAATCTAGAGAAACTCAGGGTGACGTCATATTCTCGATGTCAGAGGCCGCAGCCAAAAAGCAGCAGGGTCAAATGCTTCATTGGCAATAAACAGAGGCTCTGTTTAAAGGTAATATCGGGGAAATCCCAATGAAGAAATAGTGTGTTCTGTGAAAATTCAAGAGGTGGTTTTTAGAAAGTCATTTCTAGACTTCTCTAATAATTTATGAAGGAAAGTTTGAATAATCCCTCCACAAGGCGCCCCCGGGGGGGGGGGGGTCCTGATGTTATCACAGATGAACATGTCCAATGGCTTTGTCAGTACTGGAGTAACAATAAGCAAGGTGACCCCAAGGAACTTGAATATGAGTGAGTAAGATTGTCTCTGGGAGATGAGCTATGAAACTGGCATGCAATTACCCCGAGAGGCTAGTCAGACATGGAACGAGTTCCCAGCCCGGAACATTCTCACTTGATTATAACAAAACCAACAGTATGAAAGTATCTAAAGAAAGAACAGGTGAGTCAAAAGAAAGGGATGTTTGGTAACAGAAGCAGGGGAAAGGGGGCCCAGAGAAGAACTCAGTCCTGGGGAGATGTTCTAGGTGGACCACCACGTTAGAGAAAGATCCAGCAGCCTCGCCCAGCATGAAGGCATGCACCAGGGGTTCTCGAACTTTTACAATCATCCGAGGTGCTTGTTAAGAATACAGATTCCTTGGCAGCAGCTTTAACAATTTAAAAGGTACCTATTTGTGAACCTAGACATTTCACTTCCAGGAGTAGATCCTATGGAAATACTGACAAAGGCAAAAAAAAAAAAAAAAAAAAGGAGACCGTGAAAATGCAGAAATGGGACTATTCATTACAACATTGCTGTAAGAGGGAATCATTATTATAGAAACAAGCCGAGTAGCCACGAGTCAGGAAATAGTTAAATAAATCTCAGTAAGCCCAATCGATGAAATACCAAGCAGCAGTTGAAAAGGCACAGAAAGAACTCTACGACTTCTGATATCCAAGCAATAGGTCTAATCTTACCATCTTTATGTAAAAAAATCTGCATCTACACCTAGACCAGTCTGTGCACGTATATTAAGAAGAGTGGGAGAGCAAATGCCAAGCCAGTAAGAGTGACTGCCTCTTGGGGAGAGGGTGAGGAGAAGGGGATGGAAGGCTTTTGTGTTTTATGCTGTATAGCTTTGTATGTTTGTCTCTCTTAAAATGAAAATGCCTTCTAGAATTACTTAGGCGATGCGATATAAGTTTAGAAGTAAGGAAAATATACAAGTCTCATAGACTACCAAGTGGCGAAGGGTTTGTAGAATCTGATGAAACTGAGCAAAATGCCTGGCTTGTCCTGAACCTTCCAGAAGCTGCAGCCTGCAGGCCTCTTGGTGCCTTTTTGCTCTACATTGTTCTGGCCTGTAGGACCTACGTGGCTCCCCCAAGGAAGTTCCTAAGCAAAAAGGCCTCACTCACATTTTCCACATGAGTCATGCAATTGAGACTGATATACCAGCCACGCATTTGTGCAAATCCTCTGTCTTCTCTCCCCCTACCCCTGACTTTAATTTGACTTCATCTAACGCAGCGGGTTACAGAAAACAAAATGTATAAAGGGAATGGGGGGGAAGCGGCTGTGGCTCAATCAGTAGGGCTCCCGTTTACCATATGGGAGGCCCCGGGTTCGGTTCCCGGGGCCTCCTGGTGAAGGCAAGCCCGCCCGCACGGCGTGGTTAGCTGACCCAGCGAGCACAAGCAGCAAGGGGGGGGATAAATGAATAAATAAATAAAATCTTTAAAAAAAATAAAAATAAAAATAAAAAATAAAGGGAATGGGGGTGAGGTCAGGTAAACGGGAGAACATAAAAATAGAAGCTATCGCTTTCCCTAGCATGAAAACCCAGAAGAGCCCTTAGCACCAATTCCTACCTCCTAAGTGAAAATTTGGATTTGACTGAAGAATTACATCCTTTCTCCTTTTCCTCACCTGAAAGAAGCTGGGTGGGCTTAGCAGCACCAGTGAGCAATCGTGTGCAA
Source organism: Tolypeutes matacus (assembly GCA_026826555.1). Lineage (NCBI taxonomy): Eukaryota > Metazoa > Chordata > Mammalia > Cingulata > Chlamyphoridae > Tolypeutes > Tolypeutes matacus. The sequence continues at coordinate 64,344,848 of JAKSZT010054030.1, forward strand.
AGGACAGACCCTAAGGAAAGTCACCAGGACTGGGACCACACACCATCGACTGCAGCCCATCCCTGTCCTGCCCCACGCCCCTGGCAGCTCACCACACTAATCCCGTCATTGAGAAGGGCCTCCCCGAAGATCATCATGTAGAGCGGCTCGTTCACACGGGCCTCCTCGAGCACAGCCAGGACGGCCACGGGGTCCACGGCCGAGATCAGGCTGCCAAACAGCAGGTTCTGCAGCAGGTTGACGTCGCTGAGGCCAAAGACCTTGATCTGGCAGATGAGGTAGAGGGAGAGGCCAATGCCGAAGGCGTTGGTCAGGGCGCCCAGGCCTGCCCACCAGAGGATGGAGCCAATGTTCTCAAAGAAGGGCCGGGTGGGCATGAAGTAGCCTCCCTCCAGCACGATGGGCGGGAGGAGATACAGGAAGTAAATGCTGGAATCCATGACGGGAGGTGATTTGTGGTCTGTGCCGAAGATGATGGTGCCCACCAGGGCCCCGACCACGATGAGGAGGCAGCTTTCTGGCATGAGGCCCGGCAGCCTGTGGTAAAGATGGAAGCCTGGGCGAGAGCAGACAACCACGTTGAGACGTTTGTCAGTAAAACGGTTCTGGATAGCAACACCAGGAGATGGGCATACAAGAGGGATTTCAAAGCCAAACCAGTGGGACCTGCAGCTGGCTGGCTGGCACCCCTGAGCCTAAGCACTCCGTCTGTGGCAGGTACTAACTGTGTCCACCTGGAAGTGTCGTGTGAGCTTTAAACGAGACCAAGGACTTAGCAGTCAGGGCCCAGTGTAGGGTACAGAAGTTCCCAGCCAGCCCCCTCCTCCTTCCTGTTTTCCTGACCATGCAGGGATCTGAGAGGGCATGTGAGGAAAATGGAGAGAAATGGACAAAACTCTTCTATACTCCGGCAAAAAAACACCTTCCATGCTCATGCAGAGTCTACCACAGACATTGGTAGATGGAGCTACAAACCCCAAGAGAAGACATGCTCTCAATCTTCATCCACCTTCCTGAGTGTGGGAACCCGTTTGTATAACAGGCCCTGGGAAGATGCTCTGTGGACTCATGTGTGAATAGGATCTTTTAAAATCTTATTTAGATGTGGCTCAGCTGAGTCAGGGTGGGCCTTAACCTGTATAAGTGAGGCTTTGAAGGAGAAAGCAGAGGGGGCCACACAGGAAGAAGTCAGATATCAGCAGAAGCCAGAAGAGCAGACACAAGGAGGGATGGATGGCCGTGTGGCGGGAGTCAGAGATGCCAGCCAAGGGGCCCCAAGGATTGGGGCAGGCCAGCACCAGAATGCTACTGACTGAGAGAAGGCATGGGCTTGCTCTCACCTCGATTTGGGACTTCTGGCCTCTGCATCCCTGAGACCAGAAATTCTTGCTGTTCAAGCCAAGCCACTGTGTGGTATTTGTCACATCTGCCCTGGCAGACTAAGATTGACACCTAAACTCTGCTCCTTCCAAACTTATCTTACTCTGTTTCCCTCTCCACCAAACCAACAGACAAAAAGTCCCGCATTTTGATTTTCTGTATTTACCCAAAGGCATTGCTGTCCCGTCAGGCAATCAGAGGGAAACCAGGTCCTCCTCCATCACCTTTGTCCTCTTCATGCAGTCAGCTCCATTCAGTCACAACTCAAATTAGCTGCCCCTGAAGTCCATCCCCTCCTCTCCATTTCTATGGCCACTGCATTTATTTAGGCTCTCCCTCCTTCTCCTCACAATTACCGCATTATCCTCTTGATCTCCAATTCCACCCTTAACCACGGAGTCCATTCCGACACTGCTGCCTGGAATGAGTTTTCTAACATCATGAGTATCTGATTTTCTCCTTCCCTGCCTAACATTCTGATAGTACACAAAGCATGTCATGGGTTTTAAACTGAGGATATTTGTTAAGCGTTCCTGTGCTCTGAGAGGACTGTGAGGTAGAGGACCGAAGATGTTTACCACAATTCCCTCAACTGATGAAGCTTTAGGAATAGGACATGACCAAATAATAAGTCAAAAACAATATGGCATATAAATACACAAGGAAGTGCTGACTGAATGTCCCAACAAGTGTGGGAAGAGAGCAAAGCACAGTGGGTCACCGTAGGGCCTTCTCCAAATCGTTCTCCCACACACCCGGCAATACTTTTACACGCCCTAAATATAAGCCGACCAAATGCCTTGTTACCAGCATGGCCCCTTTCTTATCTTCTTAAACTGCTATTGCTGCCTGGACTGTCACTTTCCTCAGCCTGTTGAGGTCCTGCTCACCCTTTGAGGCCTAGTTTTTCCTGACTTTCTCCCAAGGAAATAACATCTTCTTCTGGCTTATCATATTTTATCTGTACCTGGCTAGCAATGGTGATCCTGCCTACCATGTATTGTGTGTGACTTATCTCTCCTGCTATTCTCTAACATCCTTGAACTCAGCCACAATGCCACATATCTTTACATCTCCCCAAAGTGCCTCACAAGATGCCTTGTTGACAACAGCTCATCTATTTGCTGAAAGAATCTATATGTGTATACATGAATACATGAACAGATTAAACATTGCTCTGAGAAGCTTTGGCATGAGAAGTAGAAGTTAAACAGGCCATTGGAGAATGCCTGTATAGAGTTGAAAAACAAGTGGAAGATAGTTTAGACAGGGAAAACTTCAAGAGCAAAAGAAGAGATTGAGGAATGGTCCAGTCAGCCAATTTTGACATCCATTTGCCCCTGGCTGGAGAAAATTTTGAATTGGGCAGTAGTGGGAGACGGGTTGGTAGATGATGTTGAGATAGATAAGGAGGTCCATGAACTCAAGGCTGAGAGGGGAAGACTTCCTCCCATAGGCCATGGGGAGCCAGTGAAGGTCTCCTGAGGCAGTTTCAGGTTCGGCCACCTATTTTTAGGTTCAGCAAATTTCCCTGACCTTGGCTTTGAACTTCCCCATTCACCTTCAGCAGGCAGGTTCATACGATGGCGTATATTGAGAATCAAGGGGCATTATTACCACCCACACCCCTATCCCCCTGGCCTGAAGGCCAGTTTCAGGCCTGCTTCTGGAATCCTGCATTCTGCATTTCCTTGTGATGTCATCCTCTCTTAGTGCTTATTTTAATTACACTTAACTTTAAGAAAGTGCCTCTAGTGTTATTTTCTCCAAGTCCGTGGCTCCCTAGGCTGGCCCTGCTTCCAGGACCCGAGTTTCCTGGAATAGACTCAACATGCACCTGCCTCAAGCCAAGTTGCACCCTACAGCAGTGGCAGCAGAAAAAGGCTACATACCCACAAGTAGGGTATGCAAAGGGAAACGCTATGTGCATTGTCGTGTTATGTAGGAAGCTGCATAAAACTCTAGAAAGACAAGGTAATACATCAGTTATTTCACATTTTAAAACTCCTCCCATTTCATGATGGATAATGGAGTCAATCATTTAGAGAATTCACAGTTCCAACACCTGAAACTTAGATGGCCATAAATAACAAAGTCCTCTCGGAAAGCCAGAAGATGGCCTTGGAAAAAAATTTGACCAGCGATTCAAGGAACATTCTTCTATAATGTTCCAAAAAGTGGAATAAAGAATAAACCATGAAGTCCAAGGTGACTTCATCTTGTTTTTTTGTAATATCTTTGTTCCAGAACATGTAGAGATGGGTGTTTTCAAACGGTTTGGGGAAAGTTTTGGTATTCTTCTGTCGGAGGAGCAGGTGCACTAGGGTTGCCTGTCTGCTCCGTTAGACTCAAGTCTCTTGGGTGAGATGCCATGATCATATGCACGTTCTGCATCTCTGCTCAATAAATGTGCCTTGATGGAAGGACTGAGTAAAAGAATGGGTGATAATAATAAAGTTTATTAATTATATCTTTTTTTAATTTTTATTTTTTTAAAGATTTTATTTATTTATTCATTTATCCCCCCCTTGCTGCTTGTGCTCACTGGGTCAGCTAACCACGCCGTGCGGGTGGGCCTGCCTTCACCAGGAGGCCCCGGGAACCGAACGCGGGGCCTCCCATATGGTAAACGGGAGCCCTACTGATTGAGCCACAGCCGCTTCCCTATTAATTATATCTTAATTCAGGTTTAAAACATAGAATCTAGAAAGCATATATAAGTTCCTAGTGTTAAAGTTTTCTAAGTCTTTTTGGCCCTGATAAGTTAAACACCATGTATGAAACTATCAGCCCAGTCCCTGGTATTCATGTCTATTTTTTAGAAATCTTTTCACAGATGAACAAATTGAGACTTTGAAAGACAAAGTGACTAACTAGTTAGTGGCAGAACTAGTTTCCTGATTCTCAGACCAACTTCACCTGTTATTTCCTACAAAAGAAAGCTCGAGATCCACAAAGATCGCCTTGAACGTTCTCAGTGTCCGAGTGGTTCCAAGAACGGCATGAGATCCCGACCTCAGAACAGAGACTACGATTCATTTGGAAAGCCGTTTTGTTTTTTTTTTACTTCAGCACTTCTCAGTAATAATGTGAGACCCTTTGTGTAACTTAATCATTTAACAAATGGCACAAGAGTTCTGCAAACTGACAATTCCCATTTAGTCCTCACGCTTTACTAATCCAAAATGAGGAAAAAGGCCCCCAGGGACCATGCCAGGGCCCCCCAGTGTCTGTGGAGAGGGCGTTAGGGGAATAAACAAAGCCCTCAGCGCTGACGCTGAGGAGCTAACCGCCAGATTTCCATGGCTCAGCCCGTATTTTATACTTCTCCTAGAGAAAAAATATCAGTGAGCGTCCAAATGTTCCATAGATTCGTTCTCAGTAAGGCAATTTACCTACTCAATTAACAGAGTTTATAACTGAGGCAAAGGAGAAGTTATGTTTCACAATTGAAAAACTTTTATCAATTTTCCACTTTGAAATAAGCTGGCTTTAAAGAGGCAAGGAGGTGGAGTTTGGGATAAATCCTCACAGAGCATGAACCACTACTTTGTGGGGGGTTTTTGACACACACACAAAAACCTCGATTAAATTTTGATCCATTAACCTGAATTCACTTTTTTTCACAAAAGGAACCTGAGGTGCCCCCACTGACTCTCCATTAGGCTCAGGTGGAAACCAGTATGTCACAGACAGATATTGTCTCACATAACCCCAAATCCCACCGTTGAGTGATGTCAGAATATTTCACAGACAAACATTATCTCACACAACCACAAAACCCGTTACCGAGGGATGTCAGAATTGCCTGTGGTTGCCTTGCTCCTTGCTTTCTATCAATTTGCAAAGAGTACACACCAAGTTTAAAGAATAAATAATGGGAGCCATTGATGAAGCCAAGGCTACATGCATGGTCAAGAACGAAGGAAGAATATTTTACAGAAAAATCATTATATGATACTTGGAATTTCCAATCTGCATCATTCTGAGATCTACATGCATTACTTTTTATATTTCTGAAAACATAGTGAGATTTGTACTTTGCTAATAATGTCACATGGCTGTAACCCTGAAATGGGAAGAAATTAAAACAACCCAGGTTCCACAAGTATGCTCTTAAATTTCAAAGCTTTACATAGTTTCTATAAAAAACAGTTATGACATTCCCTTGACTCCAAAGGAACAGAATTTTTGAAGTAATAGCAGGAATAGTTAAAAACTCCATTTCATCCACTATTAGGCATATTCACATATGTTATCTACTATGGCAAACAACCCCCACAACCAGGTGTTTTGGGACTTACCTATTTTTGCAAGGGATGCCAGAAGTATCCAGAGGGTGACCTCATAAGGAATTTGAACATAGTCATAATCCAGTGAAAAAACAGATATCCTCTCATCCGGCTCTGAGCTGGCAGCAGCAAACTGAGCATTAGGTTGATGCTGGACGGTGGAATTTGCGGCTACGTTTGAATCAGAAGATGCTTTAAAACTCTCAAGGCTCCCCAGCAACAGCAGCCAATTCCAAGGACCAAAAGCCACAAACATCTGAGGAAACATAGTGTGAGCTTCTGTGCCCTGCCTACCTCATAGGCTGCTGTGGGCCACAGCTGAAGGGAGGGCTTGCAGAGAGCAGCTACATCCACCTGGGTCCCAGGTAATTCGGTGCCGTCCTTAGGTCCTTCCTAAGTATGTCGTCGAGCTCTAAATGTTGTCTTCTAACCTTCTTTGAAGCATCTGTTTCCAGCCAACTCAGCTTCTGGCTCAAACACAGCTATTCACAAACTTGGCCAAGCCCTGCCTGACTTCCATGGGATCTTGACTGGAAGAGCAGTTTATGCAGGGGGAAATGCCCCTTCATCCAAAGCCGATTCCTAGCTTTGCGGCACACTGGCTTTACCTTGCGAGTGAGAAGTAAAAAGGACCTTCCAGGCATCACTGGAGTCCTTCTACGGAGGAGGGACCGTCGTCGCGCCCTAGCCGAGCCCAGGCAGGAGCTACCTGCCCCACACCTGCTCCTTCTCTCCGCCCCCTGCTCACACACTTGTTTTGCATGGCCAAGGCAGCAGGTAGCTCTTGAACTACACTTAATTATTTGCTCTGATTTGACGTTTGCAATAAAATGCTTTCCTGGGTTCTCTCCAGAGGCTACACTGCTGACACCTAGTGGGCAGCCGTGACGCGCACACCGTCGCCGTGTGCAGTGATAAAGGAGTGAGAAGGTAACCGTGTAAATGATGCCAGAACCACAAGCGCAAAGCAGGACTTTCCAGGCAAACTTGCTCATGTGGTGTCTCACGAAGAAGAAGGAGAAGAGGGGAGGGGGAGGAGAAGGAGCTGACAGCTAGGATGGGAAACATTGGCACAGCACATTGCCGTACACTGTGAGCGGTAATTCATTGAAGGAATGAAATTCACAGTATTAAATGAAAAAAATTTTTTAAAGGAACAGAAGAGCAAGTGCCATTAAAGTCATCTGAAAATCTGGCTTTGAAGAACTCTAAAATTTGGCACATTCAAATTTTCCATTTTAAAGCATTTTGTTATCTATTTATTTAAAAGAATCCATATAACTGGGTGTTTATACAAGAATCTTGAGGTGAATTCTAGGGATCTATATCTGACTGGGTGACCTTGGCTAGGTCACTTACCGTTCAAAACTTCCTTATCTAAAAAGAGGGAGAAAAAAAAATAATAACTTCTCCATAGAGCGTCTAGGAGCATTCAATGGGAAAAAATCAAGTAAAGTATCTGGCACATAGTTGGCACTTATTAGTTTTTAAATTATTTTTATCATATTTCTTAAACTGTAGAATATAAAGCACAATATAGCTGCAATGATAAATAGGACTCAGCAGAAAATGAGAATTATTATTTACATACTATTTTAACCTTTCTTCCACCTCAAACTGCAGAACGATTTGTAATTGTTTTTCTTTCTTTCTTTTTTTTTTTTTTATTTAAAGATTTTATTTATTTATTCATTTATCCCCTCCTTGCTGCCCGTGCTCTCTGGGTCAGCCAACCACGCCGTGCGGGCAGGCCTGCCCTCACCAGGAGGCCCCAGGAACCAAACCCGGGGCCTCCCACATGGCAAACGGGAGCCCCACTGACTGAGCCACAGCCGCTTCCCTGTAATTGTTTTTCTTAGTACATATTAGTTAGTGCAGATGCTTGCCCTAAACACCCAGCAAACATCACTGGAAAACTGAGACAGAACGATGAGGGCTAACACCTAGATGCAATTTAGCAAGACAATAGACTAGTTTTCTCTTCCCTTCTCAGTTGACTCCAGAAGAGATCTGACCCATTCGTTGAAATGACCACAAGGAGTGTACCACTGATGGGTCATGTTTTTTCTCAGAAGAGACGATGTGAATGGCCTTGAATCAAAAGCTTCTTTTTATAGTTGCTATAGTTTTAGCTTCATTTTCATTTTATTTTATTATACTGCAATTTTATTGTTTGAGAGAGCTTCCCACAGTGTTTTGTGGAAAGACCAGAATTAAGAATCAGAAGACCTCTTTTCTCAGGCATTGATCATCTGATTAACTCTGGGAAAGTCACTTTACCTATTTGAGCTCCAGTTTCCTCATCTATAAAATGAAGATGTTGCCTGTACCAGATATGCCTTTCCTGACCTAAAACTCCAAATCATTGTGAATGTATCACAATGTTTAGCCTTAAAATCAACGGATAACATGCCTTATCAGGGAAGTGATGCCAACGTAGGAGAAAAAAACTTGAATTCTGCAGCAACCTACTAATTGGTCTTCCAAGCCAAGGTTTTGCTGCCAACCTTGTCATCCTTTGGTATCACTTCCACCCATGCAGCAGTCTGAACACTTTCAAAATTCCTTTTTTTAAAAGGAGTACCGGGAATTGAACCCAGGACCTCATACATGGGAAGCAGGTGCTCAACCCCTGAGCTACATCCGCTCCCCAATGAATGTTGGTCAGAGTGGTTTTTTTTTTTTTTTCATTTTGTTTGTTTTTAAGAGGTACCAGGTATCAAACCTGGGACCTCATACATGGGAAGCAGGCATTCAACAACTTCAGCTACATCTGCTCCCTCTAAATGCTTTCTTAATCCAGGTTCCCTAGGAAACAGAGTGTGAGGCAGCACTTACATGAGAGGTGAAAACCCAGGGCAGCAAAAGTAAGGGAAAGAGAAAAGCAAGGAAGAAGAACTTGTAGAATGGCAGAGTGAGGAGCTTCACAGACCCTCTCCTCAGGAAAACAATCAAAACTGGTCAAAATCATTCAGAAAAACAAAACAACAAACATTCAAAGGTTCTGGAAATCTTCCACAGGAAATATAGCAGATGGAAAAACATTATTTAAGAACATATACTAAATATTTCTAAGAGCCATGAGGTCTGTGACCTACTCCTTCTGAGCCCCTAGCTCAGCATGAGAGATACTTTATTTTGTATGAGTGCAGCCAGAGGATGGGGCTCCTTCCAACCTCTGCACCCGGTCTTTTGCTTGCTGGATACTTTTTTTTTTTTTTTTTTTTTTTTAAGATTTTATTTATTTATTCATTTATCCCCCCCTTGCTGCCTGTGCTCGCTGGGTCAGCTAACCACGCCGTGTGGGCGGGCTTGCCTTCACCAGGAGGCCCTGGGAACCGAACCTGGGGCCTCCCATATGGTAAACGGGAGCCCTACTGATTGAGCCACAGCCGCTTCCCTGCTGGATACTTTTAATTAAAGTGAGCTTTACACCATGATATTAAATTAAGGAGTGGCTATAAACACAAAAGAAAATGAACCTTTTCTGGCTACGGGGTGGGAAGGCAGGAACCAGGGGGGGCGGGGAGTGGAGCTCCACTTCTGAGTGGACAGAAAGGACCGAGAGGAGGCCTGGGTCGCGGTCCCCGGGACTGCCCACCCCCTGCCCCTGCCCCTTCAGTGCCCCCCGGATGGAGAGGCCACAAGCTACAGTCTAATTCTAGACTTCAGTCCAGCCTGCAGGTCTCATCCCGGCCCTCTAAGAGTTTCTGGAAGAAGTTGCCTGTCCAGAGACGAGTTGGAGGATTTCAGTTGGGAAACCCTCTCAATGTTGAAATCACTTCCCCTTTTAAGTCATTCAACTGATTGGATAAAAGCCCCTGGTTTGCAACCTGCCTGCGGAACCTGGACTTGTGCATCCCCACAGTCACTTTTAAAATCTCATATTATTGACAGATATCTCCTGTTGATACTGTTTCCTGAGAGAACCCTGACTAATACACCATCCAATTCATTAAAGAAATAAACAAGCAAATAAGCAAACAACAAGCCTCAGAGGTGGGGCCGGGGGAGGAATCAGTATCAAGAGTTGCTACAAGATAACATCTAATATGTCCAGTTTTCAACAAAAAAATTACAAGACATGCAAAGAAATAGAAAAGTGTGAGCAATACATAGAAAAGGAAGCAGGCATCACAAATTGCCTTTCAGAAAACCCAAATGTCAGACATAGTAGACAAAGACTTCAAAACATCTATTATAAATATTTTCAAGAAGAAAAGAAAAAATACTGAAAAAATTAAAGGAAAATATATAGACAATGTCTCATCAAATAGAGAATATTAATAAGAGATGTTATTTTAAAAAAGAATCAAATGGAAATCACGGAGGTAAAATGTACAGTAACTGAAATGGAAAATTCACTAGAAAGATTCAACAATAAATGTAAGCTGGCAAAAGAAAGAATCAACAAACATAAAGAAAGAGCAATAAAAGATCTCTGGAGAACAGAGAGTAAGGAATGAAGGAAAATGAATAGATTTCAAAGAAATGTGGGACACCATTAAGTGCACCAACATATGTATAATGGGAGCTCCGGAAGAAGAAGGGGAAAAGCAGGAAGACAAATTATTTAAAAAAAAATAACATCCAAAAACTCCCCAAATTTGATGAGTAACATTAATCTACATACCCAAGAAACTCAAAGAACTACAAGTAGGATAAATGTAAAGAAAATCACTTGTATTTCCAGGATGTATCAGCAGGCCCTTCTGAGGAGCTGATAAGAAATCAGATCAAACACTGTGTTAGTCAGCCAAATGTGTGCTGATGCAAAGTACCAGAAGTCTGTTGGTTTTTACAAAGGGTATTTATTTAGGGTAAAAGCTTACAGTTACAAGGTGTAGCAGTTTGTCAGTTTGAAATAGTTATGAATTCCAAAAATAGATATTGGATTATGCTTATAAACTGGTCTGTTAATCTGGGCATGATTAAATTATGATTAGGGAGTTGACTGGGCCATGTCAATAGGGTGTTGAGCCCCACCCCTTGGTGGGTGGGGTCTTGAATATAAAAGACATGGCAAAGGACAGTGTTGGAGCAGTTTTGAGTTGGAGTTGTGATGCGGAGTCTTGAGCAGGAGCCCCGGGAGGTAGCATACAGAGGAGCTTGGTTGTGAGGAAAGAGAGAAGGTCCTGGGAAAAGAAGGAAGCCATTTACCTAATAGTCTACAGCTGGTCTTGTGGCACAAAGCAAGCCTGAGCCCAGAGAGAGGCAAGCCCCAGGAAGAGAGGAACCCAAGAAGATTGAACCCTGGCAAACATCGGCAGCTGTCATATTCCAACACGTGGCAACAGACTTTAGTGAAGGAAGAAATTTATGCTTTATGGCCTGGTAACTGTAAGCTTCTACCCCATATAGATATCCTTTATAAAGACCAACAGATTTCTTATATTTTGCATCAGCACCCCTTTGGCTGACTAATACACAGACCCTAAGAGTACAACTCACAGCTGCTTTCTCACCAAAGTCGGTTGCCATGTGTCGATGGTGGGCGATCTCTGCCTGGTCTCTCCTTCCTTCTTCCTCTTAAGGCTCAGGGGGCCCAGCTTCTTCTGATCTCAGCTGTAGGCTGGCATAGGGCTCGTCGCTCAGGGCTTCCTATATCAGTCTGGCAGAGGACTTGCTTCTTTCCAGGCTTTCTCAGCAGCTCAGCTGCTCAGCTGCTTAGCTGCAAACTATCAGGCGAATGGCTCAGCTCTCCCTGGGGCTTTAGCTGTTTGAGCCTTCTCCTTTCTTCACAGGGTAGGACTGAAATGACCAAGTTCTCTCCTTTTATGTGTGTATGGAGCTCTCTCTCTTCCTGTGTGTCTTCTTGAATGAGTGTCCATTTATATCAGCCCACCAAGGGGATGGGGACACAATCCAAATTGTGCCATTCTGACAAATCAAAACCCTAATCAAGACATGTCAGCTGAATCTAATGCATTCAGAGGTTATCACATCCAGAGGAACAGGTCAGTTTATAAACGCAATCCTTCTCTTTTTTGGTCATCATAAATAATATCAAACTGCCACACTCCCCCCTCTGAATCCCTAAAATGACATTAAAATATTTAAAAAAACTTAAATCCTTTCAGTTAGCAGTGCTAAGTACAAAATCACATCAGTGTTATAGAAATACAGTTTGTCTTGGGGCTGTAGACCTGAGAAAGCTACAAAACAATTATCTGGTTCCAATATACAAAGGGATAGCCATAGGATAAACATTTGCATTACCACAAGGAGAATTTGGGAGGGAAACAAGCATCACTGGCCCCTAACATTTCCTAAAACCTGCAGGGCATACTCCATTAGATTTCAGAGTCTGAGAATCATTCTTAAGATGATAGTTTCTCTCCTTGGGACCTCATGGGGGCTCACCCTTTCCACAAGCTTGCCTAATGGCCATTTTCTTGTTCCACCCTCATCAAGCATCTGGGTGGTAACTGAGCTCCAGACCTCATTGGAGTGATGGCCACACTTTCCCCAATCTCTGGGGTACAGTCTCAACCCCCTTAGTATAGTGAAGTAGTGGCAACATTCTCCCTAATCTCTGGCATACAGGCCCAACCCTCTCAGACAGGGAGTTGGCACTCTGGCCTTCCCTAATCTATGGGGAACAGGCTCACACCTCTCAGAGCACTGGGGAGGTAACCTCACTCTCCCCAGCCCTTGGGGAATGTGCTCTACCCTCTCTGTAGTGTGGGGAAGCAAATCTTACCCTGAACAGTGGGCAGGAACATCCACCCTCTTCAAATGCTGGGGCAAACTCACCCTCTCCATACACATGGATGGGGTTCCTCTCTCGGCTCAAGGAGATGTCTTAATTCCAGACCTCAGTTTCCATTGTTTTCCTCTTAAAGCTGTTTTCCCTTCCATCTTTTCCCTCTCTGTCCCTTTTAGTCCAGGCTGAGAGTGGTTTTGTTCATACATATCTCACAAAAGCCTTGTTGGTTCAGCATGCAGGAAGCAGGGGTCTAAGGCATCAGGCAATAAGACTTTCCAAATGTCTTTCCTGGACAATTGCATTTTCAATCCTGACTTACAAGTTCCAAGTTTAGTCAGTTCCTCAAATGGGGCACTAACACCTGGGGCTTGATTTCCAGAGGCTTGGAAGTTCCAGAATCAGTTTCTGGTTTCTTTGTGCCCAACAATTCCATCATTAGCTTATCTCTTTCTTCTAGCATTTTGCTATAAGCTGCAAGGAGAAGCCAGGCTGCATTTTCCACCTTTAGTTTGGAAATATCCTTGGCTAAATGTCCAAGCTTGTAATTTTCAGATTCTACCTTCTGTGTAACATCAGGAGTTAATCTTGCTAACTTCTCTGCAACTTTAAAACACAGATCACCTTTTCTCAGTTTCCAATAATTGTTTCATCATTTCCTCCTAAGGCTTATCATTAATAACTTTAGGCTCCATATTCCTACCAACAGTCTCTTCAAACTAATCTAGGCCTTTTCTATCAAGCATCTCACAAATCCTCCAAAAAAATACCCCTTGCCCATTTATAAAACCATTCAGGCATTTTTGGTAATTGTGAAAGCACAACCCCACACCTGGTACCAAATTCTGTAATAGCTCCTCTGGTCTCTTCACAAGGTCAGCTGTAAATTATCAGGCAAGTGGCTCATCTGTCTTCCTGGGGCTGCAGGATCAAAGTTCTCTCTCCTTCCATGTGTATGGAGACCTCTCTCTTCCTGTATGTCTTCTTGAATGAGTGTTGATTTATATCAGCCCACCAAGGGGGCAGAGACACAATCTGAGCTATGCTCTTCTGACCTGGTTGAATCAAAGCCCTAATCTTAACAGGTAATTTAATCAAGACATTAGATTCACCTGAATCTAATGCATTCAGAGGGCATCATGCCCAGACACCCAGAGGAACAGGCCAGTGTACAAACGTAATCTTTCTTTTTTTTTTCAGATTCATAGATAATATCAAACTGCCACAAATACCCTGCCCTGCACTGCTTAATCTTAGCTTGGAAGTGGTAAGAAATAGGAGGATTCATAGCCTTCTTGAGTCCAGTCAACCTGAGACCATGCAGGGCTTGAGCCTTCAGGACCTGTTGGCACAGTTGGAGCAAGAGACATTGGAGAAGCTGCCATATATCCTAGAATACAAAATAATGCCAGAGCTGGAGAGCTGAGGAAACTGATGACTTCAAATTGGAAGCCACACTGAAGCCTGCAGGCTAATACTGGAGGCTAAGTTGCAGGGATTTGCATGGGACAGCATGCAGCTTGTCATCCCTAGTTGAGGCATCTGACCTCAAAGCACATGGAGAAACTGGGATGTTCCAGCTTTTCAAGATGACTATCCATCTACTATTTGAGAGGCTTGTTTTTCAACATTAGCTACTCATGCACTGGCTCAAGGGCATCTGTCCCAAGAAACCAGTCTAATATGGAACCAGCTGATCAAGCAAAGGTTATGGAAGCCAGAGCTCTCCATTGAACAAGCAGTTAAGGTCCAAGTACATGGGGCCAAGCAAATCTTACAGTGGGGCTAGTCTGTGGCACATAAACTGGGTCTGGTAAAAAATTCCTTTCTGATGAATTCATCCCACCGCTTAAGTGATACCTAATAGTCTTCAGGACAAAGACCACAGTCCTTAGCATAGTGTAAGTGGCATGTAGTTTCTAACCCCTAATTGCATCTCCAGACTCATTTCTTCTCATTTTACAATTCCTGGGAACTTTACCGTCTCTTTTCACATCTGAACCATTGTGAATGCAGCTGTCTTTGACTAGAATGGCTCAATTCCATCTCCCATCAGGACCTTAATCTGAAAAACACATTTTGCTCCTTTAGGGCTTAGCACAGAAGCATCTTATTCCTTCCACTCTGGAAGAAGAGTTCCTCTTAGGGTTTGCTGCTCATCCTCTATGTTAATGTGTTTCCTTTCACCAGATGTGAGCACCTCAAAATCAGGGACTGTCATGCTTACCTTTGAAGCTTCCATGCCTAGAACAGTGAGTTGTACAAAGGTGGCTGCACTTGATCAATAGTATTGAAATCCATGTTTAAATGGAAAGATTTTCCCATCAGTTTACTTTTTTCAGTGTCTGGTTTTATGGATGAGGAAAAACGTGAAAAGTCATCCTTAAAAGTGTCACAGCAAGGGGGACGGGTGTGGCTCAAATGGTTAGGCATCCGTTTCCCATATGGAGGGACCCAGGTTCGATCCCTGGGACCTCCCGATAAAAAAACAAAACAAAACCAAACAAAACAAAAAAAAGTGTCACAGCAAACTGATTTCCTTCTAGGATCAAAATTATAACAAAATGAAGAAGTCTTGCTGGAAAAGCACTATCTTGAGATAGCTTCCTCATGAGCCAGCCTCATGGACGGCCACAAAGACAGAAGACCTGGGTTCATATTCTAGCTCTAACATTTACTGGCTGTGGGACCTAGACAAGTTACTTAATCTCCTTGTGCTTTGTTTTCCTCATCTCTAATGTGGGGAAAATAATAGTCATAAGAGTATTCTGAAGATTAAATGACTTAGTATTTATAAAGTACTTAAAAGAACTTAAAAGAGTGTCTGGCACATATGAAGCTCTAAGTAAGTGTATTTTTTTAGAGGGGGAGGGAGGATGAAATGGCGACAAGAAGGACCTTCATTCATTCAACAAATGTGAAGAATTTGTTGTTATTCACTTTGAGGATAACAAAAGGAAAAAAGCATTGTCCAGGGAAGGTAATGCGATTGTTTAAAGAACAAAGTTTGTGTTGTTAGGGTTTTTCTGACTGAACCAAGAGGACTCAGACATTTAGGGAGAGACAGGGCACTTGGTAAGAGGAACCTTATAGTTAGATTCTCATAGTTGAATTGAAACCAAATCTTTCTTATGTGTTTACATACATGGTAATAAGATGCAAATGATAATTTCCAGTTAACTTAATTTCTTGGAAAAGACTGGATGACAGAAGCATCAGAACATCATAGGTTGCTGGGAACTTACTTGGGTATAGTTGTACATTGCGTTAGTCAGCCGAAGGAGTGCTGATGCAAAGTACCAGAAATGGGTTGGCTTTTAGAAAGGGTATTTATTGGGGGGTAAAAGCTTACAGTTACTAGGCCCTAAAGAGTACAACTCAAGGTTGCTTTCTCACCAAAGTCAGTTGCCATGTGTTGAAGCAAAATGGTGGGCGATCTCTGCCAGGTCTCTCAGGCCTTCTCAGCTGCTCAGTTGTTCTGTTCTCTTCAGCTGCAAATTATCAGGCAAATGGCTCATCTCTCTTTCCAGGGCTTTAGCTGTTTGAGCCTTCTCCTTTCTGTCCCAAGGCAGTACCAAAATGACAAAGTTCTCTCCTCTTCCATCTGTCTTCTTGACTGAGTGTTCATTTATATCGGCCCACCAAGGGGGCAGGGACTCAACTCTGAGTCACGCCTTACTGACATGGTCAAATCAAAAGCCATAAATTGATTTTATTGAGTAAATTTAAAACTTTTGAATTTAGTACAATCAAAGGGTATCACACCCAGAGGAACAGGCCAGTTTACAAAGATAATCTTTCTCTTTTTCAGGGGATTCACAAAAATAATCTCAAACTGCCACATACATATAAAGAGAGATTTGAAATATGAAAAGGGGGAAAAGATCTTTCACTTCCAAAGCAGAGAAATAAAGCAATTATTCTGGAACGTTAGGGTCAGCAGCAAGCTATTGAATTACCTGAAGATTTTGATCTAATTATCCAGATAATTGTATTGACAGTGGAAACTTGGCCTGCTCTGACCCCTCTTTGATGCCAGTTCCCAAGAATCCTTTGTGGTCCTTGTCATCTGCTCTTGGAAACCCATCCACACATAGAGTCCAGTAGTGGGGAAGGAACCATCTGAGTTCCTCTCCCCAGTGGATCCCTTATAATTTAAGTGACCATATCTGGTCCACCCTCACTAGACTAATTGAAGGTGGTGGACTCTGCAAGGAAATGTCCCATCACCCAGGGCTTCAGCTGTGCAAAACTGGAGGGTTTTGGGTTTTTCTTTCCTTTTTACCCTCAGCTACCCAGAGGCACTTTTGTCTTAGAGATGCAAAAGATGAGAGCAAAGCTGACGCCACATTCTGTCCCTGCATATGAAGAAAGTCTCATCTGTCTTTGAAAACATAAATGAAATAATTAGCACCTCTTTTTTTCCTTCCCATCATGTGTGGAAGTAATTGACTTTAACAGAAAGTATTTGTGCAGCACTTCTGGGACTGAAGTAACTGTAACTTGCTCCTGAACAATTCTTACTTTTTAGGGCTCAAATTTCAATTCTTTTTTTAGGAAGAAAATAGAAAAAAGCAAAACCAGCAGTGATAGAGAATTGGATCAATGCTGTCCAGAAGGATGATTTGCTTTCCAAGCCCATAGCTAGCAATTAAGCTGGGATGGCCTTGGATCAAATTCTGGCACATCATACCCCTAAATTGAAAGCCTGTGTCCTGAGCTGGAATGAAATCAAGAGAGTTGACCCTGCTTTCAGGACAGAAAGGCTCATCTCTCACTCTCTGCTCCTCAGAGTCAATCTCCCATGGCTCAGAAAGTAATAGAGGCTGGTGAAGGCTGTAATCAACCCCTGAAAATCCCTCCATGTGGGGAGGAGAAGATAGGCACCATGGTGGAGTGTGGAGGTGTGGGGTGGGCATGAAAGTGGGCTTTGGGGTGGGACAGACCTTCACACCAGAATACGGTTAATGCCATGTCCTTACAATTCTAATGCTACCACTCTCCTAAGAGGTCACGTAATTTGTAGAAGGGAGAAAATTGAAGCTATCTCATCATCGGCATGTCTTAAACCTTTCCAAGTCTCGGCTGCCTTATCTATGATTATGGTGGCAGCAGTTTGAAGGTTACGTAACAAAACATATAACAGAGGGGGAAATGCTTGGTATATAGTAGATGCCGAATGGGATAATTTATTCCAAAATTATTATAAACTCCATATGGGGCTTGGTGCAGCTCCTTGCTCACAACGTACCATAAAGCGATGTTTTAGTTGGTTAAATTAAGACATCCAAGGAGATAAGAATTCAATATCTTTCACTCTACCTATTACCACCAGTTACTGCAGTTTGGAAAATGAGTCACAAGTCTAGTTGAGGCCAGACTTAAGTGGGTGAGATAGCAATCATACCTTCCTTACTCTTCCCTCTCTTCCAGGAACTGATCCCTTCCCCCACGACAGTCCATTCACCACCACCATGGCTTGTACTAAGGATGTCTAGCAAGCCTTTTCTCCCTCTTCTCTTTCTGAGATTACTCCTCCTTATCTTTCTTTCCCCAACAAAATCCCTATTCCCTAAGTGTGATTATGACATTGAATTTTGAGGGACACTGCTTCACACTAAGGTATGATCTTGGTGCTAGAGTTGGGAAGAGGTGGCTTTTGTTTAACCAATAAGAATTCTTGGTAGTTTCTCAAGCAGTTTAGATAAATTAAAGCGTAGACATAGGCTAGCATGATATGATGGTATGGTGGTATGGTGGGCTGGAGGGGTTTTCCAGTCTTCTCCTCTACTCAGACTTCAAGAAAATGAATGAGTGTGGACAAAGTCAGTTGACCTTTTGTTTTTCACAGTTCCGTGAACCAACTCTCGAGCTTTCCTTCGTCCATAACACAATCAAAATAAATCTACTCCCATTTCAAGGCTTCTCCTACTTCATATTGTCTCTTACACCAAATCTCTATACGACTTTGAAAACCTTTCTGGAGAGTTTTGCTAAGCCTAGCTCCTGACTTTCTGTGATGCTAATTGTTCCCAGGAGAAGAACTTGTTCACTCTGCTGTCTCAACTGGCAGGGCCTGAGTTTCCTTACGTTCTGTCTAAGACAGAAGAGTCTTTTTGTCTATATCGCTGATGAAGGAGGAGGCATTCACAGGTTGCTTGTAACTTCTGAGGCAGAGTTCTGTGCCCTGAGCTCATATAACTTTCACAACTCTCAGCTGTTACCAAAATAAGGATTTTGATGAGGCACTGAACAGATTCTCCACAGCCCCTTTTAAATTAAATCACTGAAACTGATAACTCATTCCAGAATGCTTTGCCACAGAGCTGAAGAAAATACCCGATAGCAGAACAGCCCAGTGGAGGTAGAAACGCAGGCCAGCAAGCACTCCTATAGTTTTAAGAAAGTTGAATATGGCCACCTCTTCAAAGTGGCCTGGAAATGCCACCCTGCCCCCAAATACTTTTCTGCCTTCTGGCCTGAAATTCCACAACTGAGTTGACAATCTTACCCTCTCTATGAAAAGTTGTCTTCTTAATCGTCAATGTGACAGAGAGATGAGAGCAGATTCCTGAAAGGAAAAACAATGTTCATAAGAGACATTTGAGAACAATGGGCAAGGGCGTCCAGGGTAGTACAATATGTGTACCCATACATTTGTGAGGCAGGAAGTGGGAGAATAACAGGCTCTTGCAGGCCAGCAGGCAGGATCTGTCCCTGGGATATTTCTCAAACACTTGGGTATAAAGGAAATCCTCTTCTAATGAGGTAGCTTTTTGATAATTGAACCACCTTGGGCATGTTCTATATCTTATTGTAGGCAAATGAATTTGTGCTCATGGTCATTGGCTCAAAGTCATTATAGAAACACTCAGCTAAGAGGGCTTTTAATTATGGCCAAGATATTCTCACTGGAAGCAGAAGCAGAGGTGAAATTCAGAGGCCCAGACACTGGCTCTGCCTTCTCCTCACTCAGAGATGTTGTCTAACTGATGCTACGTTTGGTTCAAGAACCAAAAGGATGCAGTATTTGCAAGTCCCTAAAACAGAAGTTTTGGTGATCTAAGCCCTAAAAAGACTAGTTGGGAACCAAGTAGGTGGCTGTTTTACCAACTCTGGAAGAAACATCATTCCATGAAAAAAGCCTCTAGTTGCTGCGATTCAAAAGTCCAAGGAAATCAGACCTGACATATGCTGCATGTGCTTCTCCTGAGGCAGCCAATTCCATTCCATTGAGTTCAGTGTGTGTGTGTGTGTGTGTGTGTGTGTGTGAGAGAGAGAGAGAGAGAGAGAGAGAGAGAGCTTTTTGTATGTGTATTGCACGGTATCTTAGCCAGGGTTTTCTAGGGAAACAGAACGGCAGGAGATATATGTGTATGTGTGCTTGTGGATATGTGTGTATATATGTGATGTACACATTATGAAATTTTTAAATTGACTCACATAACTGTGGGGATGGGCAAGTCCAAATTCCATAGAGCAAGCCATCTGTAAGCTGGGAACTCTGGTGAAAGTTTTCCATGAATTCCCCAGGAGAAGATGGATGAAGTAGAGGTGGAAATTGTCCCTACTTACTGCTGAAATCACCCCCTCTCCTTTTTATTTTTATTTTTTAATTTATTTTTATTTATTTATTTCTCCCCACCCCCTTGTTGTTTGTACTTGCTGTGTCTATTCGTCCTCCTTGTTTCTTTAGGAGGCACCAGGAACTGAACCCGGGACCTCCTATCTGGGAGGGAGGTGTCTAATTACTTGAGCCACCTCTGTTCCCTGCTTTGTTGTGTCTCTCATTATGTTTTTCTTCATGTGTCTCTTGTTGCGTCATCTTGTTGAGTCAGCTTGGTGTACCTGCCAGTCACGTCACCTTGCTCTCTTGCCTGTCTTCTTTAGGAGGTACCGAGAACTTCCGTTCCCTGCTTTGTTGTTTCTTGTTGTGTCATCTTGTTGTGACAGCTTGCTGACCTGCTTTTCACACCAGCTCGCTGTCTTCTTTAGGAGGCACCAGAAACCAAGCTAGGGACCTCTCATGTGATAGGCAGGAGTCCAATTGCTTGAACTACATCTGCTTCCCATCCCCTCTCCTTTTAATGCCTTCAACTAATCAGATGAGACTTCTCTTATTGTTGAAGACAAGCTCCTCAATTGATTGTAGATGTAATCAGCTGTAAATGCAATCAAGTTACTGATGCTTTAAGTCTATGAAATATCCTCACAGTAACAATCAGGCTAGTGCTTGCTTAACCAGAGAACTGGGCACCATAACCTGGCCAGATTAACACAGGAACTTAACTACCACAGTCCGTTCCTTGTTAGCTTGGCAGTCATACATATCTCCCTAAACCACAGCTAATCTCTAAATAAAAACAATAACAGTCATATTTTCACCCAATAATACTCAACTGCCCTGCATACAGCTGGAAACACACTAATTTCCCCCAGAATAAAGTGCAAGTCATTGGGTAATATTCACTCTTAAACTTGATATCCTGTAATTTAAATAATATGATATGAATCTAATACAACTTATGTCGGATAATAAGGGGGTAAGATAGGGAAGAAAATAAAAATATTTGCTTTATGTATATATATAAACATACTCATAAAAAAGGAAGAAATATTCATAACTATTACAGTCCTCATTTCTGTAACTGATCATGTGGTCATAGCTCCTATTTATAATCGCCTTCTTCCACTACCTAGTCCATATTTCATTTACTCTCAGCAAGCACCTGGTGGGAGTGACCTAAACTCTCATTCTTGAAGTTTCTGGGCCATTGTTCATTTTTCCTGGGTTGGGTTGTTGCAGTTTTCCACTGACTTTAATCACAGGGCATGGTAGAATTAAGACACACCCTAGGGGATCATCTGTATTCCAAGCAAACTTCTTTACCTCCATTGTATAGTTGCAACCTTGTTTCCCCTTGACAATCAGGATCAATCATCCCAACCAGTATAGTAATTCCCTTCTTTGCCTGTTGATTCAGAGGCATGAGGAGCCCAAAGTGGTCAGGTGGCAGTCATAACGTCCAGTTCAATGGGATTGTTATATCTCCTGGTGGAAGCACTTCTCCTTTTGGAACTAAGACCTGTAGACCAGCAGAGCTTAAGGTTGTAGGGATGGGAAGCAAAACTTTTCCTAGTGGGTCATCAGGGGCAACAATTAATGGTGCCACTCCCATTTCCACTCCTTGATTCCTACACCTTCAGGGCTGAAGCACGTTTTTCCAGAATGCTATGTATGCTCTAACTTAGTGTCCCCTCTATGGTGCTGTCTATCCCATAGTCAGGCCCACTTGAGCCCTATCTCATATATACCACTTCCATTTTATGATGGAATGCTGATATGCATGCCCAACGTTGTGGCTTGGTGAGTCAGACAACATCCAGTTCATTATTCCCAAGTCAGGTCTCATGGTAAGTTGGTGGACCATGATTAAGTGTTTGGTCTCTACTAAGGCCCAAAATAGCAGGCTAAAAGCTGTTTCTCAAAATGCAGGGAAACCATCTTCAAGATCTTGTGGTAGGTGATGGTTTCTTAGACATTACACCCAAAGCATGAGCAACAACAACAATAAAAATAGATAAATGGGACCTCCTCAAAATTAAACACTTTTCCACCTCAAAGGACTTGGTCAAAAGGGTGAAAAGGCAGCCGAATCAATGGGAGAAAATATTTGGAACTCACATATCCAAGGGTTTAATATCCATGATATATAAAGAGATGCTATAACTCAACAATAAAAAGACAAATGACCTGATTAAAAAATGGGCAAAAGACTTGAATAGTCCAAAGAAGAAATACAAATGGCAGAGAGAGAGAGAGAGAGAGAGAGAGAGAGAGTTCAACATCACTAAGCAATTAGGGTAATGCAAATCAAAGCTGTAATTTGACATCATTTCACAGCTATCAGAATGGCCACTATTAAAAAGACGGAAAACTACAAGTGTTGGAGAGGATGTGGAGACATAGGAATGCTTATTCACTGTTGGTAGGAATGGTGCAGCCACTGTGGAGGACTGTTTGGCAGTTCCTAAGGAAGCTGAATATAGACTTGCCATGGGACCCAGCAATACCATCACTAGGTATATACCCAGAAGAACTGAGAGCAGTGATACGAACAGACATCTGTGCACCAATGTTCACAATGGTGTTATTCACAATTGCCATAGCAACCCAGGTGTCTATCAACCAACGAATAGATAAACAAATTGTGGTGTATACACACAATGGAATATTATGCAGTTATAAGAAGAAATAAAGTCGTGAAACATATGACAACATGGATGAACCCGGAGGACATTATGTTGAGTGAAGCAAATGAGACACAAAAGGACAAATTCTGTATGATTGTGCTATTATGAACTAAATATATTGTGTAAACTCATGGAGTTAATAACTATTATATCAGTCACCAGAAAATGGAACTAGATTAGAGAGTGGAAAGCTAAGGGCTAGCCTGTGCAGAACTGTAAAAAGATTGTTCATATATCTTTGAAAATGAATAGAGATGGTGAAAGCATATCATAGTGTTTGTAACTAGCAGTGCTAATATATGGATATGACAGTGGTTGAAAATAAGGTTATAAAGTCATGTATGTTACTAAAAGGAAAGCTAAAAAATGTAACATGGGACTGTATAGTATAGCAAAACCTCATGTGAAATATGAATATGGGTAATATTGCATATATAAGACTGTGTTTGAAACTGAACAAATGTATGTTAATGTTACAAGATGTTAATATTAGGTAAAAATACAATAAAAGCAAAATATGGACAATAGTATACAGTAATATATTAATATAATCTTCCACTAAAGGTAAAAAAAATAATAAGGAAATATACTAAGTGAAAGAAACTAGACAAAAGGTAATACATATTTTTTGACTCCATCTACACAAAATATAAATACAAATAAATTTAAAAGATGGCAACTGAATAGCAGCTACATATTGCTGGCGAATCATAGTGAGATTGAGAGGTATTTATTAAGGGGGAGAGCTTCTCTGGTCTGTCTGTTTTTTGTTTATTATTATTATTTTTGGAATAATGAAAATGCTCTAAAACTGATTGAAGTGATGAATGCACAAGATTGTGATTATACCAAATACCATTGATTGTACACTTTGGATGGCCTGTACACTTTGGATGGTGTATTAATAAGCCAAAGGGGTGCTGATGCAAAGTACCAGAAATCTGTTGGCTTTCATAAAGGGTATTTATTTGGCATAGAAACTTACAGTCACAAGGCCCTAAAGAGTCAAACTCAAGGTACCATAAGAGGTACTTTCTCACCCAAAGTCTCTTGCCATGTGTTGACACAAGATGGTGGATGAGGTCTGTGAGGGTTTAGCCTTCCTCTTCCCTCTTAAGGCTTCGTGGGTCCAGCTTCTTCTGGACTCAGCTGTAGGCTGGAATAAGGCTCATCTCTATTCCCAGGGCATGACTCTTTCCAGGCTCAGCTGCTCTGTTCTCTTTACAAGGTCAGCTCTAAACTATCAGGCAAATGGCTCAACTCTCCCTGGGGCTCCAGCATCAAAATCAAGCTCTCTCCTCTGCTGTGTCTTTTTCTGTGTGAGTGTCCACCCACCAAGGGGGGTGGGGTAGGGCTCAACCCTGAGTCGTACTCTAATGACATGGTTGAATCAAAGCTCTAATCTTAACATAATTGAATCAGACATCTCAGCTGAATCTAATACAATGAAAGGGTATCATGCCCTGAGAAACAGAGCAGTTTACAAACATAATCAATATCTGTTTTTGGAATTGATAAATAATATCAAACTGCCACAGATGGATTGTATGCTTTATTAATATGTATCAATGAAATTGATTTTAATTAGTTGTTTCTTAAAAGAAGAGTAGTTATCTGCAGAGGCTGGCAAGACTTTGTTCCAAAATTCTAAGGATCTGCCCTGTGACTCTCCTGTAGCTTGCCAAAGGCTCCAGACAGCATCTCTATATGTCACTGACACTTCCAGCACCATTGGATCTGCTGTATCATATGGCCCAAATGGCAGTGCAGATTGCACAACAGACTGGACCTGTCACAGAGCCTCCTCTTGTTCTGGTTCCCACTCAAAACTAGCAGCATTTCACATCACTCAGTGAATGGGCTAGGGTAGCAGACCCAATGAGGAATATGTTGTCTCCAAAATCCAAAGAGGCCAACTAGGCATTGTGCCTCTTTTTTGGTTGTAGGAAGGGCCAGGCGTAACAGTTTATCCTTCACCTTAGAAGGGATATCGCAACATGCCCCACACCACTGGACACCTAGAAATTTCCCTGAAGTGGAAGGACCCCTGAATCATTGTTGGATTTTCTCCCACCCTCTGACATTCAAATGCCTTACCAATAAACCTAATAGTTGCTACTTCTTACTCACTAGGACCAATCAACATGATAGCATCATTATAATGGACCAGTGTGATTTCTTGTGAGAAGAAGAGACAATCAAGGTCCCTTCAGACCATATTATGACAGGGCTGGAGTGTTGATATACCCCTGAGGCAGGACAGTGAAGGTAAATTGTTGGCCTTGCTAGCTGAAAGGAAACTGTTTCTGATGGTCTTTACTAATAGAAATTGAGTAAAAAGCATTTGCCAGATCAACAGCTGCATACCAGGTGCCAGGGGATGTGCTGATTTTCTCAAGCAATGATACCATATCTGAAACAGCAGCTGCAATTGGAGTCACCACTAGGTTAAGTTTACGATAATTCACTGTCATCCTCCAAGATCCATCTGTTTTCTTCACAGGCTAAATAAGAGAGTTGAATGGGGATGTGGTGGGAATTGGCACCCCTACATCCTTCAAATTCTTGATGGTGGCACTAATTTCTGCAGTCCCTCCAGAGATGCAGTATTGCTTTTGATTTAATATTTTGCTAGGTAGAGGCGGTTCTAGTAGCTTCCACTTGGCCTTTCCTACCCTAATAGCCCTCACTCTGCAAATGAGACAACCAATGTGAGTATTCTGCCAGTTGCTGAGTATGTCTATTCCAATTTTGCATTCTGGAACTGGGGAAATAACAATATAATGGATCCAGGTACCCACTGGACCCACACCAGATGAACATGAGCTAAAAATCCATTGATTACCTGCTCTCAATAAGCCCCTACTCTGATTGGTGGACCACTGTGATGTTTCAGGTCTCCTAGAATTAATGTTACTTCTGAGCTGGTGTCAACCCCCCAAATATCTGATCATTTTCTTTTCCCCAGTGCCCATTTACCCCATTAAAAGTTCATAGTTCTCTTTGGGGAAGACTGGAAGGAAGATTAACAGAACATATTTTTGGCAATGTAACAGAGTTCTTTCCTAAGGACCCAGCCTTCCCTCATTCAAGGAGCTCTGGATCTATAAAGTGTCTCAAGCCTGGAAATTAATAAATGGGGTATGACTCTCTTTGTAATTCAAGTTAGTCTTTTGTTCATCTGCTTATAAGATAAAGTAGGAATTTAGTGCACTACCTATCTAGTTACCTCATGATCTACCAGCCAGTGCCATAGGTCTCTGCAAGTCAGACTGTTTTGATTATTGCTTTGAGTCTGCTGTCCATTATGGTAGCCATGCCCACCTGGTCTTTTTCCAGTAAGTGCTGCCAATTGGCTTCTGCCAACCCAGGATCCAATCACCCCCATTGTGGTTAAACATCCAAATTCAATGACAGCAGTTCCTACAGAGATATCTGACCTACAGAGAAGAGCAACCACAGAGCTCTTCAGGGATGATGGAGTTGGTCTTACAAATTTATTCCTCAGTCCTGGTGAAAGTGTGTCCTCTGGACATTCCTGGAGTGGGTGAGCAGGTCTTACATGATGAATCCACTCTAACATTCCAATCTCTCTAAGCCTTTAGATCCCTTCATAATCATTATTAAAGGGTAGTTTTGGCATTTTGACTTCAGTCAATGAAGGTCACCTTTGGGTCCATGCTTCAGCCAACCACCCAAACAAACTTTTAGAGCCCTTTCTAACCCCTGAGCTTCAACATTGAATCCATAATCTTTTCTCAGTGGACCCATACCAATAAATTCAGCCTGATCCAATGTTATGTTCTTTCCACCATCATCCCACACCCTTAATATCCATTCCCACACATATTCCCCTAATTTCTGTCCAAACAAATTGGAAAAATCATGCAGTTCTTTTGGATTGTAGCATACCTCCTCATGGGTCACACTTTGTACCCCACCTTTTGGGGTCCGTTGGGACTTCAATCAGGAAGAAAAGATGGTTGGTGGGGGTGTGTCATGAAAACAAATAGAAGCATTTTACAAGCCAACTACCTCAGGAAATCCATTGCAGTTTCACCTGGTAAAATAGGATTAATCTCTTCAGACAGAGGTTTGAGGACTGTTTCCTCAGAGAAGTGGTTACAGCTTTATCCGACATAGCAGGGTTAATCTCTTCAGGTAGATATTGGATGGCTGATTCCTCAGGGCAAACTGGAGATTGGGTGACTGATTACTCAGGGCTGGTTTATCAGGCAAAGATTCAGCAGAATCTAGTATTTCAATGTCCCCACCCCTTATTATTATCAACCCCATATGTCCTCATTCCAATTTTCAGGATTCTAGTCTTTTTCCCAATCCCTTCACCTTAACAGCAGACACCCAGTAAAGTTGGGAATTCTTGTTATGTTTTAATTCAGCCACTTGCACAATGAGCCTCTGGGTCTGGCTTTCCTAAATCTCAAGTGTGCAGCTATATGAAATAAGATTTTCTTTCAAGGCACACATAGAAAAGTTCACATTCTTCATGCAGCATTTAAGTTGGGAATTTGAAGCATTGAGCTCAACCCTTTCTTTTATAACTGTACCTATTTAGTATTTAGGGAAAACCAGCCAACATCATTATACGTTTTAACTCCCTAAAACTCTGATAAGGTGTCAAAAACATTCTCACCCAGAGCCTGGCCTCTTAGAAGCATTTGAGTAGCCATATCCAGTGGTGATATTTTGTATAACTCTATGGCAAACTCAAGCCATGGACTATCAGTGCCATCTTGATTGTTGAAAGTAGAGTCATTAGTGCCTTTGATTCTAATCAAATTAGAGAACCAATTCCCAAAACCCCAGAACCAACTCAGAAATCTCATCCTTAAGATTGTGTTTTTCAGGAACAATCTTGAAAAAAGATACAAAAATCTGTTTTATTAGTCAGGGTTCTCCAGGGAAATAAAACCAACAGTAAAAATATTATGTAAATATTATATTTTTAACAGGAATTGGCTCACATAACTGTGGGGATAGGCAAGTCTAAATTCCATAGGGTAGACTATAAGCTGGGAACTCCAATGAAGGTTTTCCATGAATTTCCCAGGAGAAGCTGACTGGCTGAAGTAAAGATGGAAATTCTCCCTACTGACTGCTGAAATCATCACTTCTCCTTTTAAAGCCTTTAACTGATTAGATGAGATTTCTCTCATTGTTGAAGGCAATCTCCTCAGTTAATTGTAGATGTAATCAGCCATAGATGCAATCAACTTACTGATGCTTTAAGTTCACAAAATATCCTCAATAACAATCAGGGCAGTGCTTTCTTGACCAGACAACTGGACACCATAATCTGGCAAAGTTGGCACATGAACTTAACTATCACACTGGGGAAGGACTTTGGGGTTGCAGGGTGCATATGTGTGATTTTTTTCACACCAATTAATAACCCATTTACATTGGGGTACTCACATCCACACGTTCATACAAAATTCCATTTTACTGAGAAATACGTTAAATGATGTATTTCCAGTGTATTTTTGTCCCTATGAGAAAATGTCTATATTCCACATACCCTGAATAAAAGAATTTACTTAATTTTAAGAGGAAGAAAATGGAAAAAAAATTTCGAAAGAGCTCCTGTTAAAATTAAACTGTAAACAGTCCTTGTGCAAATCTGAGAGGCTGGTAGACTTCTTGATGAGTATCTTCATTTCTATGGCGGTTTATAAAGGAAAGCCCCAATGCTCAGTTCAGTTCAACAATTATTGACTGAACCATTATGTCACAGACCCTGGTCTAATTAAGGGGATATCAAGATGAACAGGATTTCCTTACCATCCTCATTCAAGTACCTCATTGTAAACACACACCAGATTGTATGAATAAACCAAAACAAAAATCATTTGGTAATTGCAGAAAGGGATAAAGATACAACAGTCTAGAATAAGAAGGCAAAAGGGAGAAAGTATGCAAGGGGGATGAGGCAGAACCACATAGAGGCAATTTGTGACTCTTCCCACCAAAAGAGAACTGAATCAATATGAATATATTTGATTTAACTCTGAAAATGACAGCCATTTCAAATGAAACTATAAAATGAAACCCCAAGCTGAGACATTAAGGAGGAGAACAGAAAAGGCTTTTCTCTTAGGTTGGTAAGGACAGTTTAGACTTTGCTGCAATAACAAATAATCCTGGAACTTCAGTGACTTAAAGCAGTAAATTTATTCTTCACTCACATTACAGTCCTGCGTGTGTTGGGAAGCTCTTCTCTCTCTCTCTCTCTCTTTTTTTTCTCCATTCAAACCAGAGTTGTTAGCCAAACCTCTGCAGGATGTGCTAAGAGGCAGCAGTCGTTATCCCCGGCAGCCTATATACAAGAAGCTCCGACCTTTTCACCAGTGAGAGGGCTCCAAAAGTGCAGCCCACAAAGACAGTGCTTGTCTACCAGTGGGGAAGACTACCCATCTCACCCCCTGGCTAGCGAGCTGAAGATTTATCATCCCCGAAGCAGCTACTGGGATTAGGATTGGGATGGAGAAAAGTAAAAAGATTCTTGGGAGAGTTTGGCATTTTTTCTTTTGGGATGCAAGATATCATTGATGGTGGGACCTCCTGGGACAACTGCAGTGAGAGAGCAAGGAGAGAAAGGGGAGCAAGGGAGCAGCGGCTGGGTAAAAGGCCATGCGACTTCCCATGAGCTAGGTGAATGCCAGGGGAGATAGCCAGGTGCATTGAAAGAACCCACTATTAGGGGTTACACTGCATGGAACAGGAGCTAAGGGGAGCCGGAGAATGCTTCACCTGCATCCAGGAACAGTGGAGGGCCTGGCGGGGATGTGCATTTCCAAACAACCCACCAGAATGCTCGAACAGAAGATACACAAAGTTTGGCATCAAGCAGAAGAAAGGGTATTCCACGATCAAGAGAGAATTACAAAGAGCATCATCTGAGTACAAAGATCTTTTCCCCCTTTCTCCTTTCATCCTTCCTCCCCCTCAATCCAACCAAGGAAAAGGCAGTAGCAGACAGGAGGAGGCAGAACAAGGAGAGAAAAGAAGTGTCTTCACTTCTGTGGCAGCGAAGGAAGAAAAAGTAGACTACACTCTCTTGCTCCACTGCTGGCCTAACCTCGGGGTAAGAGGGGAATCTTTGAACTGAATTAGAGAGTGAAGTTTTCATATTAGATTGGCCTTTTTCTTTAAAATTTCATTTTAAAATTAAAATACAATAGAATTGACTTTTTGGTATACAGTTCTTTGAATTTTAACATATGTATAGATTCATATAACCAGCAACATAATTATGCTCCAGAACATTTCCATCACCCAAAAGTTCTCTTGTCCTCTCCAATTGTAGTCATACCCTTCCTCTACCCCTATTCCCTGGAAACCACAGATATGTTCTCTGTCCCAGTTTTATCTTTTGGAAAACATAAATGGAAAAATGTGATTTTTTTTTTTTTTTTTTTTGAGATTGGCTTTTTTCGCTCAGCATGCCTTGAGATGCATCCCAGTTTTTGTGTGTTTTAGTAGTGAATTCTTTTTTATTGCTGAAAAGCATTCCATTGTTTGAAAGCACAGCTTATTGATTGATTCAACTTGTTATCAGTTTATCCCTGTCTGCTCTGTCTTAACGGCCTAGATTTCGCAGCATTTACCCTTTACAGGAGGCACAAAGGTGACGTCTGTCAGGAGAGAGAACTGGAGGGCAGTGGCTTTCTGTGGCTTTTTTCTTGCTCCTGTGGTACCATCAGTCAGCAGTGCGGGTGTGTGAAGACATCTGTAGGCGCTCTGTCCCAGCCACAGCCAGAGCAACGGTCCCTCGGCCACTTCACGGCCGTGACCTGAGCCGGGCGCCGTTCCCCACAGCTCTCCTGAGGTGCACCGCCCGTCTCCTGCCCACAGCTGCAGCTCACGGCAGACCACGGCCCTGTCACCTGCAGCGGGCTCCATGTGCTCAGGCCCTCTTGCCCACAGGGGGTCTCTGATGCCCTCTGCATGTCGAGTCATGGTTTGCCTGTGACCCGGGGGTCTGACTCCCGCTTAACTGGCAGCTGTGGACCCCCTCCGGCCAAGGCAACCGAGAGAACTTCACCAGTCAGTAGGGTGCACCCCATCTTCTCACAACTGAGGCTGAACCCCAGGTCTGGGGCGGGACCCACTTCCAGTTTGTCTTTCCTCTCTCCTTCTGCCCTAAGGCACCCTTTGGAGTTCTAGCAGCATCTTTAGAGTCACTCTGCTATGGGTTGAAGTGTGTCCCCTCAAAAGGCAGGTTCAAGTCCTACTACAGGTCCTGTGACTGTGACCTTATTTGGAAATAAGTTCTCTGAAGATGTGATTCGTTAAGATGAGGTCGTACTGGTGCTGAGCAGTCCCCTGAGCCAAGACAACCAGTGTCCTTAGGAGAAGAGGAGAAGGGACACCCCAGACAGGGGAGGATGCCTTGTGAGAGCAGAAGCAGAGGCGGAAACGCTGTCGCAAGTCAAGGCACACCAGAAGCCAGAAGACGCCAGGAAGATTCTCCTGTCCAGTTTCAGATAGAGCACAGCTTTGCAGACGCCTGGAGTTCAGAAATCTAGGCTCCAGAACTGGGAGACAGGAATTTCTGTTTGTTAAGCGATCCAGTTTAGGCTTATGGAAATGAAGACACTCTCTTATTACAGTTGAATAATTCTTTACATTAAAATCCCCCTGTTTGAATTGCTGTGTAGTTTCCGTCTCCTAATTTGAACCGGACAGATACACACTGTTTGAAGGACATTGGGGTTTTTTCCAGATACTAACAATTATGAATAAAGCTGCTATCAACATTTATGTATGGATTTTTGTGTAAGCGTACATTTCATTACTCTGGGATAAATACTTAGGGGTGGGAATGCTGGGACATACAGAAAATGGGTGTTTTACTTTTTAAGCAACTGGGAAGATGTCTTGCAGGATGGCTGTGCAACTCTGCATCCCCACATCCATTATATGAGAGCTACACTCGCTCTGCATCGTCACAGCGTTTAGAATGGTCAGGTTGCTTTCTTTTTTCTTTTTCTTTGCCATTCTAATAGTTATGTGGTTTTTAATCTCTTGGTTTTAATTTGCATTTTCCTGAAGGATAATGATATTGCACATCTTTTCATGTGCTTCTTTGCCATCTGTTATACTCATTGGTGAAGTATATATTCAGGTCTTTTGCTCTCTTTGCAATTGGGTAGCTTTAAAAATTGTTATTATTGAATTTAGAGAGATCTTTTATATATTCTAGATACAAGTCCTTTGTAGAGATGTGATTTTAAAATATTTTCTACCTGTTCACAGCTTGTTTTCTTTTCAACCTCTTAGCAGAGTTTTTGTATAACATTTTTTAAAATTTTGATGAAATCCAATTTATCAGTCTTTTCTCTTATGGATCATACTTTTTAATGCCTTATCTAAGAACTTTTTGTCTAACTCCAGGTCACAAACTTTTTCTCCTGTTTTCTTCTAAAAGTTTTATAGGTTTACATTTTACCTTTAGATCTATGCTCTTTTTTGAGTTAACTTCTGCTTAAGGTATGAGGTTCGTCTTATCCCATTTAGATGCTTATTTGATCCAACGTCATTTGTTTAAAACTCTATCTTTTATTCATTGAATTGCCTTTGCAGCTTTTCCAAAATCATGAGGTCACATTTGTGTGGATCTATTTTTGGACTCTGTCCTATTCCATTGATCTATTGCTTTGCCCATACACACTGTCTGGGTTTCTCTAATTTTATATTGAATCATAAAATTGAGTATTGTGACTCTTCCAACTTTATTTTTCTTTTTAAAAATTGCTTTGATTATTCTAGTCCATTTGCCTTTCCATATACATTTTAGAATTAACTTGCCTATATCTACAAAAAAAAAAAAAAAAAAAAAAATCCTCTTGAAATATTTTTGGACCTGTGTTCAACCTATTGATCGTTTGGAGAGAAATGACATTTTATTATGTTGAGTCTCCCAGTCAATGAACATGATATGCCTCTCTGTGTATTTAATTATTCTTTGAATTTTTTCATAAGCATTTTGTAGTTTTCAGCATACAGAAAATCCACATGTTCTGTTGATTTATACCTCAGTATTTACCTTTTCTTTGTTTTTGAGCTATTTTAAATAACATATTTTTCATTTTGGTTTTCAATTGTTCATTGCTAGAAAATCGATACACATTAGAATTTTCTGTGTTAACCTGTATCCTGAAAACTTGCTAAACTCATTTATTAGTTCTAAAAAGGTTTTTTGTGGCTTTCTTAGATTTTTCACATAGAAAATCATGTTTCAGGAATAAAGAGAGTTTCATTTCTTCTTTTCCATTCTGCATGCATTTTACTTCTAGTCCTTGCCTTATTGTCCTGGCTAAGACTTTCAGTACAAGATTGATTAGGATTTGTGTAGAGGATATCATTGTTTTGTTCCCAGCTTATGGGGAACACATACAGTCTTTCATGATTAAATATCATTTTAGCTATAATTTTTTTTGCTGAGCCTTTATCATGAGAGAAAGTTTCCTTCTATTCCCAGTTTGCTGAAAGTTTTTATGATAAATGGATTG
Source organism: Tolypeutes matacus (assembly GCA_026826555.1). Classification (NCBI taxonomy): domain Eukaryota; kingdom Metazoa; phylum Chordata; class Mammalia; order Cingulata; family Chlamyphoridae; genus Tolypeutes; species Tolypeutes matacus. The sequence goes on from JAKSZT010054030.1 coordinate 64,378,015, forward strand.
TGAATTTGGTCAAATGCTTTTCTGGAATCAGTTGATATGATTATGTGGTTTCCCTTATTTAGACTGTTAACATGGAGGCTTACTGGAATCGATTTTTAATATTAAACCAACCTTGCATTTGCATGATAAACCTCATTTGGTCAAGGTTACAGACTCAGACTCCCCTTTTGAGAAGCAGCATTTGGCTTGCTACTGGGCCTTAGTAGAGACTGAACACTTAACCATGGGCCATCAAGTTACCATGAGACCTGAGTTGCCTATCATGAGCTGGGTATTGTCTGACCCACCAAACCATAAAGTTGGGCGTGCACAGCAGCACTCCATAATAAAGTGGAAGTGGTATATACGAGATAGGGCTCGAGCAGGTCCTGAAGGCACAAGTAAGTTACATGAGGAAGTGGCCCAAATGCCCATGGTCACCACCCCTGCCGTGTTACCTTCTCTTTCCCAGCCCACAGCTTTGGCCTCTTGGGGACTCCCTTACAATCAGTTGACTGAGGATGAGAAAACTCGGGCCTGGTTTACAGATGGTTCTGCACGATATGCAGGTACCACCCGAAAGTGGACAGCTGCGGCACTGCAGCCCTTTTCTGGGACATCCTTGAAGGATAGCGGTGAGGGCAAATCCTCCCAGTGGGCAGAGCTTCGAGCAGCGCATCTAGTTATTCATTTTGCTTGGAGGAAGAAATGGCCAGAGGTGCGTTTGTACACTGATTCATGGGCTGTTGCCAATGGTTTGGCTGGATGGTCAGGGACCTGGAAGGAACATGATTGGAAAATTGGTGACAAGGAGGTCTGGGGAAGAGCTATGTGGATAGATCTTTCTGAGTGGGCAAAAAACATGAACATATTTGTGTCCCACGTGAATGCTCACCAGAGGGTGACTTCGGCAGAGGAAGAGTTTAATAATCAAGTGGATAAGATGACCCGCTCTGTGGCTAATGCTCAGCCTCTTTCCCCAGCCACTCCTGTCATTGCCCAATGGGCTCATGAACAAAGTGGCCATGGAGGTAGGGATGGAGGTTATGCATGGGCTCAGCAACATGGACTTCCCCTCACCAAGGCTGACTTGGCTATAGCCACTGCTGAATGCCCAATCTGCCAGCAGCAGAGACCCACACTCAGCCCCAGATATGGCACCATTCCTCGAGGTGACAAGCCTGCTACCTGGTGGCAGGTGGACTACATTGGGCCACTTCCATCATGGAAGGGGCAGCGATTTGTTTTAACAGGAATAGACACATACTCTGGGTATGGGTTTGCATTTCCGGCACGCAATGCTTCTTCCAAGACTACCATCCGTGGACTTACTGAATGTCTTATCTACCGCCATGGCATTCCACACAGCATTGCTTCTGATCAAGGAACCCATTTCACAGCAAATGATGTGCGGGAATGGGCACATGCCCATGGAATTCACTGGTCTTACCATGCTCCCCATCACCCTGAAGCAGCTGGATTAATAGAACGGTGGAATGGCCTTTTGAAGACTCAATTATGGCGCCAACTAGGTGGCAATACCTTGCAGGGCTGGGGCAATGTTCTCCAGGATGCTGTGTATGCTCTGAATCAGCGTCCTCTCTATGGTGCTGTTTCTCCCATAGCCAGGATTCATGGGTCCAGGAATCAAGGGGTGGAAATGGGAGTGGCACCACTCACTATTACCCCTAGTGACCCACTAGGAAAATTTTTGCTTCCTGTCCCTGAAACCTTAAGCTCTGCTGGTCTACAGGTTTTAGTCCCAAGAGGAGGAGTGCTGCAACCTGGGAACATAACAGTGATTCCATTGAACTGGAAGTTAAGACTGCCACCTGGCCACTTTGGGCTCCTCTTACCTGTGAATCAACAGGCAAAGAAGGGAATTACTGTACTGGCTGGGGTTATTGATCCTGACTATCAAGGGGAAATAGGACTACATCTACATAATGGGGGTAAAGAAGAGTTTGCCTGGAATGCAGGGGATCCTCTAGGGCGTCTCCTAGTCCTGCCATGCCCTGTGATTAAAGTCAATGGAAAATTGCAACAAACCAATTCAAGCAGGACTAACAATGGCCCAGAATCTTCAGGAATGAAGGTTTGGGTCACCCCACCAGGCAAAGAACCACGGCCAGCTGAAGTGCTTGCTGAAGGTAACGGGAACATGGAATGGGTAGTGGAAGAAGGTAGTGATAAATATGAACTTCGACCACGTGACCAGTTATAGAAACGAGGACTGTAATGGTCATGAACCCTTCTTCCATGTTTCATTATGAGTATGATTGTATATGTACACAAAATGAATTTCTTTGTTTTCTTCCCCAATCTTTTCCCCTATCATGAAAAGTTGTATTAATCCCACATCATAATATTTAAGGATGTTGAGTTTAAGAGTGACTATCATCCAAGGACTTGCACCCTGTTCTGTAGGGAATTAATGCGTTTCCGGTTGTACGCAGGGGAGTTGAACATTGTTAGGCGGAAATATATATATGTATGCTTGTCTGTTATTGTTTTTACTTAGAGACTAAGTATGGTTTAGAGTAACGTGTATGATTGCCGAGTTGACAAGGGGTGGACTGTGATGGTTAGGCTAATGTGTCAACTCGGCCAAGTAGTTGTGTACAGGTGTTTGTTCCAGCAAGCACTGGGCTAATTGTAATGCAAGAGCATTTATGGACTTCAAACACCAGTGAGTTTACTGCGTGGATGGCTGATTACATCTGCATCAATCAGGGAGATTACATTATCAATGGGTGGTGCTTTTACCCAATCAGTTGAATGACTTAAAAGTGGAAGTGATTTCAACATTCAGGGAGATTTTGCCAGCTCGTCGTTGGACAGGCAACTTCTCCCAGAGACTCATCAACGACCTTTCATCGGGCTTTCATCGGAGCCCCTGGTTTGCAGCTTGCCTGAGGAACCTGGACTTGTGAGTCCCCACGGTCGCATGAGAGACTCTTTTAGAGTTCCATATTATTCACAGATATCTCCTGCTGATTCTGTTTCCCGAGAGAACCCTGACTAATACACTTTCTATATTGCTGAATTCAATTTGCTAATATTTTCTTGACTATTCTTGTGTCAACATTCATGAGGAATATTGGTCTTTTGTTTTTGTTTGAATTGGTATTAAGGAAATTATATTATGGCTTCATAAAATAACTTGGGAAATGTTCACTATTCTTTTTTTTGAAAGAGATTTTGTAGAATTAGTGTAATTTCTTCTTTAAATATTTTTTTAGAATTAGCCAGTGAAAATATGTGGGTCTGGAGAGTTCTCTTTCAGACACTTAGGTTACTTCAACCTTTTGAGCTATTGTGAATAATGCTGCAATGAACACTGATACACAAATATCTGTCTGAGTCCCTGCTTTCAATTCTTTTTGGTATATACCTAGAAGTGGGATTGCGGGGTCACATGGTAAGTCTATGTTTAACTTTCTGAGAAACTGCCAAACAGTTTTGCACAACAGCTGCACCATTTTACGTTCCCACCAACAATTATGAGGGTTTCTATTTCTCTGCATCCTCGCTAATCCTTGTTATTTTCCGTTGTTTTTTTTTTAAATAATAGTTATCTTAGTGGGTGTGAAATAGTATCTCACGGTAGATTTAGTTTGTATTTCTCTAATGGCTAATGCTATTGAACATCTTTTTATGTGTTTATTAGCCAGCGACTTGAATACATTATTTGAAAAAATGTCTATTAAAATCCTTGGCTCATTTTTTAAAAAATTGAGTTGTCTTTTTGTTGTTGAGTTGTAGGAATTCATTATATGTTCCGGACATTAAATCCTTATAATATATATATGATTTCCAAGTATTTCTCTCATTCCACAGGTTATCTATTCACTTTCTTAACAATATCCTTTGATACGCAAAAAAAATTAATTTTGATGAAGTCCATTTTATCTGACTTTTTTTTTTCACTTGTGCTTTTGGTGTAAAATCTAAAAATCCATTGCCTACTACAAAGCCCTAATATATTTCCCTATGTTTTCTTATAAGAGTTTTATAGCATTAGCTCTTATATTTAGGTCATTGAGCCATTTTTAGTTTATTTTGTATATGGTGAGAGGTAAGGGTCCATATTCACTCTTTTGCACATGGATTTTCAGTTGTTCCAGCACCATTTGTTGAAGAGACTATTATTTCCCCATTGAATGGACTCAGCATCCTTATCGAAAATTAACTGGCCATAGATGTGTAGATTTATCTCTGGACTTTCAATTCTATTCCATGGCCTATATTTCTATCCTTACACCAGTATCCCACTGCTTTAATTACTGTAACTTTGTTGTAAGTTTTGAAATCCAGAAGGGTTAAAATCCTCCAATTTTGTTATCCTTTTCCAAGATTGTTTTGAGGGTTTGAGGATCCTTGCAATTCCATATGAATTTGAGGATCAGCTTTTCCATTTCTGTAAAAAAGGCTGCTGGAATTTTGATAGGGATTGAATTGAATTTGTAGGTCACTTTAGGCAGTATGAACATCTAAACAATATTAAAACTTGCAATCCATGGGCACAATATGTCTTTTCATTATTTAGATCTTCAATTTCCCTCAGCAGTGTTTTTTAGATTTCAGTGTGCAAGTCTTTCACCTCCTTGGTTAAATTTATTCCTAGCTGTTTTATTCTTTTAGATGCTACTGTTAATGTAATTATTTTCTTGATTTCCTTTTCAGACTGCTCATTACTGGTGTATAGAAACCCAACTGACTTCTGCGTGTTTATCTTGTATCTTGCAACTTTGCTGACTTTATTAGTTCTAGTACCTTTCTTGTGGATTTATTGGGATTTTCTATACATAAAATAATGCCACCTGAGAATATCAATCCATCAAGCAGATAAAATGATCATAAATATATATGTGTCTCATCACAGAGCCCTGAAATATATGAAGCAAAAATTGACAGAATTGAAGGGAAAAGTGGATATTTCTAAAACAAGAGTTGGAGACATCAATGCACATCTTTCAATAATTGATAGAACATCTATATCAATAGATCAATAAGGAAATAGAGGACTTAAACAACACTGTAAACCAATTTGACCTAATGGACATACATAGAACATTCCGCCCAACAAGAGCAGAGTACACATTCTTATCAAGTGCACATGGAACATTTTCCAGGTTAGACAATACGTTAGGCCACAAATCAAATCTTAATAAGTTTAAAATATTGAAATCATAAAATGTGTCTTCTTGTATCACAATGAAATAAAACTAGAAGTCAATAACAGAAGGAAAACTGGAACATTTACAAATATGTAAACAACTCAAATACGTAAGCATAACAGAATTAAACAAAGAAGAAATCACAAGACAAATTAGGAAATATCTTGAGACCAATGAAAATGAAAACACAACATACCAAAACTTATGGGATGCAGTAAAGGCAGTGCTTACAGGGAAATTTATATCTCTAAATGTCTACATTAAAAAAGAAGAAAGATTACAATTCAGTAACCTAACTTCACACATAAAGTAGGACAAGAAGAGCAAACTAAACCCACAGTTAGTAAAAGGAAGGAAATAACAAAGATTAGAGTAAATGAGAGAGAGAATAGAAAAACAATAGAGAGAATCAACAAACCCAAACTCTTATTGAAAAGATCAATAAAATATACAAACCTTTAGCCAGACTGACACAAATAACTAAAATCATGAATGAAAGGGGTGACACTACTACTGATCATACAGAAATTAAAAAGGATTATTAGAGGGTACTATGAACAAGTATATGCAAACAAATTAGAAAACATGGATGAAATAGGTAAATTCCTTGAAACATACATATGACCTAATCTGATGCAAGGAGAATGTCTCAAAAGACCTATGACAAATCTCTCCTCTCCTATGGGGAGTGTGGGGCCACCAAACGATGGCCTCCTAGGGAGACCGTCCATGATGAGATATCTTTGTCTGTTCTTGACCCTTTGTGTCATCTCCCTTGGTCAACAACTTACTGAGGTGCCTTTTCCTTTACAAGAGGATGTCAGCTCTGAGCCCCAGCAAGAAGTAACAGACTTCACCTTGGAATAGTTCATCTCACTTCTGCATCATTAAAGAGGATTTTAAGAAGGAAACAAAAATCAAGTCTCTTTTCCCAGCCCCACTTCCCTCCAGCATTGATCAGAAACAGTTTCAGGCTGCAGAGTGATTTTGTTTTTCATGAGTGCACCCCAACTAATGCAAAAGGCAAAAAGAAAAGATGTCCACTAGAATAAGGAAGAAAAGGAAGTGGATGTGACTCAAGCCATTGGGCACCCGCCCACCATATGGGAGGTCCCAGGTTTGGTTCCTGGTGCCTCCTAAAGAAGAGGGCAAGACAGCGAGTTGGCATGATGGGCTGTGGTGGTGAACTCATGCAAGAAGGTGTCGCAATGAAGAGATAAATGAGGAAGCACAATGAGAGACACAGCAAGCAGGAAACGGAGGTGGTTCAAGCAATTGGGTGTCTCCTTCCCACATGGGAGGTCCTGGGTTCAGTTCCCAGTGACTCCTAAAAAAAAAAAAAGAGCACACAATGAACACACACAGAGAGCAGTGAGTGCAAAGAAGGTGGAGGGGGGCAGAGAAATTTTAAAAAAGTAAATAGATAAATCTTTGAAAAGTATATTATCCAACATAAAAATTGCAGCCCCAACAACAACAAAATAGCACCTAGCTGTGGAAGATTTATAGAAAATAAGAATTATGCATTGTTTTTAAAACTAAATTGATACATTTCAAGAAATGTTTTTGCAATTTGTCTAGAAAGCCACAGAAATATGTACACACTAATGGAATAGTTGTAATAGTACAAATTTATTCTAAGAACATAATAAGAGATGCATGTTAAGTGCACACAGCTAATAAGTACAAGAATGGTTAATAATTACATCATGATGTTAATATTAAAACAAGGGAAAAAAACAATGGTCATAAACAGGGAATTAATGACGTTTTGGCACATCTGTATAATAGGATACTATACAAGAAACAAAAAAGCCTGAAGAACAATATCTATTCATTTTGGAAAAATGAGGCAAAACAATTAAATTTTAAAGTCCTGCCACAAAATAATATATTAAGCTTCATCATAATATTGTAAATTACACACAGTCTAACATAAATTTGGAAAGATATATTGAAATGTCAACAGTTCCAGTTATTGAACATGAGCAATACATTTTCCTTTGACATAGTATTTATTTCATTTTTCAATAACATCTTCAATAAATATGTATAGGAAGTATAACACAACATTAGGAGCATGATAAGCCTATGGCACTAGAGAATTTTAGGTTTGAATCTCATCTTTACAACTCATTATGTATAGAAATTTGGGCAAGTAATGCAATTCTTTATTGATAACTTTCTTTACTTTAAAATTGGAATATTAATGCATCCTCAAACTTTGTATAGATTATTATTATATGGATTAAATTAGCTAATGTCTATAAAATGCCTATAATGCACCAAATGCTTATCAAATGCTACCATTAATTTTAAAAAGGTATATGCAAAATGAAAACACATTTCTAAAGAATGGTGCCAATAATAAATAAAGTGAAGAACAGCATAAAATCTAAAAAGTAAGGAAAAAATAGCAATGTGCTATGCATATGTTTTTGTATTTCATGAAAGTTCCTGCATTTGAATTCTGCTTCATGTAATAATTGCACAAAGTAAAATCACAAGTTGATGTGCCTTAATAGCAATCAGGTAACTCAGTCGTCACTATTAAGTCAAATATAACACATAGGTTGAATGTGAAGGTTGAACTCTTTAGTTGTCAAGGACTTATATCTACCTTCTACTAGTTCTTGGTAATTCTCAGCCAGAGGCAGTGTCAACTGCTAAGCATAATCATTTGCAATCCGAATCCACAATAATATTATTTTTATCTCTTTATTTGTTGTTTTAATCAAGAAACTTTAGAAACAAAGGCAATTTTTTATTAGGAAAAGTATTGATTATACATTGAGCAATAGGAATTTAAAATGTATGCCTAAACATTAGTGTTCCACTATTATTAGGAAAATTGATAAACTCACATCCTTAAAATTTAACATTGGGAAAAAAAAAAAAAAAAAAAAAAAGACCCATGACAAGTAAAGACATTGAATCAGTAATCAAAAACTTCCCAACAAAATTGTGTAATATATTGTTTGATTCACAAAAGAAAAAAAAAAAAGAATGTCCAGGACTGGATGGTTTCACTGCTTAATTCTACCAAACATTTAAAGAAGATTTAACACGAAATCTTTCTCAAACTCTTCTGAAAAATAGCAGAGGAGGGATTACTTCCTTACTAGTTGTATGAGGCCAGCATTACCCTAATACCAGAGTTAGATAAAGACAGCCCAAGAAAAGAAAATTACAGAACAATTTCCCTTATGAATATAGATGTAAAAATTCTTAACTAAATACTGGCAAACAGAATCCAACAGTATATTAAAATGATTATATGTCATGATCAAGTGGGATTTATTTCAGGTATGCAAGGATGGCTCAACATAAGAAAATCCATCTGTGTAATAAACCACATGCATACATAGAATGAAGAAAAAATCCACATGATCATCTCAATTGATGGAGAAAAGGAATTTGACAAAATCCAACATCCTTTCTTGTTAAAAAACACTCAGAAAACTAGGAATAGAAGGTAACTTTCTAAACAAAACTAAAGGCAGGTATTTAAAAAACCTGCAACAAACATCATACTCAATGGTGAAAGACCGAAAGTTTCCCACCTCAGATCAGGAACAAGGCCAGGATGCCACTGTCACCACTGTTATTCAGCGTTGTATTGGAGGTTCTAGCCAGAGCAATCAGCCAAGAAGAAGAAATACAAGGCATCCAGATTGGAAAGGAAGAAGCAAAATAGTCTTTAACCTACTATTATCATTAAATTTGAAGTCTGCTTATTTTAGAGAGCATAGAGTTAGGTCATTTAAAATATATTTAGGAATCTGACTTTTAATTGAACAGTGTGATTAGACAATTTACATTTAATGTAATTAATTTTATGCTTGGATTTATTGCTACCATTTTATTATTTGGGTCTATTTATTCCCTCAGTTTTTGTTCCTCTGTTTTTCCTGTCCTTCCTTCTTTTGTTGTTTTTTTAAAATATTCCTTAGTATTCCATTTTATCCATATTTATTCCATAAGTTTATCCATCACATTGCAATCTGTATTTGTTAGTTTGTTTTAGTAACTACCCAGGGGGACAATATAGCATACTTATGTTTTCATGTGCTACTTAGAATCAATATTTTACCACCTCAAGCGGTATGTGGATGCCTCTCCACCAAACAGGTCCTCTCCGTGCCTCCCTTTATGTGGTAATTGTCTTGTATGGTACATCTAACTACATTTAAAATCCCACCAATGTTTTAATTCTTTGCTCTACACATCAAACATATTTAAGGAACTTAAGCAGAAAAGAACCACCTATTATACTTACCCATGTGGTCACCACTTCTGCAGCTCTTCTTTCATTCCTGAATGTCCATGTTTCCTTCTTGCATAATTGCCCTTGTGTCTGAAGATGATCTTTAGCAATTCCTTTAGAGTAAGTCTGCTGGCGATGGATATTCTTAGTTTTTCTTCACTTGAGAATACTTTGTTTTACCTCTATTCACAGAGGATTTTTTCACTGGATATAGAATTCCAGGTTGACATTTCTTTTCTTTCAGCAGCTTATAAATGCTGTTCTGTTTCCTTCCTGGCTCTCCTGTTTCTGAGACTGATAACTCATTGGAATCATTATTTGCCTGTAAGTCATGCATCATTTCTCTCTGGTTATTTTCAAGATTTTTTTTGCCTTTTGTTTTGGACAGTTTTACAGATACCTCCTGTCATTTGTTTCCCTACTGAACCTACTAACACAGTTCCCAGTGTGCCCGCTTCTATTTACTTTTCAGAAACCTCGAGCAGATTTTCTGTGCATTTTACCCGGATTTGATAGTTGCCTTGTGCAGGAGGGCAGGGTGACATGTGTCTACTCCATCTTACCTACAAATGTGCTCTGGACAGATTTTTTAACAACTGGCCATAATATAGGTATTAACACCCCCAAAATACTAGGAAATGTATGAGATTCTGGTTGGGAGACAGAGCTGATAAGGAGTACTGTATAGCATGTATTAGAGGCAGAATAACTATCATTTAAACCAGGACACTTTTCAATGTGAAAGGGAGCATTATTAAAATGATAGTTATAGTTGTACAACAAGTCTAAACCAGGAACCAGGCTATATAGTCACATTATTTAGAAGGTGTCATGGGAAAAACACTGTTCTTTTATAATTGATTTCCAATGGTTCAGTTACAATCAGGATCCTATCTGTAGGGAATTTGTTTTTGTTGTCCATGCTTTGATTGATTTCTATGTAAGAAATACAAGTAATCCTTGTACTATATTCTAATTTGATGTCTTGAGTGTATCGACCTACTCGGAAAAAATGTTCTATAACTATTAGAGGTAGTTATTTCTATAAAGCTAAGGACAAAAGGCTGAGACTCTCAATAGCTCAGTTATAGAATTATCTATCTCAGAATGCCTAGACAGGGATAAACGAAGCAAAGAAAGATTTCAGAGTTTCAGATCTCAGAGAGTTGCTGGCAAGAAAACCCAAGGCCCTGGCCATCACCATAGCACAACCAACAGCAGTGTGGGCTCTTCCCTGCTGAGACCATGCAATGATCCTTCCCACAAGAAACTTCCTCCAGGAATAATTTATACCCTACAACTCATCTCTAACTTTATCACTGAAACTTCCAACAAGGCTGTTGGCTGGTGCCAAAGCCACAGAGGTTTTTATGATGTGGGTTCCTCTGTGAAAAAAGAGTAGAAGAGCATTTCCCACAGGCACCAAGCAGTGAACAGAGGACAATGATTTTTAGCCTCTTCGAACTTAGATCACATTCACAGCCCTGGAGGTAACACACCGCAAATGAGTGAGCCCAGGAGTTCTTTTCCTTATAGCTCAAATGATGGCTCATTCCCCTCCATTAGAGAAGACAGAGTGTGAAGGTCATATCCGTCTATTTTAACTGCAAGTTGAATTTCTTAAAGAAAAAACAAACTCATGAGATTGAAATTAGCTTTGCCTATCAGGAGGAAATACTTGACACTCCAGCCTAACCTCGTGCTACTTAGGAGGACTCAACCCGGGACCACCAGGCCGGGAAGCACACAGAAGCAGGGTCTGCCCTGGTGGGCAAACGGCTCTGCTCCACCTCTGTTCTTGCAGTCTTTTAACCAGTGTGTGTACTTCCTGTTTCTCACACTTTTACTTAGACTGCTGGCTCCTGTCACTGCCTTTCTACTCTGTGTGTAACTGCTGGCCCGTTCTTTGTCTCTTCACTGACCTAATATTTTTGACCCGGGCGATCTCTATTTCCAGCGCCTCTGGGAAAGTGTGTGTACTTCATGCCCTGTACAAAAGTGTCTAGCCAAGGGTACAAGAAGGAGCTGAAATTCAGCCCTCCCCTGCTCACCAAGTCTTGTGTCCTGGCCCTTGGGAATCCATTGGCCCAAAGGAAGAGGGGCTCCTTCCCTTAGATCATCTGCCTGGCCGGGGGTGGCACTGCCCATAAAGACAGTGGAGAGACTAACCACAGCCCCGCCAGCTCCCTTTCCCCCTTGGTCTCTGCTTTTCCTACTTGATTCCCGTTTTCCAAAGTTGATGGGTAACGTGGAATAAGAATTGTCTTCTTTACAGCGAAGTTGCAGGAAGAGTTAAAATCAGTAGTTTCTAATAAATTAATATTTTTTTATTTCGCATGTATAACGTATAGTCGAAATGACAGTTCACAGCCACAGAACAAAAGTGGCCATCTCTGCTGATGCTGTTCAGACTGTTGGGAGAATCTTAGGGCGTTTTCCGTGCCGAGTGTGTGTAAGCGTCTGGAGAACACGCCCTCCCTCTGACCAGTCCGGGAAACCAAAGGCTCTCAACTGCAGCCTGCCTTGTCCCAGGCCTGCCAGGCTTGCAAGCCGGAGGGGCTAGCAGGAGACGCCTTCATTTTACATCAGCCCCATCAGTGCTGCGTGTTCTGTCCATCTGCAGCTCCACTTGCCCGGGGCCTGCGGGGAGGAGGTCTGAAGGCCCATTTCCACTCTTCCCTAGGCCGGGAGCTCCTCCCAGTGGTTTCTGCCTTACCGAGTCCTTTCCTGTAAAATGCCCTTGGGATAATTCCGAGATGGTGCGCAGGAATCCTTTAGACTTCTTCACAGGCATGTGGTAGTGCATTTGGGCCCAGAACCTGGAATTGGGAGGAAGCGATTTTAACCCTCTCCAGGTGACTGTGGGCAAAACCTTGAGAGCTCTTTTCACAAGATGAGGGAGAGACTCTGGTTCTTTGAAGGGACGGAACTTAATTAAAATTAGTTTCAGAGTTTGGTCATCCAAGGCAAGATTTACTGCTGCTTGTAGTTCAAAGACACTCGGTCCACTGACGTAATCGGGGCTCAAGATGAATATACCTCGCCTGCTCTTCTTAATAATCCTTACAATGTCTTCCGCATACACTGGAAATAGAGAACTTAATGATTAGGAACTGTTGCCGAGTCCCAATAAGCCTGAGTCTCCGGGGTCTAATCAGAGGGTGACTGGCAATGCAAACTCTTACGTAAGGAGGAAAAGAAACTTTATCAAGAAACAATTGAAAGTATATTCTCGCGTCAAGTGACTGTCAGTCTTACATTCTTCTCCCTGTGTTCTGTCTCCCCCAAATGTCAATTCCTCCAGGAGCAACGTTCATGGAACAAGGTAGGCTGGGATAAGAAAGGGCTGTGGAATTGCCACCTGCTCGGTGGTCTCTGAGGAGGAGGGGGCTGCAGCACAGGCTGAAGCCTGGACGTCTTGCGGCTGGGTCAGGGCCAGTCCTGGAGCCCAAGGAGCCTGCCTGCCTCAGCGCTGAGGTCCCCAACACTCAGCAAGGACTGGAGGGCAGAGCCCCCTGCAAACAGAGGGCGATGGACAATTCTGGAATTCCTCCCTAGGGCCTGATTTTTTCTGGAGATGGATTTTTTGGGGATGATGGAGTCTGTTTCTGGAACATCCCTTCCTGTGTCAATGCCTAAGATTTTCTAACCTGGTGAAATTTCTCAGAAAATGCATATCCCAACAGAAAGAATGAAGAAAAGCCTAGGACAATCTTGCCTATAACTGTCTTTTTTGTGTTCTCTGTATATTTTTCCCAGCATGCAGGACCTACCTCCTCCTGGGGCTACATCTCTTTCAAGCAAACACAAGGTGTAGCCATATTTGTTTTCCAACACCTCAGGAAGCAGATTCAGGGCTAAGTTTTCCTCGCTCAGAGATGAGGTGTCCTCACTCTCAAAGGAGCTCCATTTTGCATAGGATACAAAAGCGTCAAATTCCTTTTGATCTGAGGAAGAGAAACAAGGAAAAAGTAAGCCATTTGCATTGTTTTACAACAGACTACAATGCATCTGCATTTAAAATAAGGTATATGGATAAAAATTAAGATGTGAGGTGCTCACTGAATTGATTTAAATAAAAAGCAGCAGCAGCATTTCCAAAAGTCACATTTGCTATGTGGTATTTGCTCACCCACCCAAAACCTAAGTCTAATTCCTGAAGCTCCACCTCATTTGCAGTGAGGTAGATCGAACAGCTGCACCGTTCTATGATTAAATCATATGCACTTTGGAGTTACTCTGCATTTTCTTAGCATCTGCACGGTTTCTGCTTCATTAGATACGTATCCAAGAGGCATTTGCTTGGTTAAAGCATGATAATATCCATGCAAGCAGCATTGCTAAGACCCAAACACTGCATTTGTAGGAGGAAAACAACACCTTATTGAGTTGATGGCACATATACCTATCCCTGGATCCCTGTTTGTAAAGGAGGATAAGAACACTCACCCACCCCCAGCCCCCACCCACCCCCGGGGCAGTTTTAAGGGCAGCCTGAGATAAAGTATGTGAAGTGCTTGGGGTCTGGCTTACAGAAGGCACAAGATAAATATCCATTCCCCTCCCTTTGAGATGAGGAATTCTACTTATGAAATTTGTTTTAAGATATTTTTAAGGTCCTATATGCCTCGGCTGAGTAAATTACTATGACTGCACATTGATTACTGGGTCACACTGAAGAACTAACTGGAAGAGGTAGAAAATCTCAAAAGTAACTCACAGGCTTTGGAATTGGACACACCTGATTCAAATCCCAGCACGTAGCACAAAACTTGGCCCATAGAACTGTTAGAAAATAGTAAACAGTGCTGGCTGTTGATGACTATTTGGCAGCATGCTTGTTCCAGGTGGACCTGCCAAGTCCCTTAGTGACCTGCCAAGTGCCAGCCAAGAGGAAGAGCGGAGGAGGTCCAAGAATCAAAAGGTCTGGTCAGCAAAGAGTCCAGGCACTGTCTTGGCAGCGCCTCATTGCCCAGGTGGGAGGGAGAAGACTCATGTCCGTGGCTGGCAGTTTAGATATGAAATGGTCATTTTGTTGGGGAAAAAAAAAAAAAGAACCAAGTTGGCCAGCAGGTGGCACTGCATCACCGTTCTTGAAAATGGATTCTGCCTCCCAGATTGGATTAGGACACTGTCTTCGCAAAGTAAAAGGAGGGATAGCCATTTTAGTGCTTTGCAGTTGACTGACTCTTCTACAAAAGCTCTAGAATCTTAAGCTAGATGACATTTTAGAAAAAGAAGTATAAAGTCACCAAGGGAAACATTAAGACATTGATTAGATAATTTGTTCAACGCAAAAAGGCTAATATAAAAATGTTTAAATCTCAAAAACTCTCCTGGCTTAAGGATTTCCAATCCATATTCTCCATAACTGGTCTAAAGACTTAGTCATTCCCTGATGATGTGGCAACTCTTCCCTGAGTTCAGACTGAAGGGAAAACACTGGAGTTTGGAGAGGGCATAAGTTAGTAAATAATTATCCTTGGAACCCAGTAGAAATATTGGGTGAGGCATTGTGCCCTTTCCAAGTAGCAGAATCACTAGCTAAAATGGCAAACCTTCCAATCTTAGAGAATTCCAGGACTAGGTGAAAGACAACAACAACAAAGAAACAGAAGCAGCCATTCTAGTCTAAAGAAGCAAACATTAATAAATGTTACTATCCTGTTTTCTAGGACAACTGATTCTTCAAAAATAATAGTATTTACATTTTACAGAACTTCACAATCTCAGATAGTTTTCACCACCTTAGAGTACCTCTTTTAGCAGATGACCTGACTGAGCTAAAAGTTAACGGTGGCTCTTATGCCAGACTGTCTGGGTCCATTTCCCAGCTCTAACACCTCCCAGCAGTCCAATTTTGGGCAAATGACTTCGCCTCTCTCTGCCTGGATCTTACTGGTATGCATTCAGTCCTCAAGAGATGGTGCCAGTCAAGATGTACCAAGTGTTCACTCTGCTAGCACATTCTAAATGTTTAATATGTCTCAACTCAATGAACCCTCCCAACATCCTTTGTGGTTGGTGCTCTTATCCCATTTTATGGATGAAGAAACTGAGGCATGGAGAGCTCAAGTCATTTGCCATGTTGCTTAAGGTCAGTTAGCAAAGAGACTATCTTTAAGTCAAATGTGTCCTACAATAGCATCATCTGCCGGTCTCTGGTAACTGAAATGAGAAGAAACTTTCTCCACCTGCTCCCAGCCCTCCCAAGTGTGAGGTCACCAGGTCTGAGAGGAAGACCTCAAAGCCTTAGGGTCACCACCTAACCCACGAGGGAACAGCCAGAGCTTGTGCTCCTCCCTCACGCTCCCTCTGGCCTAGCTGGCTGCTCGGACTCCTGCAGAGGTGAGCTCTCTGTGATGGCTAGGCTAATGTGTCAACTCAGCCAGGTAATTGTGCCCAGTTGTTTGGTCAACCAAGCACTGAGCTAACTGTAATACAAGGACATTTATGGACTCTAGTCACCAGTGAGATTACTGCATAGATGGCTGATTACAGCTACGTCAATCAGGGAGATTGCCATCAGCAATGAGTGATGCCTTATCCCATCAGTTGAATGCCTTAAAAGGG
Source organism: Tolypeutes matacus (assembly GCA_026826555.1). Lineage (NCBI taxonomy): Eukaryota > Metazoa > Chordata > Mammalia > Cingulata > Chlamyphoridae > Tolypeutes > Tolypeutes matacus. The sequence continues at coordinate 64,394,014 of JAKSZT010054030.1, forward strand.
GAAGTGATTTCAGCATTCAGAGAGAATTTCCCAGCTCATCTTTGGACAGCCAACGTCTCCCGGAAACTCATCAAGGACCTTTCATCAGACTTTCGTCCGGGCCCCTGGCTTGCAGCCTGCCTGCAGAACCTGGACTTGTGCATCCCCATGGTTACGTGAGAGACTCTTATAAAATCTCATATTATTGACAGATATCTCCTGTTGATTCTGTTTCCCTAGAGAACTCTGACTAATACACTCTCCCACACAGCCGCCCTGGTCCCAGGGACAGAAGATCTACCAGGGTGTCCCTGAAGTGCAGGCCCCACACATTTGCCCATGCCCAGGGAGGCAGGAGGCCTCAGAAATTCTTTCCTTAGGAGAACTCCGGGGAAACAAAGCCAATTGGTAGTGAGGGCATTTCCTGTAGTTCAAGGCTTATTACTCTCTCAATCAGTTCTGAGAGGAAAAGTCCAAGGCTACAGGGGTGGCGTGGCTTGTCCTTACCTCCAAGGGTCTCGTCCTTGCTCTGGTAGGTTCGGCAGAACAGCACTACTTCAATCCAGTACAAGTAGGTGAGAGCGCTGGCGGTCAGCAGGCCCACCAGGGCCATGGCGGTGCCGAGCAGGATGTACAGGAAAACCACTGGGGGAAACATGGCGGCCATGAGCATTGGAGATGGCATTCCTGCATCTGGGCAGGTCACATGCAGGCCAGTGCCAGGGAGCACCCAAGGCCCTTTCTGGCCATGTTATTGACAAATTCACTGTCCCTTGTAACGTTTCTCCTGATCTGGGAACATTTGAAACCTTGAGGGAACCATCTTACCACAATCTCTAGAGAACCCAGGAGAATGGGCAATTATTGGATCTGATTATAGCTGTTTTCTCTTCCCCCACCCCCATAAACTTCCACATAATTTATTTGCCTCCTTCTCAGTGTATATTGTAAATTATTTTTAATTTATAATCATCTTGCTGGAGTCTAAGCTTCCTGAGGCCAGGAGCCCCCTCTGGGTTTACCTTTGCACACTCTCAGTCCCTAAACGGGACATGCCACTCACCTTTCTGGGAGACCACCACTCCAGGGCATCTCCTGTGGGCCAGGTACCCTGTCTTATCTAAACCTCACAAACATCAAATTCTGTTTGTTCTAGGATCATCTATTAATTGAATGAATGATGTCAACTTTATCTCTGGCCATCTTCTTTTTTTTTTTAATATTTATTTTATTATTATTTTTTTAAAGGTATTTAGATCACATAAATGTTACCAAAAAAAATAGGGGATTCCTATATGCCCCGCTTCCCACACCTCCCACATTTTCCTACATTAACAACATCCTTCATTAGTGCGGCACATTCGTTAACAATTGATTAAAACATTTTAGAGCATGATCGCTAAGCATGGATTATAGTCCACATTGTAGTTTACATTCTCTCCCGCACAATTCTGCAGGTTATGGCAGGACATGCAATGGCCCGTGTCTGTCATTGTGATTCTGGCCATCTTCTTAAAGAAATGTAAAAGCTATTCCTTACCTGGAAAATAAAGGTCTGGAGTCGCATTTGCACCCAAGCTTTAAAACGCTACCGTCGCTACCGTCTGTGACATACACATAACACTCTGAACAGTGAGCACACTGACCCTTTCTCTCCCCAATTTTCCCATGCCCGACCATCACGTTCTCAGGATTCAGAAGCCAGAAAGGGAAAACAGGAAAGGGAGGCAGGTCTAAGCCCAGTTCCTGCCACATAAGGGCATGCCCTAGAGGGATTTGTAGAACAAATGAGAGGCTTTCCAGCAGAGTCCCACATGCACAGAGGATTAGTTAAGAGGACCAAGTTAGTGCTCCTCTGTGTTTCCATTTCCTTCCCTTTAAAATAGAGGTAATGGCATAGACATCACATGCATGTCGAGGGGACTGACTGCGTTAGCACAGAGAAGAGCTTAGGGCAGCGTCTGGTGCCTGTAAATGTTCCCTGCCATCATTACCCTTATTACTACTGCTAGGCTGCTTTAGGAAAGCTCGTCTCAAGTCAGAGCAGGGACAGGCACTCTGAGGCCCATGCTTACCTCCTTTCTTTTCTTTCAGCCAGATGGACTGGGTAGCGTTCCCGACTGAGTTCTGGGCAAAGCAGATGAACCTCCTGTGAAGATCACGCTCAGTAACTTCCTTCAAGTGGACAACACACTGAATTTCTCTGTCCTTCAATGTAGATTTAACACTAGAAAAACAGAAAAAAAACAAACCACCACCACACCCACTGAGTAACACAAAAAATTCATACCTATTTGCAGTACTTGGAATTCCTATGTGGCCAATGGTTTGCTATTTGTAGAATCAAATAGTATAAGAAGATACAGGAAAACGTGAGACAGTCAGAGAGAGGGGTCGTTCTCGGTTCAGTTATTGAATCAGCTGAGCATCACTCTGCACATTTGCCCCATCAGCTGACCTTCCTTACGGTAAGAACTCCCCTCAAGGACAGAGAACGACACTTTAGGAAGAGTATTAAAAGTAACTTACTCCTGCTAGGGCCTTACTGAGTATCAGACACTCTCCTACGCCCTGGGCACGGCCTGTTGAATCTCCCCCACTCCTTACCTCACAGAAACCCGACAAGTGGCCTAAGTCCATCATCCTAGCTCGGCCAAGGGCATAGAAGGCAAGTCCAAGGACACGTGGGGGGAGAGGCAGCCTGACCCCCGGGCCCGGGCCATTCTGCCCCCTTCGGGAAGGTGGGGGTCTGTGCATGTATTCAGAACTGGGGTTCGTTGCCAAATGTAGACGGGCTTGGTGTGAAGGGTTCTGTCGATGGAGACGGCGTGTCAGGCTGCGCCGTGGCTCTGTGGGCCGCCGTCAGGCCTGCGAGGCCAGCTCTTACCCACTGGCTGCCTCCCGTGTGCCTGGGGCTGGGAGAAGCTCCCATGGTATGGCACCCGCCTCTCACAGAGACCCCGCAAAGCGTGAGAGCCCTAGCGATGGCGGCACACCGAGGCTAAAGGTCACCTTGCTGAAGAGTGGGAACCGAGATTCAAACCCAAGGGCGTGTGCAAGCGAAGCCTGCTCTTTGCCACACTTGACTCCTGTGAACTCGGATGCGATATTAGCTTACTATAGGGCCCGATGTCTTCCCCGTCTCAGGGGTCTTTCTCAATTGTATGGCTGTTTCTGAAATCGGCCCTTAATTTTTTTTTATGTAGTGATGCAGACTTCTCTAAATGATTTTACATTTGTTCATGGAAATGTTTCCAAAACCAGAGGGAGGGTTGAGTGCCTAGACTCTTGCTTTGGAACAGAACCTCGGAAAAAATGAGGGAACGCCTCTTTGAGCCACATGCCTGGCAGGTTGGACTGAAGCTCTTCCGTTTCAAGCACCAGAGCTCAGCTTTGTGAGGCACTGGAGGCGCCAAATATCTAGAACTTTCCTTTCTATGGAGCCATAATCTCTCCCCAGTAAATTCTACCCCCGGTCTGTGTTCCGTGCTCTGGAGAGAAATATCTAAATCTAATTTCTCATAAAACATCACAGCTCCCAAATATTTCAAAACACATATCCCACCCCTGAATCTCCTCTTTTCCACGTTAAGTTGCTTCAATGCTTCCTCACGTCACATACTTTATTGTCAGAATCCATATTTTTTAGAACAGTTTTACTGAGATATATTCACATACCATACAGTCTATCCGAAATATACAAGCAACAGCTTCTAGTATAATCACAGTGTTGTGCATTCATCACCACAAAAAAATTTAGAATAATTTTATTACTCCAAAAAGAAAAACTACTCACCCCTCAGCAGTCCCCTCTCAATCCCTCTATTCTTCCCCAGCCCTGCATAACCTCGAATCTAATTCCCTCTTTATATATTGATTTACAGACTCCATATTATTGTGCTTCTTTCTCTGGATACATTCTCAAGGGCTCGATGACTCTCAAAATCTGGATCCCTGAATCTGCCGTGGACTCTGAATGGTGCAGGGTTTGGGGGGCAGCATTCTTCTCCCTTCATTGGACATGCTGCATCTGTTCAAGCAGCCTGCGCCATGTCTGTCTGCTTGTTTGCTTGATTTTTAAAGCAGCCACATCAAGCTGTTGCTTCAAATCAGGCTTTAAAAACAATTTAAATATGTCATTCTATGGGGCCTATCAGAAAGTGCATTTGGCTTCCATGTGTAAGATTCACACACACTGTCCATTTCTGCACCGTTGTTTTCACCCGTAGTTGCTGCTGGCCGTTGTGTCATTACTTGGCATGTCTGTCCACCTCCAGGTGTATATTTTAGAGGCTTCTGAAGGTGAAAGCCCTGAGAGTGGGTTGCAGAGAGAAGAGCCCACATGTTTTCTTCTTACCTTTTGCCCTCAGATGTTAGGACTTCCAGCTTCTGGTTAGAATCTTGGCTGTACCATCTCACCACAGGTGCAAAGTCCTTTTCAAAGCCAAATTGCACTCTGCAGTTAAGAGTTAAAGGTTTTCCTGAAAAGGAAGGAGGCCTCAGGAAACAGGAAGGAAGTGCATGAGAACGCTTCGCCTGTGTGCAGGAGAAGACGCGACCTGGGGACTGTGCCCTGATGTGGTCAGGTCGGCAGGTAAAAGGAGGGTGCCGGAAAGAGCCAGCTACCAATGTGTACCTCCTTTAGAAACAAATGAAAGCAGGCATGTTTGCCTCGAATGCGCAATACTTCCCTCTCAACCATGTAACTCTATGTTCTTAAATGAAGATGAGTATGATCATGTCACTAAGGGCCCTGGCATGCTTCAGGGGAGGACACAGGGCAAAGGAGGATTCTCAGTGAACAGCTTGTCTCTAACGCTGCTGTTGAAGTACAAGGGGCTTCAATCAAGAACATTTTACTAACCGATATTTGCATATTAAATCAAAATCATGAGGTTACTCAGCAAGTAATTTTTTTTTTTTTTAAAGATTTTATTTATTTATTCATTTATCCCCCCCTTGCTGCTTGTGCTCGCTGGGTCAGCTAACCACGCCGTGCGGGCGGGCCTGCCCTCACCAGGAGGCCCCAGGAACCGAACCCGGGGCCTCCCATATGGTAAACGGGAGCCCTACTGATTGAGCCACAGCCGCTTCCCTCAGCAAGTAATTTAAGGAAGAAATTATTTAGCTATTCAGCTGAGATGGGGAAGCGTGCTCTTCTACCACCCTCTTTCTACCCATTTTCTCCATTAAAAGTATCCAGATACACTTTGCCTGAAACTCAATACTTTATCATGAAATGGTTAGAGGCTCCATTTGAAAATGTATTCGTGCACTTTAACAATGGTTTTTCCTCTCTCCTTCTTTCTTTTCTTGTGATGTAGCCCATATTGTGATTTCTGTTTCTGTAATCAGAATATATCACTACTGCCACCTGATCATCTTATACCATAATATCTATTTTTAAATTTCTTTTTACAATTATAAATATTTTACTAGCATTTAAAAGTATACGTATTCTCTTGAAACAACCAGTGTTCAGTTCTGAATAGAGCAATTCTTATTTGGCTGTATGGGGGGACATACATGTTATTGAAATTGACCAGATAAAAAGAGACAAGAGAGAAGTCTCTTTTCCCCTCTATCCAAAAGAAGAATATAAACTGTTTGAGCAGGGATTGTCGTAACCCACTCTGGTTCTCCCAAAGGCCAGACCAAATATCTTATTCATAATGGTTAATACTACTCAAGCTGGTAACTTTCTAGACATAACTAATGTAGCTAATAAACATAACCACTCGGACTTAGGATGAAAAAGGAAGAATATGAAATCTATTGAGCGTGTCCAATGCGCCAGCCACTTACCGTTATTTCTCAATGCAACACTGTGAGGCCAGTTTTGTGATGTCTATTGACATATTAAAACACTGAGATTTGGGATTAAATAATGATGCAAGGTCACAAAGCTTGTCAGTGGCCAAGTCGGGATTCACACCCAGTTCTATTTAACTTTGAAAGCCCAGTTCTCTTTTCCTTATCACACTTAGGTCTACACCCAGAAGCACAGTAGCATTCACGGCCAGAAATACATCACAGCTTACCAAGTTCTGCTTCCAGTGTGTCCTTGACGGGCTCCAGAATAACTGGCTTGGAATTGGTGTTTTTCACTAAAAGATGAAAATAAAATCATTATTTATCTAAGGGTATCGTAGGTGCTTGACTTTGATCTCAGTGTTTTGAAGTTCCCTCCGCAAATTTTATCCATAATCCATAAGGTTAGGGACTGAAGTTTCCATGTGAAAAGCATTCTTCCCCAAATGACTGTGAATCAGGTGCCTGCCAGCAAAGCATTGTCCCTCAATCAGTCCACTTCTGCCAGAACGCATTTTCTTCTCTATAAGCTTCTTTTTTGTCAGCATTTACACATGTGCAGGTCTCTCAGTATTAAAAAGGGAGAAAAAATCTCCACCTCACATCCCTGCCTTACTCATTCCCCTTCTTTCACAGCAAAATTCTCAAAAGAGTTCTCTATATCATTTTTTTTTCCATTCCCGCACCTCCCATGGAATCTGGTTTCTGTCCCCACCATGCCACTGATATTTCTTTGGCCAAAGTCACCATTTGCCTCCTTGGAACTAAATCCATGGGGCACAACTGAGTTTTAATCTGCTTGACCTTTTGGCAGCATTGGACACTGTTGACCATGCTCTCTTTGAAAAGTTCTCTTCTTTGGGGTTCCATGTTACTGTACTCTATTCCTCACTTTCCACCTATATATTCACTTCTTCTCTGTGGCCTTGAGGGCACCTCTTCCTCTCTCTTTTTTTTTTTAAAGATTTATTTTATTAATTTCTCCCTACCCTCTTGTTGTTCGCACTTGGTGTGTCTGTTCATCTTCCTTGTTTCTTTAGGAGGCACCAGGAACCGAACCTGGGACCTCTGATGTGGGAGGAAGGTGCCTAATTGCTTGAGCCACCTCCATTCCCTGCTTTGTTGTGTCTCTCGTTATGTTTTGCTTCTTCTGTTTCTTCTTGTGCCATCTTGTTGCAACAGCTTGCTGCGCCTGCCCGTCGCGCCAGCTCATTGTCTTCTTTAGGAGGCACCGAGAACCGAACCAGGGACCTCCCATGTGGTAGGTGGGAGCCCAATCGCTGGCGGCACATCCACTTCCCTCTACCTCTTTTTAATATCAGTGCTCTTCCTATATCTGCCCTAGCATTCTTCTCATTCTACATACTCTCCATGTGTAGTACAATTCATTCCCTAGGCCTCTTTCCCACCAAAGGCCTCCAAAATTATAGCTCTTCTGCATCATGAATTTCACTTCCTCTAATTTTTCCTCCCCACCCTTCTACAGACACCCACTTGCCAATGTAAACAATGACCTCCGTCTTGCCAGTGCAAATTCTGACCTTCGTCTTTCCAAATCCAATGATCAATTCTCAGACTCAAACATTTTGAGGTGGTGCACTGTTCTCTCCTTCTTGAGATACTTTCTGCCCCATGTCTCTGGGACAGCTTCCCCATGCTCTCACATCCCTGTTCTGTCTCCTTTGGGGAACCTCCTACTGCTCTCAGCCTCTCCATGTGTAGGAATACTCAAGAGCTCAGTTCTAGGACCTCTTCTCTCTATACTCACTCCCCAAGTGATCTCATTCTGTTCCTTGGCTTTAAATATCACTTTAACATCCCTAGTCCTAACATCTCCTGACTTGTTTATCCAAGTACCTATTTATCATTGTGATTTAGAAAACTAAACATCCTTTCAAACAAATATTTAATTCATCCCTAGACCTTCTCTTCTTCAGCCTTCCCTATATCATTAAATGACACCACCTTCGATCAACTTATCCAGGCCAGAAAACCATAGCATTCTATTTCTTTCTTCTATCTTTCTTTTATCTTCTCGACTTCTCTTTCTTTTATCTTCCATTTAATATCTATCATCATGTTCTGTTGACTCACAAATCCAGCCATTTCTCATCATCTCCACTGAATCTATTCTCCACAGGACAACCAGAGTCATCTTTTTAGAACTCGAACTTGTCCCCCTAGATCAGCTCATATACTCATATACTATATTAGTATATTACAGAAAAATCCAGCTAGTTGCTCATTAAAACTTAGGCTTCTCATTAATTCCTCTTTTTCCCTCTTCCTCACTCCCAATCACCAAGTCCTTCCTAACTATTTTGTCTGTCCATACACTTCTCTCCATCCTCACTGCCACTGCCTAGTTCAGGCCATCATCAGCTCTTGCCTGATTGACCACAGCTGCCGCTTAACTCTTCCCTTTGTCTGCATTCTCATTCTCAAAAATCCATTTCCTACACAGTAGACAGAATGATCTATTTCAAATGCAAATCTACTCATGACACTCACAGCCTAAAATCCTCAATGGCTCCCCATTGTCTCTTGGATAAAGTCCAAACTCATTAAAATTGTGTGATCTTAGTCCTGCTTCCAGACCCTCACCACCAACATTCTGCTTCAGCCAAACTGACCTTCTTTTTCATCCTGGACTCCACCATGCTCCTTCCCATCTTCTGGGATCAACTCTGCCACTCTCTGTCTGTAACAGCATTTTCTTCCCACCTTTATTGGGCTAGTTTCTTTTATCCCTTAATTCTTGGCTTAGACTTTTCTTCCTCTGGGAAAACACCCAGGATTTGGTTTGGTGGGCCTCCCTTATCCTCACAGCTCCTTTTTCTCCACTCTTCACAATGTATTGTGGTAGCCTTTTTCCCTTCTGTCCGTCCCACAAAATGCTAAGTACTGGGAGGCCAGAGAAAGTGTCCAGCTTACTCATTCTTACATCCTGGGCACCTAGCTCAGTGCCTGACACATATTAGACATTCAATAAAAATCTCTGTGGTAATGAATGAATGAAAGAGTAAATGAAGACATGAGAATAAAAGGAAGAATGATAGAGCAGGCTTGGTTAAAAAAGCTAAGGCAGATGTTGCAAGGTAGGCAGAGAGAAAAACACATTTGCCACTGAGAATTTGATGGTCTAAGTAACACCTTAGGAGAAGTACAAGCACACATCACTTGGAGCAAGAAAGTGGTGCAAATGGGATATTCACATTCTAACTTCTCTTCCAGTGGGAAATCTAATATAAGCCAAAATGGCCAAGCTCTAACTGAAAGTGCAAGGGCCAGTAAGCAGGCAGGAGGGTTTACTTTGGAGTTGGGGTGCACCACGTGGTTTGTGTCATGGCATTATAGAAGGGGAGCTACTTTCCCACTAGCTAAGTAAACCATTCTGTAGTTCTATAATAAAGTGCATGAATAACCAACTCTAGGTTTTGACTCATAGGCCAGACTTAAATTAATTATATAGATTTAGTCATCCTGATACTTGTAAATCTAGTAAGAACAACCCAAGGGAAAGGCTTCGACAAGAACAGGTAAGTCACAGAGGAACCCAGTGGACCAATAAACATATGACAAAATGTTCAGCATCATAAGTAATCAGGGAAATGCAAAATGGGAGAAAAAAATAAAACAAAAGAAACCCCACCTGACACCCATCAGAAGGCCCATTGGGAATAATGGGAATCTTTTCATTGCTGGTGAGGATGTGTTTTAATATAATACCATATGTTTAAAATTTTGTATTGCAACACAATGTTGTGTTTTATTAATAGATACATGGATATGTAGGTAAAGCAGAAAAACATAAATGGAAATAGTATAAACTAACTACAAGATAGCTACCATCCCTGGGCAGGACAAGAGTGGGAGGGAATGGGGCATAGACCTCAAACTGTACATACAACGTTTTATTTCTTTACAGAAAGAGTGAGATTTTAAGCATATGAAAAAATATATAATGCATGTTAAGCTGGTGATAGGTGCACGGGTATCACTTACAATTTTTGCATTTGAAATGTGTAATATATATATTTTTAAGTGTATTACAAAAACAAACCAGGGACCCTTGCATAGAAAATCCAAGGTGTGACGACTTGAACATGGTCTAGAGCTTGGCCTTCCTTGGGGATGAAATCTGGGTTGATGGGAAAGCAATGTTCGTCCATATTCAAGGCTCTACATGACTAATCTTGTATGACTATAATATTTGTCCTAAAATGGAAAAAAAAAAAAAAACCTACTAAATCAGAAGGAAGATAATTTTAATTGGGGTTCAAATCTCAACGATACCGATGGTTTGCACTTGACAACAGCTGTGACTGTCTGTGAGCTAGGATAATCAGACTAGAGTAATCACTCACCGATGGTCTGCACTTGGACAACAGCTCTGACTATCCACGAACTCGCGTTGTCCGACTGAGTATAATCACACACATACGTGCCTCGGTGACAGGCATAAATTCCAACCACTTGAATGGGGTTGCTCCTTTTATCAGAGAGTAGTGTTCTATTCTAATCCAAGAGAAAAGAAAATTAAATAACATTTTTATCCAGAGAAATGTTTTCAGTATTCATTGCATTTATAGAAAAACTTCCCACATTTGAACCAGTGAGGGAGGTGATTCTGAGGTAAGGCTCAAGCTGTCAAGAGATTGAGCTCAGAAAACTTTGTTTTTCAGGTTCTTATTTGAAATGAGAGGCACTTTCTAATACAATTACATTATGTATGTAGGTCAGGGCACCAAATCTGACTGGCCCACAAAGATTATTTAACCCAGTGTTTTCCAACAGCTCAGGTCCCTGAGAATATTCCAGAAAATCCATACTTTTAGAAATAGCTGGCACCTAAATGACTTTAAAAATAGATAGACACACATACATACACATATGGTATTTATATGTACATTTTTTTTGGAAGCTGACATAGATTTTCCATGTATAATAATAATTTAAAGTTTCCTCTTTAAATAAATTAAATCTAATAAAAGTAAAATTGAAATTGAAATACTCAGTAAATAATTGAGCAGATGGTACACAAATATTATGAAAAATGACTCAAGATTGACAAACAAATATTTAACTCATAATGAATCAATAGTCACTAAAATGCAATTATGTACATGTCTCTCCCTTACTTAGAGTCTATCAATGATTCCCTTTTGCTTTTAGGATAAAGTCTAAAATCTTCATGGTCTAATCTTGCCATTGCTTCCCAATCTTGTTTCCCGCTACTGCCCTGTACCACTAGCCATTCCTAAATAACCACGTCATTTCCTCATCTGTGCATTTGTGCATGTGTCCCATCACTTTTCCCCATTTGGAACACGGCTGCTCCACCTTCAACTCCAACTTATGAGGTGCCTCTTATGGAAACAAGTCTTCTGATTTCCCCCAAGCAGCAACTGCCAGCGCTCCCAGAGCACTGAGCACAAACCTCTGTTTTTGCACGTATCCCTTTTGTAGTAATTATGTCTTTAAATATCAGTTTCTCTGTAGTTGTTGAGGGTAGCCTTTGGGCCAAGTCCTCTCTCTGGTCCTGGACACACTAGCAGGAATAAACATGGCTCCCTCCTTCAGCGAGCTCTCAGCCAGGTAGAGAAAAGGTGCCCTGAGTGGAGAGCAAGACCATGGTGCCATGACAGAGTGTGCAAGGTGCACCTGGGCAGACTGCAGCTCACAGGAAGCGCGGATGAGCCCTCAAGTCTAAGCAGAGATTAAAAAGATATGTAGGAATCAATCAATTGGAGGTAAGTACCAGTTCAGGAACATGGGATGCAAAATGTATATATAGGAAACAAGTGAAATAAGAACTTTGAGAAGAGAACAGGGGCTCATCCTGAAGGCCAAGGTGAAAGTGTTGATGCCTGAAGATTGTGTTTGAACTTTGTGCCTCCCCGACATAGCAAGCTGGCCAGCAATGGCAAGATCTTTGTAAATGATGAATGGAAAAAAATGAATGTACAATCAAAAGAGACTTGTTAGAGTATAAGAGTCACATGGTCAGATATTTTTAGAAAAATGCCTGGGAGCTAGTGTGGAAGCTCTTGTCAATTTAATCAAAGCCTGTCGTAATCATGTTTGTACCCCTCGGGGCTAGAACCTAGTACGGGCTCAACAGCTATGTGGGGAATGAGGGAACATCCCTGTACCAATAATCCAGTAGCTCATAACCTCCAGGAATATTAATGTTTCTATGGCAAATGACCCAATTTCCACCTGTGGGTACCAGGAGCATATCTCTCATCACTCTAGTTGAAAGAAAAGAGACAACAAATATAGCAGAGTAATACTCATCTGTTATCTATATAGATTACAAAATTCTTTCTCATGTATTATTTCATGTGATCATCCAAAGAATTCTCAGAAGTGGTTTGGACAGATTCTATTTCTTCCATTTTTTTTTTTTTTTTTTTTTTTTTTTTTTACCGGGAGGTCCCAGGGATTGAACCCGGGTCCCTCCATATGGGAGACGGAAGCCCAACCAGTTGAGCCACATCCAACCCCGATTTCTTCCATTTTATAGATGAGAAAACAAAGGCTCTGAAGTTTAAGGACTTTGCCCCATATCACAGAGCTTTTAAGTGACAGGACTGAGAATCAAACTAAATTTTTCTGACTCTAAGTTTCATGTTCAGATGGAAGAATTTGCCTGCTGTCTGATGGAAGTAGGGATTCCTCCACTCCAAGTGTGTGGTTTGCTTCCTTTGGCCCTAGAAGAAATTTCCTGTAGGTTGGCAAGGAGGCTAAGAGCCAGAGCTGCTCAGGGAGGATGACTGTAGGTCAGAAGTAAAATAAGGCCAAGAGGTGGGGACAGATGAGGTTAAATACTTTTCAGGTAATCTCAAAGATCAAGAAGCTATCAAAAGGAGGTTGAGGCACATGGGAGGAAATTTCAGAAATAGAACATTAGAAAATGCAGTGGTAACATGCAAAGAACAGAATTTGGAGTGGATATAAATATAAATCATGTAAGATAATTGGACAGAGGGTGTAAAGCCCTAACTATGACTTCAGTTGAGCCATTGAGGAGGATGGGTCATAAAGTAGGCCAGATTTTCTTTCATAGAGAGGTAAGAATGGCCTAATATGTATCACTAAGACTTTATTAGATGGAACTCAGAGGCAACAACAAAGAAAAGAGATAAGGAAGTAGCAGTTGTGTCCAGAATGATGGGATACACACTCTAATAACATAATCACAAATGATCCTAGTAGGAAACAGAGAGGCTAAAGTGGCTGCACGGGGATTTCTTTGTTTAGCTCAAATTTGAATCAGTTGTGACCAAAATATGGAAGGAAGAACATCCTTCTGTGTGAACATGTATGGACTAAATACTAGAAAAACCTGAGGTATGCAAAGGAAGGTAAGGAGACTAAAAAGGGCTTATAAACATAGGTATGAAGCAAGGAGGAGAACAAAGAAAAGTTATTATACCATAATATGGTCAAATTTCTGTGCTACCTGGCAGTACTGCCACTCCCAGGAGCACCATACACATTTTATAGTATTCTATAAATATGGTGCTCCTGGAGCTGTGCAACACAGTGGCACTGCTCACTGGACTTCACTGTCTGGTCTGGGAGGATCTCCAGGATGTACATTTCTAGCCCTGTCCTCCCTCATGGGCTCCAGATTTTCATGTCCATTTTAATGTTTCCCATCAGGGACTCAGGTCCAGATTTGCACATCACCTCCCTTCTATCCTATTTGAATTTAACTTCTTTCCCCTACTTGGTCAGAAACAACTTTTGATCCAGAAAGACCCAAAATATTACTGTCATCTTTTTCACACTCCACAGTCAAAACATTTAATATTTTCTTTTATTCCTTGTAATTTTCACTAGCACCTGCTACCTTCTTTCTGTTCCTATGCTATTTTCCTGGAATGTGACTCACACTTGTAAAGTTCAAACACATCAACTGGATTCCAATGTCCCCATAACCAAACCACATCCTCTACTTCCAGCTCTAACTCTAACTACATCACTCAAGAACTCTAGTTCCTGCCCTCTGAGCCGCTCACCATTCCTGGAACGTGCCCTTCATTTTCCGTTTCTATTACCCACATGGCTCCTTCCTGCTAAGTGTAGCTGTGGAGGCTCTTGTCCCAATCATCAACCAACAACAATCTACTTATATATGAGTGAGGTGTTAATATACATCTTTTAAGGGGGAAAAGTAGATTGTGGAAATTATAGATTTATGGGCTAGCTGTCAACCCATACCCAAACTCTTGAATGAATTATTAAACAGATGGTTTATGAACCCTCATAAGGGGAAGTGTTGGTTACTATCAGTCAACTTGCATTCACGATCAGCAATTATGCCATAGTTGTCTCATTTCCTTCCATAACAGAATGATTAGAACTGAGGTACAGAGGAATACAGTAAAGGAATATCTTACAATAAGTCGTTTGGAAAATACTTTCATGATCTCCTTGTTAAAAAATAGATTAACTTGGGCTGAAGGATGGGTCACTTGGGCACCCTTTTAGGTAATTGAGCAGCAAAACTCTCCAAGGTGTGGATTAATGAACCATATATAACAAAAAAGACCACTCTAGAATTAACAGCTGGGACCCTGTCCTCAGCACAAGCCTCTTCAATAGTTTTAGTAGAGGCTTGAGTGAAGATATGTCATGCATGCTTATGCTAGTCACAGCCTCGAAAATCTGGAAAAGATGGCTAGTATGTTGAATTTCCAAATCAGAATTCCAATCTCTGACATGTTCAATGATAAGCTAAAATCACCAAATTAGAATTTAACAGGAATAATTGTACAATCATGAGCATGGTACAAATTCTACTTGATGAGCTCAAAATAGAAAGAACAGGCCCTATTGCAGCTCTTGTGAAAAAGACTGACATGTCAACTCAGAATTAATCAACAATATACTGGAATTGTCCCAACGAGAATACAATTGTATATTGCGACTGCATTAATAACATGTTCAGTACTTGGGAGGAAATTGTTTCTCAGCTTTCAGACAACATGTGGAATGTTATGTTCAACAGATGTTAGGAAGTTACCCAGGATCATGAGATGTCTGAAGTGTCCACAGTACAGACAATTGTGATGGTTAATGTGTGATTTCAACATTCAGAGAGAATTTCCCAGCTCGTCTTTGGACAGCCAACTTCTCCCAGAAACTCATCAAGGACCTTTCATCGGACTTTCATCAGAGCCCCTGGCTTGCAGCCTGCCTGCGGAACCTGGACTTGTGCATCCCCACGGTTGCGTGAGAGACTCTTATAAAATCTCATATTATTGACAGACATCTCCTGTTGATTCTGTTTCCTGAGAGAACCCTGACTAATACAGCTTGGTACTGGGAGTGGTTCTTGAGGAACAGAGTCTTAAACATGGGATGTCTGAGGTGGTTCTGGGAGTTTTGTAATTGGCTCTCTACTCTAATTGGACTCAGGGGTACTAATGACTCCCTTTCCAATAATGAGATTGCTAACAGTCCATGGCATGAGCTGGCAACAGAGATACGTAAAATAGCATCACTGGATTCCCCTACTTCCACACTTATAAGAAGCAAGGATCTGGGTGAGAGTGTTTTCAACACCTTAACAGAATTTTGTGGAGTCAAAAAGTATAGTGATAGGAAGCGGCTGTGGCCCAATCAGTGGGGCTCCCGTTTACCATATGGGAGGCCCCGGGTTCGATTCCCGGGGCCTCCTGGTGAAGGCAAAAGCCTGCCCGCACGGCATGGTTAGCTGACCCAGCGAGCACAGGCAGCAAGGGGGGGATAAATGAATAAATAAACAAAATCTTAAAAAAAAAAAAAAAAAAAAAAGTATAGTGATGTTGGCTGGCTCCTCCTAGATACTCTGGATACAGTTACAAAAGAAAGAGATAAGCTAAAGTCTTCACATTTGAAACTTAAATGCCTCATGAATGATATGAAAGTTTCTACGTGTGCCTTGAAAGAAAATCTTGTCTCCTGTAGCCAAAGACTTGAGATATCTGAGAATCAAACCCACACTCTCATTGTATGAGTATCAGAATTACAGAGGAAACTAAAATCTCAACCTCACAGGGTTTCTGCAATTAAAGTGAAGGCATTGATTGAAAAGGAGTGGAACCCTGAGGATTGAGACGGAGACATATGGGATGATGATAATATTGGTGGGGACATTGGTAAAGTCTCTGCTGAGACTTTACCAGATAAACCTGCGATGGCCTGCCCTGTGGAGTTCACACCTTGTCAACCTTGTGTCATCCAGCCTCGAGCCTGCTCCAGGGAGTCTGGACTTCCTTCCAGCCCTGAGCCTCCACCTTGCCCCAGAGAGTCTGGACCTCCTCCCAGCCACGAGGCAGGTACCAGCCAATCTCCAGCATGCACTGCCCAACTTCCAGTCTGCCCTGAGGAATCTGTCTTCCAACCCCTGCCTGAAGAGATTACCTGTCTCACCAGAAGAAAATGCAAAGGAATGCCCTCAGTTCAGTAGCCTGCAAGACATCTCTAATCCTTCTCCTTACCCACACCCGCCATCCTTCTTGTCTTCGATACCCATTACTAGACTAAAATCACAACAAGTTCCCAAAGGTGAAATACAAAGTGTGACCCATGAGGAAGTACAATATACTCTGAAAGAACTGCATGAGTTTTCTAATTTATATAGACAGAAATCAGGTGAATATGTGTGGGAATGGATACTAAGGGTATGGGATAATGGTGGAAGGAATATAAAGTTGGATCAGGCTGAATTTATTGATATGGGCCCACTAAGCAAAAATTCTGGATTCAACGCTGTAGCTCGAGGGGATAGAAAGGGCTCTAACAGTTTGTTTGGGCGACTGATTGAAGCATGAACCAAACAATGGCCTAGCATGTCTGATGCTGAGATGCCTGATTTGCCATGGTATACAGTAGATGAAGGGATTCAAAGGCTTAGAGAGATTGGAATACTAGAATGGATTTACCATTTGAGACCTACCCACCCACCCCAGGAATGTCCAGAGGACACACATTTAACCAGGACTGTAATAGTCATGAACCCTTCTTCCTTGTTTCATTGAGTATGATTGTATATGTACACAAAACGAATTTCTTGTTTTCTTCCCCAACCTTTTCCCCTATCATATGAAAAGTTGTATTAATTCCATGTCATAACATTTAAGGATGTCAAGTTTAAGTGTGACTATTACCCAAGGACTTGCACCCTATTCTGTGGGGAATTAATGCGTTTCCAGTTGTACGCAGGAATGTTGAACATTGTTAGGTGGAAATATATATGTATGCTTGTCTGTTATTGTTTTTACTTAGAGACTAAGTATGGTTTAGGGTGATGTGTATGATTGCCGAGTTGACAAGGGGTGGACTGTGATGGTTAGGCTAATGTGTCAACTCGGCCAGGTAATTGTTTCCAGGTGTTTGTTCCAATAAGCCCTGGGCTAATTGTAATACAAGAGCATTTATGGACTTCTATCACCAGTGAGTTTACTGCGTGGATGGCTGATTACATCTGCATCAATCAGGGAGATTACATCATCAATGGGTGATGCTTTTATCCAATCAGTTGAATGCCTTAAAAGGGGAAGTGATTTCAACATTCAGAGAGAATTTCCCAGCTCGTTGCTGGACAGGCAACTTCTCCCAGAAACTCATCAAGGATCTTTTTCATAGGACTTTTATTGGAGCCCCTGGTTTGCAGCCTGCCTGCAGAACCTGGACTTGTGCATCCCCATGGTTGCATGAGAGACTCTTTTAAAATCTCATATTATTGACAGACATCTCCTATGGATTCTGTTTCCCAAGAGAACCCTGACTAATACAACAATGGAATGGACAAAGTTGTCATTCTTGGAAACAGGCTTCAAAAGTCAAATCTGAATTATCTTTACTTCTTCCTTATTTGGGTTCACTTTAATCTTTGGGTCTAGCCAGTCTCACCATGCTCACTAGTTCTCCATGTCACTGAGCTCACAGAACACCAACAGGTTAAAATCTAGGCCAAACGGAAATGAGAGGAGAAGTGATAGGCACCATGTGCAAAAATTCCACGGCACACAGGGCTCAGAAACAGCCCAGCAATGGTGTCAACATTGTGGCAAGCGAACGTGGCCTGTGAGTGGGATTGTCTGAAACCGCCAATGGAAAAGCAATTCAGGGTACAAGACACACTGACAGGAGGTCACAGCGGTGTCACTGACACCCATATCTTGATGCCTAGGTCATTCAAGAAGAGCTTATTCCACTGACCTTCCTTATCATTTTGCCTCATATTAAAGATTAACTTAGGTAAAGATCATAAAATGTCATTTCATTAAATGTAATTATAATTTATTTACAACAAAGTCTGTTTATGCCAAAGCTATTTTTTCATTACCTTTTTAGAAATTAGGAAATGACAATGAAAATATTCTTAGAATAAATAACAGACAACTTATTTTAATTCTGACTTCTCAGTTATTAAATATTTTAATCAAGACTATCCAAGTCTAAGGTTTTTTATTTGTCTATTAAAAATACTTTGAAATCCTCCAAAGACTCCTAGCCCATGAATTTCTCTCACCTGGACCCTCTGCTCATCTGGGGGCTATATCCCTGGCCAGAAGTTTCATTCAAGTTCAATAACATCCTGTTTTCATCCCACCAGCCAGTTTAGCTTCATCTGCTGTGAGATAACTCAGGGTGACCCACCCAACCACGCAGGTTGGGTTTGGTGTGAAGGAAAGGGGCATTGGGTGTTACTTCCTGCCTAATGGCATCACTTTTAGTGATAAACTACTTCCATGAGGTCTGGAACCTCCAGGTCACTGTGTGTGTACAAGTGTGTGCAATTTATGTGTACAAGTGTGTGCGAGTGTGTACAATTTATGAAACATAACCTGAACCATGACTTGTCCAAATCTATGTCCAGAGGGTACAAGTCTAACATCCATTGTTACCTACTTGTGGGGCAGCTCTCTGTTCGCCATTAAACATATCCTGATATTTGTAGCTGAGGCCCCAGGGAAGTGAAACAAAACTTCCTTTTGTGACTGTCATACAGCTTTAGGGTTTAGCTCACATAAGCGATACATGCAGAGGGCTGGCCATTTCTATGTGAATTGTACTAACCTGTGAGTGAAAAGAGCTTTCATTTCAGGTATGCAACAACTGAAAATTCAAAAGCATTTTCATCTTAAATAACGGGGACCAAATCTGCACTACTGACCTAGAAACAGCCAACCTGGACACAGTGAGACATAGGGAGAGGTCTGTCATTACAAATCATAGATACTTTTGAACCAAGGGAAGTTTTGTTCTTGAGAGAGAACTGAAAATAATAAAGAGAACCATTGGCTATTCTTACTAACCTCATTTTAGAGGTTACGAAATTAACATTTCTTAAAATTAATTTTTTATTGAGGCTAGTGTCACTTTAAAATAAAAATGTGAGGCCTTAAGCGCATCACTCACCCTCTCTGTATATCTATTTCCACAATGGAGGTAATAGTACCTGTCCACCTGTCATCATGGAATCTTAAGAGAATCTAACCAAGTGAGAAAAGGTATCTTATACTACGCTAATTGTAAACCCAGAGAACTCTGTTGCATCTTGGAGTGTGTAAAAGCACTGGAAAAATATGACCCACGTATTTGACTTTAATCAGTGGCAACTTAATGTGATAGAATCTTCCAGTCCTACTCCATTGTATTATTAGTCAGTGGAGCCCCTGGGCTTGGAATCAGAAATTGGTTCCAAGTCTTTTCTTTGCCATTCACTACCTATGTGACCTTAAATGAGTCATTCAACCTCTCTGAACATCAATTTCTCATAAGCAAAATGGAGCTAATAGTACTTGGTTTACCTTCCTCATCAGGTGGTTCAGAGAATGAAAAATGATGCAATATATATATTAACAGATTTAAAGGTGGAGTTTTTCTGGGTTTGGTGGGTGAAGGTAGGGAATAGATTTGTAAAAAAATAAGTTTAACAAAGGTTTGGTGATGGTGAATTCTCTATTGATGTATTTTTCACCTAGGAGATGGCAAGTCAGTGATAGGGTAGCAGCAAGAAAGAAGAAAATCCATGGGGGCAAAATAAAGTAAGCCTTTCCAATCAGCTTGTGTGTAATGCACTCTAGTACAGGGTAAAGGAATCTATGAAAAATCAACTCTAAAGTAAAATATTGTTTAAGGGATTGCAGAGGAATTTAAAATTTATTCCTATTTGACACAATCAATTTCCCCCCATTGATTTAATTCTTTAGATTAACTTGCACTAGTCAGCAACACTTGGTACTTGCTCATGTTGCATATTAACAAGCAGATATATCATGAAGTCAAATTTGAAATGCTGCCTGAACTTTTGAGGCAAAATAATGGACTTCAAAAAGTTACTGCAATTGTAGGAGGCCATTTAAACTATTTCCAGATTCTACCACCCAGGGGTCACCTGACATAGGGCTCCACTGGAGGAGAGGTTTAAGTAGTAATGTTATATAAGGTAGCACTTGGAAAAACTGCAAAACACGATGAAATGCGAGGCGTTTTTGTTTTGAAAGCTTGATCATACATGGTGGAAACGTTGCTATGAAACTTGCTTTCTCTTGTCCCTCTTCCCCTTTTCTCTCTACCCCTGTATGCCCGCCCTCCCATCCCACTTGGAAAAGACACCTATTGTCCAATGCAATCTGGGGTTTGCCATGACTTTCCTCCCAGATGAGCTTTCTTTGGAAAGTCTTCCAGCCTCCTTCTATTTCCTTCACAACTAACTTGTTCTTTGTCCTCTTCCTCTCAGGAATGCCCACAGTTTTCCAAAAGTAGTTTAAATGAACTAATCTGGCCAACTGCATTAGCAGATGTTACTGTGACCTTGCATGTAATATACTGGGATTTTAGAATTTTTCTGGAAATGGCACATTGGTCAAAAGGATGGTTCTAATATTGGAATATCAGGCTCTGTGGCTCCCTACAGAAACAGAACTTCACATGAATGGAGCCAGCTTTGGGAAGTTTAGACCAAAGAGTCTCACACCTACATTGCTATAAACTAACTACAGAGATGTTATCATAAAAACAATACTCTTGAATCAGTTTCAGAGAAGTCATTCTTACCTGGTCCCAGGTCACCTCTGGACTTTGCATGCCACTCTAACACCTGACATGTCACCATAAAAACAATCCTCTGGGATCAATTTCAGAGAAGTCATACTCACATGGTACCAGGTCAGCTCTGGACTTTGCATACCATGCTGGCAGCTGAGACTGGGACAATAAATCGAAGCAATGCTACCGAAAAGAAGGTCCTGCTTATGTGACACGGAGCCCATGCAGGATATATTTTTCTGGGGTTTGACTTCTAAGACTATCTTGATACAATAGGCCTCATCCTGGGGATTCCTAGGAGAGTTAATAAGGTCCAGTGAACTTAGATATTGTATCGAGATCGTATGGGATTGGGAAATGTTTTCAGATGGGAATGAATTCAGAACTTACCTAATCCTGGGTCTACAAATATACGACCCAGTGTCGTTCATGCCTATGGTCGTAAAGTGGAGGGCACTCTTGTGCTGGATGATGTGTGGATAGTTGTTGGTGATTTCCCCCTGTGGGTCTCCGTTTGGAGATTGTAGGTACCACTGGACATCAGCGAGGTCCTCACCACCACCACACGGTCCTTGTGGAGGGGCTTGTGTTGGCAAAAGCTGACTTCCGTGAGAGAAATGGGATTTCGATGGCTCTGGCAAATCACAGAACAAGACAAACGTCTCCTCTCTCCCTGTGTAGTATGTCCAAATGTGTTTTTTGGTGGAGCAATCTGAAAACCACAAAAAAATCCAAGCAACACAGAAATAAATTAGAACATGAAACTAACTTATCTCTAAAAGAGTACTCAGTTTCACAAGCAATTAAGCTCCCTGGCATGTCCTTCTTCTTCCCTGTTCCATTCAGTAGGATGGAAGGAGCTCATGTGCCAACCACCTTCCAGGGGTCTACAGTGTTGACAGACCACAAGAAAAATCCTGTTGAAAATGATTGACCCACCATGAGCTCTTCTCCAGCTGCTCCCAGCTATGGTCACCAGACTGACTGTCAGTCCTTGGTATCAGCTAAAAGCCATTCACCCCAATAATTTCTCTCCCTAGTACCGTTTTAACAGCAGGAAGGAAACGTCATGTGTTAGTGTGTTATAGTGCTGCCATATCAGATGATCTGGCACTTCAAACTTTGACCACAAGACTCAGTTCAACATGAAAAATGAAAGCCCCTACCTGAAATATCAAATCCTTCAATGCTCTCTCCTGAGACAAGCCAGAGAAATATCCAGCCCAAACAAAGCATTGTTCTCCCTCCGTCCTTTCACCGCTTCAGCAAATCAGCTCTGCTGCAAGAGTAGAGGATGTTGTGATTCAGAGCTCTACCTTGAGAATCCTCTTCCTTTCTGTAAATCAAGAAATGGGAAATGGAGAAATCGGAACCAATGATCAAAATGCAAGTCATACGGGAAATTTTGAGAGGGCAAGTCCTACCCAAACGTGCTCCAGATGCCCCCGGTGTTGCGGATACTTTAAATCATAGATGACCCAAGATGAGGGAACATGTCAGATATTCCACAGGAAGGGAAGCTGGAAATATATACACTAGAGCGTAGATGTATAAAATTGAAGAATGTCTGCGTTCATGCAAGTTTTGTGATAGCCATTGAGAATAAAGGAAGCCTGTCTCTCCATGCCCCAAAAAAGAAAGGGGGGGTGGGTGTCAGTGAGCATCACTGCTGAGTCTGAAATATGTAGAGATGATGAGGGACTGAGTACGCACCCAGGGCTATCGCCCAGCTGGTTGTAGGGAACCCCTCAGAACTTCCATACCACTTTGGAGAGATGAGTGATGAGGATACTGGGGGTTAAAATTTGATTATTCTTTAATTTTGTTTTAAGCAGAAAATTTAAGTACTAGGCTATAGATTTATTTTTCTGTGCCACTTAGAGTCTGAACAATTATCTTTATTTTCATATTAACATAAAAAAGAACCTCTGTACCGCCTTTGAGGTTTATAGGAATAAGGTAATTTCCCCTGAACTTTGGCTAAAAATTCCCCTAAAACAGCCACACTGTGTCAGCCTTTCATGAGGTTTAGGGCACACAAAATGAGTGGCACAGGCCCGGTCCTTAAGACTCCTCCACGGAGTGGAGAAGCCTGCATGCAGATAAGCTGCTATAACCGGCTGCCATGAGGAAACAAGGAGGAATCCCAGAGAAAACAGGAAGAAAAAAAAACAAAGAGGGGAGCAGGGGGGGAGGAAGGAAGAAAGAAGACCCAGTGAGTGTCATTTGGCCAAGTACTCTAAAAATCCCCCTTAACAATCCTTTACCCACAACATCCCTTTTACACAGCTAACCAAATATCTCTCTCCATCTCTCTCTATCTCTCTATCTCTCTGTCTCCTTGTCTCTCTCTCTGCCTCTCTGTCACTCTAGCTCTCTGTATCTTTCTCTCTTTGTCACTCTCTAATATCCCCCAACTCTCCATCTCTCTGTCTCGGTCTATCTCTCTGTCTCTCTGACTGTCTCTGTCTCCTTGTCTCTCTCTCTCTGCCTCTCTGTTTCTCTCTCTCTGACTGCCTCTGTCTCTGTCTCTCTTTATCTTTCCCTGTCCCCTTGTCACTCTCTCTCTGTTTCCCCAAATCTCCATATCTCTCTCTCTGTCTCCTTACTTCTCTCTCCCTGTCTCTCTTCTCGCTGTTTTTTTCATCTCTCTCTCTCTCTGTCTCTTGCTCTCTCTCTCATTCTCTCTCTCTCTGTCTTCACATCTAACCAGCCATGCAATCTGTTCTCCTCACTCTTTCTTGCCTTCTCCGGCCACCCCTGCAGCCCCCTCCCCCACTTTCCCAGGGTCTGTCATTCCTGGTATCTCCATCTTTTCTCGCTGTCTAAAATTCATCTCCAGCCATTTTCTAATATGCACATGCACTATGTCTCCAAATATAATGACTGCCTCTTCAGTTGCCAGAGGAGGCAGTAATCGTCAAACTTGTAAAGTAATTATCACTCTCCTAAAAACAGAAACCCTGAGCTCGAGGAATCCTTGGGAATCCAATTGGAAGATTCCTGTGGCATTTAGGAATCTGCAAGTGGGAGCAAACTGGGAGACAGTAGCAGGGGGAAGGAGTGGTAAAACCCTCAGGCAGTATTTGCAGACTGCGAGGAGATGGCAGACCAGAACCCCTGAGGCACACCAGCATTTGAGGGGCAGTCAGGGACAAGGAAAAATTAAGAACGACAAATCCAAAAGGAAGAAAAAGAACCAGATCACAGAGGCAGTCCTGACAATAAGGACAGAGAAGGTGCAAGGCAGAGACTAGAGGCCAATGTCAGAAGCTCAGCTCAGTTAGCTGAAGTCAAGGTGAGGTTGGGTTTGGCAACCAAGGGAGGAGCTCATGAGGGTTGGGGATGATGGAAAAAGGTGCAGTGAAGAGAAAGTAGGGGATGAAAATGTGGGAAAGGAGGAAGAGCTGCTCTTTCCAAATTATATGCTGGGCAGGGCAGGTGAGAGGCAGTGTTATAGACGGGAGAACTTCGAACATAGTTGTTTTGTGAGAGGAATGGTCAGCAAAGCAGCAGGGGCTGCATATACGTGAGAGAGAGGAGGAAGTTCATGGACAGGCTTCGCAGAGCAGGCAGGAAGAGATGGGATTGCCCATGTGCCCGGAGAGATTGATGTTAGAGAGAGGCTAGGCGCAGCTGAGCAGGCTGGGAGGGTCTGTAGTGGGGGCAGGAAACGGGATGTCTCCGGAGAGCGAGGGCATGCTGCGGGAAGGTGGGGGCTGCGGGAGCTGCAGCAGGCCTTCAGCAGTGCCAGGGTGGGGACTCACGTGGGAGTGCACGAGCTATTCCTTTCAGCGATGACGCCTTCTGACAAAGACGGCAGTCAGCTTACTTGGGAGATAAGCAACTGTCCTTCAAGATGTTGTCTCCCTGACCCCTTTGCTTTCTTGCCTTTACCCATAAAGCTCGAAAGAGCAATCTACCAGCCTCCAGGTTTTCTCTTGCCCCACCAAGGCAAGTGCGGTCCTGAAAAGCAAGCTTGCCCAGGCCGTTTTTATGCCAAAGACCTCACTGGGCCCCCAGTTCCCACGAGATAAAGAACCAACTCCAAAGCACTGTGTGAAAAAAAATAAACTCTGGATAATTTGGCTTTCTCCTGTCATATCTTCGATTTCTTCCTCAGGGAGACCTTGCTGGACTACCTAGAAAATAAAGGCCATCCCTCACCCCTCACCAGCCAGCAACCTTCTCTCATTACTGATTTCTATATTATTTTCATCTTAGCGTACGCTGTTGTCTGAAAATACCTTATTTTCAAAACTTGATTAAATGTTCATTTTCTCCCCTAAGTAGAATATAAGTTCCATGCAAAAGGGGGCTGAGTCTGTCTTTTCCAGGCCAGTGACCTCTCCAGGAATGTGCCTGGGCTAATAATAGGGACTCAGTACCTATTGTGGATCATTTATCCACTCAACATTATAATAATAATTTTTTTTTTATTTATTTGTTTTATACTTTTATTTTTTTAATTATTATTTTATATACCTTATTCTCCCATTATAGTGGAAGCTTCTTAAGAGCAGTGATCCTGTTTCAAAAATCTTATCTGCAGACCGGAGATCAATGCCTAATGCACAAATGGGGACCAATTTCTGTTGTCCAAGTAACTGGAAAAGAAAAAATACTTCAGAAGGAGCTGAAACAAGTGCATTTCAATCTCGGTTTGTCCATTAACTTGCCGCCTGACTCGTTAAGTCACTTTACCTCTCTCTAGACATCAGTTTACTAATCTGCAAAATAAATTCTTTGGACTGTATCTGTTGTTGCTGCATCTGAGAGCGAGTGGGTCAGACTTCCCTGGTTTAAGCCTGGAAATGAGATTTATTTAAAAAGATGTCTGACTTGGGATCCAGCAGACTAGATGCTTTCTAAGACCTGTTCCAGCTCTACAGTTCTGTGACCCTGAGCCGGAATGTCGACGCCAGTGGCAGGCTGGCTATCCTCCTCTCACCTCCCAGCAGCCTCCAGCCCTCTGGAAGTCCCAGCCTCACCCACAGGACAGAGGCTCTACCTGATGCCCTGGCCTGGGAGCTCAGGCTGCCGGGGGCATTTTTTTTTTAATGGCATTTTTGCCTTGGGACCATGTTTCTCTAATTGCCTCGATGATAAGGATCCCCTGGAACACTTGTTACCATCTGGATTCCTGGCTTCCCAGAGGACTTAATAAATCAGAATCTGCACTGCAAACAAGTGTCAGGGCCATCACTGCGACCCAGGAGGCATCCTTGGGAAGCCCTGCTCGGGGACAAAGGATGGAGCTTAGGAAGGCAGCTCAGCACGTGGGCCACTGAAGACACGAGGGCAAGCCCATTTCGGAAGCCCGTTTACGTGCAGCTTCCATATCAGCGCTTCCCCCCTGAAGTCTGTGTGACACCTTTCACTGCACCACTGCCAAGCTGCTTTCAGTGAATCACAGGAAATCACGTAAGGTGCAAGTGTCGTTGCTCAAGTCCTGGGCGACATGAGCCAAGCCAGGACGCAGGCTCTGCTCATGCAGTAAAACGATGGACACGTGGCACTGAATAGAGTGGAACCTGGAAAGTCACCCTTGGGAAAGTGGGTGTTCTTATTTTATAGATGAGACAGTCGAGACCCCCCATTGCTTACAATAGCAGCCCACACTGTTAACACGAGTCAGCACAACTTAGAAGAAGCAGGAGAGTAATTCTTAGCCAGATTGATAAGTGCTCAACGGCTTTGCTTTTCCCAACACGGCACGCTGTCCCCTCCCAGCAGACAAGAGCCTAAGAAGGTGGCTTTGGGAATCTGAAGAATACCTTCCCCCAAACATTTTCCAGATCCGCTTTCTGAAAGCCATTTTTCTTCTGTCAAAGGATGATGACTTCCTGAGGAAAGCTTTTGATGGGAGGGGATGGGAAAGAGGGAAATGTTGTAGAAGGCAGGTATTAACTGGGAGTCTGTGACTGAGGAAGGACAGTCTCACTGTCAAAGGCAAATTTAAACTGCTTTGTCATTTCCCACAGAATCAGCTGTGAAAATACACAGAGAAGGCACATACCCATAGAGGTCTGCACTGGTGCCATAGTAACAGTATTTAATTCAACTGACAGGACTACGAATCTCACGTCGCCTGTGGTAGCTTTGTACCTCACGGTCTAGCGATAACAGAAAACGAAGCGCGTAAACTCGCGGAGCTCAGTCAAGTCAATGTGGCCATTCTAATTCAGCAAAACTCTTGAATCACTCTACTGTTAGAACCTTTCCCACAAAATGCTCGAAACATTTCAGATAAGCTTATTTTTATAATTACCAGTTAATAATTGTATAGGTTTATTTTATAATATATATTTTTTTCATTTTAAAAAGTAAAGACAGCAATATAGATGGAGATGAAAATTTAGCTAATTAAATCAGTAGT
This sequence comes from Tolypeutes matacus, assembly GCA_026826555.1. Taxonomy (NCBI): domain Eukaryota; kingdom Metazoa; phylum Chordata; class Mammalia; order Cingulata; family Chlamyphoridae; genus Tolypeutes; species Tolypeutes matacus. Next base: position 64,421,237 of record JAKSZT010054030.1, read on the forward strand.
AGTACATCAGACAGATTATTATTCTAAAATATTTCATGAAAAAGAATTGTGTTTACAAATCATTTCGAAATTGATTGAAGCTATTTTCTCAACTTACATTTTCTGGTTAGGAAATCCAGAGAGAAAAAAATGTACTATTATCTTACCTTTATTTCCTGTTCTTAGGTCAGAAAAAAAAGAGGAAGGAACTTCATGTTCTTATTTCAATGTCTGCCGGCTTTTGTATCTGAAGAAGAATATGTGGAAATATCCATTTTCAAAGGGTCCTAATATATCTCTCCCTAACAAGAGAGATACCTGGAGAAGACACAACAGCCATTTAACTCACACAAGATTAGAAATGATGAGTTATACCTGGAGGGAAAAAGAAAGCGTTTGGTATTTTATAAATGGCCACTGGTATTGTCAAATGCATGGTCATACCTGGCAAATTGAATTAACCTATTTCTATCAGTAGAAGGAAATGCTTTGAAGACGAAGCATCTAAACTTCTTCTCTGACCAACCTCCTCTCCTAGATGAGGCTTTGTGGTTGGGTTTAGCTGAAAGAGTGAGTAAGCCCATTTCCTTTACAGGAATTTCCTGTAAAAGACATTAGCCCTCGACTCAGTTTCTCAACTGTGGGTTGTATTTGTGTGTGTGTGTGTTTTCTTCTTGTAAAACCAAGTTCTCAAAGTGTAGCCTTTAGGATGAAAACTAAGGTCTTTCTTGTGATTAGCTTTTTATTCTGGAAAGGAAAACAAAATCTCTCCAACACCCTTCATACAGCAATAATTTATTGGTTCAGAGAGATAAATCAATTTAAACTCTAAGCCTGGCAGGGTTTTTGATACCTATTTATTAAAGGAAATCTTCAAAATACAATTTATAATTAAGAAATCCATTGTTCCTTTGTGGAGCAACTAAAAGCACTTAATAGGCACCTTAGAACACTCTTGAAACCACATTGGTCATAAAGAGCATTGTCTAGAAAGCATCTTGGTTCAGCCCAGGTGTCATTCTCCCTCAAGAGACTCATACTCTATTAGAGGTAAGGCTGATGTATCTGAGTACAGATAACACGGAGCAGAAGAACTGCCAAGATGAGCCCAATCCAGACGGCAGAATTGTGAGAAATGACACATTGTTATGTTTAAGCCACCAAGTTTGGGGCTTGTTTGCTATCCAGCAATAAATAGCCGAAACGTGTTACCATCGGGCCTAATGAATTCTTTTGCACTTAGAGTGAATTGCTGGGTAAAATGAAGATGGTCCATTGAAGGCATTCATTTTTCTAAGCATTTTATGTGGGTCTATTATTATATCAGAAACGTGGTACAAGAATAAACCAAAAGTCTCAGTTCTCAAAGAGCTCACATTTTAGGGAGGGATAACTAGAATGCAAAATAAGAAGTCCAATCCAACACCCATCTCCAAACCTTCTCCTATATTCTATGTATTTTGCTGGAAACTGTCATTGCACAGATGAAATACAATGGTTCTTGCCCTGCCCTTCAGAAGTTTACAGTTTAGTTGGAGGGAGAGGAAACTCTGAAGGTTGTATCAAATATGGCATATGCTAGATATAAATATGCACAGCAAGTCACAGGAAAAGGAACAAAAAAGTGGAGGGAAGAGAAAGAGAAAGTGGATTTCTCTGATGTACCTTTATTTTGTGGATTTGACATTGGAAGAATGTAAGTACCTTACATTGAGAAAAATCATTTCAAATGACTTTAGAGTACAACAGCTGGACTATATATCCTAGTGAGACATTATCAAAGGATAAAACAGTACCAAAAAATCTTGAACATTATTTGTCATGAAAATATTGATGATCATGTTAGTGTTTTTATTCTGAGTCTGTTGTGTATATTGCTGAAAAAGCAAATGAATACTTATGTTGCTGTCATTGGAAACTGGGATTATTTCATGGAAATATAAGAGATATAAAATTGATGAAGCCAAGTCAAAACTGTAGTCCTGAATTTAAATGGAACGTTTCCATATTTATTCAGGATGCATTTTACTTGTATTTACATATTCCTTGATCTATCTACTTGAAAGGCCTAGAAACACTGATGAGCCCAGTAATGATGAGCTACCCTAAAACAAATCCATGATCTCTAAATATAATTTCCCTCTGAAAGGTACCAGGGCTCCTTAGAGAAATAGCTGTTTCCATGTCTGAGGCAAGAAAAGAATAAGATAAACCTGGAGCATTTTATCTAGTATCAGAAAAAAAGAAAACAAAGGAAATGATTAAAAATATTGTAGTGGTATCAAAAGACTTGAATTGACCTGAAGAGGCTTCCACTGGTCAGAGATGGACAATTTGAACATCAAGAGGAAAAATAACTGAAATGTATTGGAACTCATTAGATATGTTCAGATCTATTTATGATATATAAAGTTTAGACTGATGTAAAAATCGTTGTCAGTTCTGGAAAATGTTACGGAACCAAAATGTTATATTGAGAAGTGATAAAAGAGAAAGCTATGACTATTTATTCTCTCTTGCACAAACTTATTCCAGATTAATTCAATAATTGAAGAGGGGAAGTTTCTCTATAAAAGGATTTCAGCTAACGAACAAAGTAGCTAAGAGAAAAACATTTGATAACTCCTACCCCTCCTAATGTATCTAGGCAATGTTATCGTGTTATTCTAACATCACCACTCAATACTACCTTTTAAGACTTCTTGCCAGTATATCGAGCTTCAAGGTCTAAAGATCAATTTACAAGAAAAACAAAGGATAGAGAAATACAACAACCTATACCACACAAATATCATCAACAAAATCCTAATCACAGGAAACTTTACAGCACAAATGATCCAGTTTCCCCAACACATAATTTACAAAGAAAGAAAAAGGAGGTACAGTAATGGACACAGGACATGGTAAATATCATCAAAATTATTAAACTGTATCATCTAAATTGTAAACTATACTGTAAAAAAAAAAAAGAAAGAAAAAGGAGGTGAGAACCTATAGATTAAGACTGCAATAAATGGACCTTATTTATATCTTGAGGCAAATAAACTGTATACAAGTTTTTTGAGATGGTTGAGGAAATTTTATTACTGACACTTTATTAGTTTTAATGATATTATAGAAATTGCATTTTTTAGCTTTGATGATGGCACCTTGGTTATATATTTTAGAAGCATTCATACTTTAGAGATATAAACTGATATATTATGGATAAAATGATATGTGTTTGGAATTTGCTTCAGAATCATCTGCAATGGAGTTGGCGACAGAGACTAGCCAAAGCAAGATTAGTCATATATTTTAATTGTTGAAGCTGGTGATGGATATATAGAATTTTTTATAATCTTCTCTATTCTGTATATGTTTGAAAATTTTCCATAATAAAAGTTAAAAAAAAAAAAAAAAAAAAAAAAAGGAAAAAGTAGGTTACTGAAAATCTGGCTCCGATCTGCTCATCGAGCTGGGGCTCATGGACAGTGGGCTTGCCAGTAGGGCAAGCTGGCTGCCGTGGCTGGGAGCCTCAGAGGCTAGTGTTTTTTGGTCTTTTGCCAGATCCCAATGAAGTACCCTCCAGTGTCCTGCCTGGACAGTAGAAACCTGACTGCCACTGTTCTGGGAGAACAGAAGGTAAGCTGTAAGCGTTCACTCACTCCCCTGCTTTCCACGGGGTTGCTTGCCTTCATCTGTGCCCGGCTGGAGAACAAGCCTCCAGGAGTCCACAAGCACAGGGCAGAGTAATTGCGGAGTAATTGTGCGGGGGCAAAAGGGTCTCTCTCTGTCTTTCGCTTTCTCAGGAGCATGTGGCATTTTGTTTTGTGCGCACGGTTTTTGCTTTCTTAGATTTTTTTCCCTTTAAAAATCAGAATATGTGATCACTGACAGTCCTTAGAAACCCTCACAGTTGCCATGATTCCTAAGAGACTGCATAGAGAATTTGCACAATCACCTTTGCAAAATATATTATGGCTAGGTTTTAACTTATCAGCAGGTAGTGAAAAAAAGAATACTTTGAAAGCATCAAAATAGTTAACGCTGGATCCATCAGACTTCCGGCTGACCAAGATGGCAGCATAAGATGCTCCGGGGTGCCCTTTCCCAACAGAATCTTTGGACAACTAGCAAAAACTGGCAGAGCCGTCTTCCTCAAAGCTCCAGAAACTAGTTCAAGGGTAACAGTAACTGGGAGAGTGCCAAATCAAGGAAACCCGGTTTACAAACGACAGTAGGAGCCCCTCCCTCGCCCCTGCCCTGGCGCCATGTGGCGCCAGCCTGTGCGCCTGCTGTGGTCCTCAGCCTGTTCCGGGGGGTGTGGTGGTCACCCTCGTCTCTGGCTCACCTCTCAGGACTTGCCCCGCAGGCAGAAGCACCTTGCATACAGCTAAGGCAGTTCAAGAAACAATTAAGTCTATATGTCCTGTTATTTGAAACAAACAAACAAACAAACAAACAAAAAACCCAGAAACTAGCCAGGAACATTCATTCATTGTTGGTGGGAATGTAAAATAATGTAGTCATTGTGGAAACAGTTTGGCAGATCCTTTTAGGTATATACTCCAAAGGATTGAAAGCAGGTACTCAGATACTATAAAGAATCAGTCAGAAAGATCCAGAATTTGGAACATTCTAGAAAACAATTGACCTGATCTCTTTAGTCATTGTCATGACATCAAAAGTGTGCCTGCTTGTGCCTGTGTGTGTGTGTGTGTGTAAAGGATGTGATTGTCTATATTAAAAGAGATTTAAGAGTAGCAAGATTTGGTTTTGATCCAGGTTTCAGAAAACATCTATAAATGAACTTTTTAGGACCAGTGGGAAAATTTAAGCATGAAATTTACATGACTTTCGGGAATTGTTGTTACTTCTGTTAAATGTTGATAATTAAATTGTGGTTATGTAGAAAAACATCTATTTCTTGGAGATATATGCTGGACTATTTGAGAAAAATGTCACGATGTAAAACTAGCATAACAAAAAAAAAACTCAGTAAAAAAATAACAAGGGATAGAATAAATATGGGAAAACGTTTACAATTTTAAATCTCTATTATAGATATTTGAATGTTCATTGTACATTTCTTTCTACTTTTTTATATGTTTCACGTTTCATGATAAAAAGTTTTAAATGTTAAAGATAAATAAATAACGGAGGCAAGTGCTCTCTTTTTTATCTCTTCAACCTAACATAAACTCTAATTTTCTCTTGGCCATATTTATTCTACATTTCAAAATTGAATGTAATAACATTGAAAATCAAGCAAAAACTTGGAAAACCAGTAACTGGTTGAAAATGCATTGCAGGAAACAAATGTAACTTTAATAACACAAGTTGCTTTCTGATTAAAAAAAAAAAATCAGCTTCGTTACCCACATTATTCAGCACACTTGGCTCCAGTGACTTTTGGCACCTTCGAAAATATCTAACTTACCTAAAGAACGAAAATGTAAGTGTTTTAGTTTCGTGGGGTGCTCGAGCAAATACCATGAAATGAGTCGGGTTAAACAATGGGAGTTTATTAGCTCACAGTTTTGAGGCTAAAGGAAAGTCCAAATTAAGGCGTCATCAAGGCAATGCTTTCTTCCCCAAGACTGGCATTCTGGGGCTGGCTGCCCTCCATCCTTGGTCCTTAGCTTGTCACATGGCAACATACAAGAAAGTGTCTCCCAGCCTCTCCCTTTCCTTCGGTTGATGTTCAGCTTCTCTCTGCTCCCTCTGTGGCTCTCTCTCTCCATCTGAATTTCATCCTGCTTATAAAGGATTCCAGTCACAGGATTTAGGTCCACCCTGATTGGGGTGGGCCACACCTGAACTGCAGAAACCTCATCAAAGTCTCCAAGTACAATGGGTTCACACCCACAGGAAAGGATGAAGTTTAAGAACATGCTTTTCTGGGGTACAGCACTCCAAACCATCAGAATAAGGGTATTGGATTTTATGTGCCTTAGATTGTAGATTTCTAAAGATTAATTTTAAAAAAATGGTTTGATTAATGGAAAACCATTGTAGAAAGTGTGTGATCTACTAAGATACTTCTTTTGAAGAGGACAACTCTTGTCTCATGATGCTTAACTTCATGTGTATTTCTTAATTCAATCCAGTTGTGCGTCGTATTTTCATAGCACATTCTTTCATCTTCAAACATCATTTGGATTATAGTGTAAATGACTATTGAGTATAAATACATAATGTGTCAGGCTATTTGAGAGGTTTTAAAATTAATTCTTGTCCTACACATATTTCTTAGCAAGCCTTTTATTTCATTCATTCATTTTTCCAATATTATAAGCAATCACTAAATTCACTTTCACCATAAAGGGCCGTGGTTTTTCAGATGTGCTTTAGAGGTTTTGTTAACTCATATTAGGTGTGGCTGCAAGTGGTATAAAACACGATGTAGGTAGCTTTAGTCTTTTTCTTTCCAAGGTCACCTTATGACCAATATGGCTTCTATTCTGTTCCATGTGCAAGTAAGAAGAGTCAATACCCTCTCCGGAGAAAGTTTGTAAGCCTAATAGCATCCATCTACTGGCCTCTATGCTCTGTTCTTCCCTCCCTCCCTCCCTTCTTTTTTTTTTTAAAGATTTTATTTATTTATTCATTTATCCCCCCCTTGCTGCTTGTGCTCGCTGGGTCAGCTAACCACGCCGCACGGGCGGGCTTGCCCTCACCAGGAGGCCCCGGGAACCGAATCCGGGGCCTCCCATATGGTAAACGGGAGCCCTACTGATTGAGCCACAGCCGCTTCCCGATCCCTCCCTTCTTAGTAGTGGAGAGGCATCGCTCACCCTAAAACTTGGAGAGCACCTAGAACACATGGCTTGGCTAGGAAGGTGAAGCCTTCCATCCCATCTCAGCGTTTGGGTGGCAGGGCTCATTCTAGTCTCCTGCTAAGGCTGTCACTTCAAAGCCATGGCTTCTAGTGGCCTTAGCAAGGTGTACAGAAGAATTAGCTTTTTAATCCTGCAAAAACTCCATGGCTAGGACTCTTGATCTACACAGACTACAGGCTGTTTGGGTCATGAGCCGGCAACTGGAACAGATGCTTCCTGATTCTGCAGGTTTTTTCCTGATTGAAGCCAGATAAGCAGTTCTTTTTTTATTTTATTTCTCCCCTCGACCCTTTTTTTTAATGAGGTACCAGGGATTGAACCCAGGACCTCATACATGGGAGGAGGTCAACCATTGGGCAATCTGCTCCCCTAAGCAGCTCTTCTGACTGCCCAGTTCTCTGTGGACTTTAGAGGCTATTCCTGGAAGAATAGCCCCGAGTCTGTTTCATCAGTTCTCTAAACAATTCTGTAATGATTTCTGTTTTTAAACTAACTGGAGAAGATGAAGTTCCAATTCAGAGGTTTATAATTTTGTTCAATAAAATGTTATGTGAAACTTCAACCTCTAAAGCACATCTGAAAAAACTATGGCCTTTTATGGTGAAAGTAAATTTAGAACAATTGCTTATCCAGTGAAATGGATAAAAGCACCGTTACATTTTACTTGGTTGGGGAGTGGGCAAGGGCCCAGCAATTTGTCTTCCCACACTCCATCCCACTACCTGAGGATGGCTCCTGAGGTGCCTGGGAGGAACGAAGACACAGTTTGCAAAGCAATTACCATATTCCCCATTAATTATTTTAAACACATGTATCAAGTTGTGGCAATTGTGTAAATAGGGTAGAGTGTCCCGAGTGTGTATGTGCACCTACAAGACACGTCAGAGAGAAATAAAAGCTTTACACAGGTCTCCATCGGTGTGGCACGAAGCTGGAGCCGGAAGGAATCTGGGTCCTGCCCACAGTGCACACGCCGTTGTTTCCTGTTAGGTTTGTGACTTGGCCACTCATTGCTCGTGACTCTTCCTCGCAGATTCTGCTCAGAAAAATGGCCCTCCGCAGAGCTGCCTTCAGACCAGAGCTACCTCTTGTGAGTATTTGAAGTTGCAATTCAGCTCTGTCGTGGGCACTGGTTTCGCCAACGTCCCTGCCCAGATTGCCATATCCATAGCTGCAGTGAAGCTTGTCCTCCCTGTGCCTCACTGGGCATCCTGGCGAGCCCACCTGGCCATCTGCTCAGCGTCAGCCCCAGGGGAAGGCTGTGCCTAGCTCCTAGGGCCTGGGGGGGCGTCACACTTCCTGAGACTTGGCCAGTTCCTCATCAGGCGTGCTCCAGTGCTCTGTGCTGAGCACAAAGGTTTCCCTCCACCATTACCCTCATGGCCTAGAAGGAAAGCCATGTGGACCAGTCCCAAGCGGCCCTGCCTCATCTCTGCGGGCCCCTGCCCTAGACTTGCTCAGTGTAAGAGGCCTGCCCTCCAAAAGGCCTGCAGTCTACAGAATGTGGGTTTCAAGTCTTACTTTCCAAACGGCGATCCCGGCCTTGTCCCTCGAGCTAGTTGTGTGACACTGATGGAGTTCCTGAGTTTGAGATAGGTGGGTAAGAAGACCTCACCACTTTAAGAGGTCTTAATAAAAAAGACCTCTTATTAGAGCTTTTAATAAAATGCTTCTAGTACATGATTGACATATACGAGGTATTTTTTTTTATCACAGTTTAGAGTTTATTGTTCATTTATTCTCTGAAATAGACTCTACAGTATAAGAACATCTGAATATAGATGGGAATGGATATTCAGATACTTAAAAAATCATTGGTCCTGGTTGGGAATGTTTGCCTCTATATTTGAAAGTATGCACATGAATTAACCATCACGTTATGCTCTACCATACTTAAGTTCCCGTGCTGGGTCCTAAATGGCATTTTAAGAGAGGGAATGTAATTCTTTTGTTCATGGAAAGAAGGCAAAAATGAAAAAGGTAGGTACAAAGTAATTTGAGGTTAAAACACGATTGAAATGGGAGTTCAATTTCAATGATCACATCTTATTAACACCAGTGGCAATCTATCCTGAGAATGAGGAATTAAAATCTTAAAGTAAGTGAAAAAGACATCAAGAGGCATTTTAAAAATAAAGGCACTAGACTGATGGTTTATTTAATGTATTTTAAAGCATACATTAAAAAAAAATAGCAAACTCATTTTATGTATTAGAGAGTATGGATGTAGCAATAAAATTTGTCTTGACCACACATTTTCAAGAATACATTTTCACATAGAAAACATAAGTTATTAATTAAATTCTTTTACTTAGCCAACCAACCAACACAACATCCTAAACTCTATACAAATTAAATCACTTTCAAACACTGAAAATCTAATGGAAATCTCATTCTTCTTTGGTTTTCAGCAATATCTATCTACTATAGCTGTTTTAAATAGTCTCTGCTTTACACTCTTTTGGAGCAATCAGGTTGCATTTACATATTTTCACCAGCCTTCCAAACTGATGGCCGCCTACTTTCCCAGCTCCTTCTTTTCTCTTGAAGGCTGATATTCACCAGTCACTCTGTGATTTTCACGAACAGCCATGACTGCTGGGACTGGCAAGAAGGTCCGTGGCGCCTGGATCCAGTTAGTGAGGCAGGTATAGCATTGGGCCCTCTGCCAAGGTCAAGAGCAGCAGATGGCCCAGGGAGAAACGGCGTTGCCCTTCCAATATGCTTCTCCTATCTGCTCCGCTCCACTCGTAAATGCCCTCAATTCAGCACTGTTTTTCTCTCTACATCTCCTTCTCTTCCCTGCTCTCTGGATTCCATTTTAGTCCACTGCTAAGTAATTGATCTAAGTAATAATAACAACAATAATAGCAAAATTTATGGAGCATTAAGTCTGTGTCAAGACTGCTCTGAGTGCTTGATTTATATTTATTCATGTCATCGCCCTGGGAGTGGGGGATTATATAATTATTATAAATTTCTTTACCACCACGCCAGTCCATCTCCACACAAAGGGGCTTATTTTTTTATTATTATTATTATTATTTTATCCCCACCCCTGCCCCAGAGATGGCTCCCTCCTCTGTCTGCTTATCTTCCTCAGGAGGCACCAGGCACCCAATTGCTTGAGCCACATCCACTCCCCTGAAGGACACTTTTAATACTGAATTTTTAAAAAAATCAAGTATCAGTTATTTTGCTGTTTAATGACTAAGGTGATCTTGCACCCATCCTGGATATAAGCATTTATATAAAATCAACAAATGTTTTAAACCATTATAAGTAAAAGACCCAGAGAATCATCTGAGTTAAAATTTGTGTTTTTCATAAAAAATGAAGTGATACAGGCTCCCTTTAAGAAAGATTCCATAAATAGGTCTGTTTGAGTTTCCTTGACTGCTCAAGCAAATACCATGGAATTGGCTGCCTTGAACAAAGGGAATTTAATGGCTCAAAGTGTTGAGGTTAGGTAAAAGTCCAAAGCAAGGCACCACCAAGGCAATGCGTTCTCCCTGAAGACGGTGGCTTTCTGGGGCTGGCTGCTGGCGACCCTTGGCCCTGCACTGCTCTGTCACATGGCAATGCATATGGCAGCCTCTCCTGGCCTCTCCCTTCTCTTCTGGATTCCACTGATGTTCTGCTGCTCCCTCTGTGGCTTATAAAGGACTCCAGGAATGGGATTAAGACCCATCCTGACTGAGGTGGGCCACACCTTAACTGAAGCAGCCTCATCAAAAAGCCCAATTACAAAGGACTTAATCCACAGGGGTGGATTCCGTTTAAAAACATATTTTTCTCAGGGTACTGTATAGCTCCAAACCACCACAGGTCTAATTAAGCAAGTTCTTGGCAGTGCCTTACTGGAGTTCCAAGAACCCGGGGAACACAACTGTGGCCACCATCCATTACATGCACCCCGAGGCCAAAGCCGCTTACAGGCAGGCTTGCACCCCACTGCCCTCCTCTGCATGCAGCTCTCCCCTTGCACATTCCATGCATGCTTTACCACGATGAGAAGAAGGTAGCTGCTGTGGGAGAGTGACAGTAGTATTCCAGTTACTCTGACTCCATTTCAGTTCATATGCAAAACTTCTTCACGCTTTTAAAATCCTTTAGGTCAAAGTAGATGGCTAACATTAAAAACTCCTAAAGCTGTGCCCTTTCAGGGAGGCATCCATTATTCCCTATTGTGTCCAGCCTCACAGTCCCTGAATATGGGATTAAGTCTGAGAGTTGCATCCAGTTATGGAAGAGGGAGAAAGGGGAGCGCTGCTGTTTTCGAATTCCAGAATCTTCTGGAGCTGAGGACCACAGCTAAATGTTTAGTCTTATCTGTGACACCCTACTGACAAGTTTCATTCAAACTGTGAATAGGATTTTCATAGAGTTAAATATTTTGAATAAAGTCCTTTGTTCCAAATAGGCTCATACACTCAGACCCCAAAGTAATTTCTGACATTTGGGGTTTTTTTTTGAAGATCAAGACTGTGAAAGAACAGGCAAGACTTCTAGTTCATCTCTGTGTGGCTTGACCTTTTTTGCAGGCATCAGGTAAAGAAGATTTTTCCAGAATCTTGAGTCATAAGAAAGATATTGATCAGATTTCCATTTCAGAACTCTGTGAGATTTCAAAAGTTCTAGTGACTGGGGCAAGAATGTAAAGTTACTAACAGGTGTGAATTCAATTAAAATTATTTTAATTTTTCTTTCCACCAGTGCTTCATGCAGTCCACTTTCAAGTTCATACCTGACTTCATTAGACATGTAATTTTCACTTAGAACAATTATAAGTCTTCGGCTTTTCTCTATCAAGGAATGGATTTCATCAACAACAGCTGAAAATTCAAGATGTGGAATATTAGTTTCAGAGAACTGAAAGCACTAGCATGAAGCAAAAACTGTGCAATCTTATTTTGTTTTTAAACTCCTAGCTTCACTAATAAGTTTTTCTTGAGGGCAAACTGTTTATTCTCAATTTTATAAGCCTATTAAAAACAGTAATCTAGGTAACAATAAGAAGAAATTTTTACTTCGTGCCACACGCTTTTCTAAATGTTTTCTGTATGGTAACATTTCATCAGCATAACGACCCCACGAAGCAGATACTGTTATCACCCCCATTTTACAGACGAGAAAGCCAAAGCACAGAGAGGCTAGATCACTTGCCTAGAGTCACAAAGCTAGTGATGGCAGAACCCGAATCTGAACCCAGACCGTCTGGTTCCAGAGTACATGTTGGCTGCTGGTGTGTGTGACAAAGCCGTAAACAGTAGACAATCGAATGGGCGTGGCTGTGTTCCAGCACTGGGGGCAGGCCAAATTGGACCCATGCGCGGTAGCCTGCCAATCCCAGTTCCATATCTCTAACTCTTCTCACAACTGGATATATAACTAAACATTCTGTTCTTTTACTTAAGAACTAAGAAAAAAAAAATCTATTTTCAAAATGACTCCTAGGAAAGAATGGAATATAATAAAGTTGATGTAAGGCCAAGCAGACATGCATTCTAAGTAACAAAATGCTTCTCAGATACAAAGAAATAACACAGAAAAATGTCAAGGTATTGAATATATACCACAATTTGGCATATTATTCCTTTCAAGAAGTTGTTTCTTGTTAAACAGTAGTATATTTCCCTATCTAATTTGTAGCATAGGAGGGGGAAAAAAAGACACAACCAATTCTTATATGTTGCTATATCTTCAATGCCCACCTCATAACTGGTATGTGGATGGCACTCAATAAATGTTGGCTGAATGAATGAATGATGGTAACCTGAAGACATTTTTAAAAATTGTTTTATTAACATCAGCACCCAATATAATTTGAAACCAGATCTCAAATGCTTGCTCTGCAAGACTTCAAAGAAGGGGAGCAGATGTAGCTCAGTGGTTGAGCACCTGCTTCCCATGTACAAGGTCCTGGGTTCAACCCCCGTACCACCAAAAAAAAAAAACTTCAAAGAAAATATGGGAATGTTACTAAATTTCTTTGATTCTAAGACTAATTTGTTTCAATATATGTGCTATGGCCATTAGTATTAGTATTAGTATCAATAAAAGTTGTGATTTCATAACTGAAATCTGATGTGAATCACCGATTTCCTCTTATTTATCCTTTTCCTGACTCTCCTATTTTCTACTTTAATTTTCTTATGGTCAACACAATATAGAAAAAAAAAACCCATGTTCAGGAAAGAATTAACCTGTGTTTGCAGAACGAAGGATCCCATATTAAATTAGGGACTGGCTTTACCACACAAAATACCATAAGAGGTATTCCGACTTGCTGCAGGCCCCCTCTGGATCAATGCCTCCTGGTAATGCCAATTCTGGACCTGGTTCTGTAAATGTAATGCTACTCCCTTTCTCCAAACTTCAGAAAGCTGTGAAGCTGGATGAGTGGACCGGATCCAAGGAAGGTGATCAAAAGCACTGCAATCAGCTTGCTCTCTCAGGACTGATTACACTGATTCAGGTGGCATCTTTGGTTTAAAGTGCTTTGCTTATTTGTTTTGTAAGGAAAATAGGTAGCCTGTTCACCTTTTTAAAAGACAAAATCTCCTCTGGTTTTCTATCCGGAATTCCCCTTCTTACCTCCTCCAGGGACTACATCCCTTTCAAATATGCATAATTTATATCCAAAATGTTTCTCCAACACCTTGGGCAAAATCTCCACAGCAAAGGCATGCTCCTCTCCATCCTCAGGCCCACATTCTTTTAGGTAAGACACAAAAGCATCATATGTTTTTCCATCTAGGAGATAAGTTTTACTCTTAATTAGTGTTGAAATGAAAGTTCATTTAAGTACAAATTTCAGTGAAAGTCATGACCAATAATTGAAAAAGAAAAGTTAAACATAGCTTCAGGAAATCAGATATGCTTATCAGGCAACCACTCAGCAAGTGTTTTCTAAGCACCTCCTTTAAGTCTCCCACTGTTTGACAGGAACTTTGCAGAAACAGAAGACCAAGGAGCTCCCAAATGCCCTCCTTCTAGGATTTAAAGCAAATATCAACTTGGTTTTCATGTCTCACCTAATTCTATCACCATCCCAATTTCTACTCAAAATAATCCATGGGAAAGTGCAGATAGAATCAAAGCTGAGTTTACCACGGAACAGAGAACATGAAACACGGCAGAGTGGAGGCTACTGGAATGACAGGCTATAGAAACAAATGCTGTGACATCTCACAACATCGTGTACTAGGTGCAAACCTTCAGTTCCCTTTAAAGGTTTCCCTAATGATGACATCTGCTCCTATATTATTCATGATGACAGATCAGTATTCAGATGGCTTAAGGGACAAATTTAGGAGGATTGTGTTATCCGAATAGCAATGACCATTCTACTAACTGGATAGCTAAAAAATGAACATGTCTGCCTTCCAACTTCATACAATCTATTTGAGAAGACAAAAGCACACAAATGCAACAACTTGAGAAAGGTTACAAACAACACAGTTGTTTGCAGATGCAAAACAGTGTGCTACAAACAAAAACAAATAAAACTTACAAACAAAAAAACCTGGTCAGAGAATAAGGAGTGATCCCTATGGACATAGTTTTTGCAAGGAAATTGCAAGTCAGGTCTTAAATAATACAATTGATGTGAATTACAATTGGTAGAGGAAGAAAGGGACATGGCAGGGGAAGGATCTTTTCTTATCGCACGTCAGTCATGTAGGTGGTAGAGAAGTGAGACTGATACTTGGTATATTATTGGGATTAATGAATTTGCTACTGAATTGAAAGCTACATATTATTGCAAAATGTATAACACTGTTAGCTTTCTATCTTTTCTTTTTCTATGGAAAATATTCCTATATACCTGGGTTCTGATAGTAAAGGTATATTGCAACACAATGCAAATGGTTCTTAGACTCTTGGCCCCTAAGTGACATGCACACACTCACATCCACAGGTGGAAACCCATACACACACATGCACACAAGCACAGATATGTAAATACTGTGTGTACACCACAGGTTTTCGCTAGGATAAAGTCCTTTGGGTCTAAATCTCTTTCAATCTCTTTTTTGTCTTCTACTGTCACCAATAACAAAACACATGGTTAAAAAAAAACTGTGAATTTTAAACATCTGCTACATGTGTGTGCTGATGACTAGACCACAAAAGGATGATGCTCTTTTGTACTTGTATAGAACATTTAGAAAGATGTTTTCAATTCTTAAAAACCAGTTGTGTTTCACAAGCAGCCTGAAATGTAGGCAGATATTAATACAGGACTTATACTGATGAGTCAATGGACTTCATAGCTTATGACCCAAGGCCACATTTCTACCAAGAACAGGCGTGGAAGCAGAGATGCTCCACCGCAGGTCAATTTTATTCTAGCTTTCATTTCTTATTTTAATTATGTCATTGCTTCCACATATCTGCCTTCTCAAAATGAGTAAGTGCTAAGAATATTGTTTTTCCAATTATAAGTGAACAAAATGAAAAAGGCGATAGTGGTAAAATCATCCCACATAATTCTACAATCTAGAAAATGCACAATAAGCTTATTCTAATTCTTCATATATATATTTTGCATCTGTTTTTATATTAGTGTTCACAAAACATGTACAATGTACTAATTTATTTTTTTGTTCAAAACAGGAAAACATTCTTGCCCTAGAAATGGAAAAAAACTACAGAAAAATACAGACAAAGATGAAATTAAAATTTAACCATGAGGGAAGCGGCTGTGGCTCAATCAGTAGGGCTCCCGTTTACCATATGGGAGGCCCCGGGTTCGGTTCCCAGGGCCTCCTGGTGAAGGCAAGCCTGCCCACACGGTGTGGTTAGCTGACCCAGCGAGCACAAGCAGCAAGGGGGGGATAAATGAATAAATAAATAAAATCTTTAAAAAAAAAAATTTAACCATGAACCTATCATTTAAAACTCACCACTGAATTTTTAGTTTATTTTTCTCAGTCTTTTTAGCACAAAAAGGGTATGTTGGAAAATGGAAATTTAAGTGCAAATAAAAAGGAACAATTTTAGGTATTATCTAGAAAGTTTTCTAAAATTATAGAAGATCATGCAGTGAGTTATCTGAAATGAATTATTTCAGATTAAGTTTCTGTGTTTAAGAAAAACAACTTTTTTCCTCCTATTTGAAAAAGGAACACAGTTCTTAAAAATAAATATGTAAAAGAACAAACAAAAATCTGCCCAATATCACTCAAGGGGTCTCTCTTTGCCTATACACATATGTAATTTCAGAGATAAAGAGATCAAAAAAACAACTGTAGGAAAGAAGGAAGAAGTGGAGAGAGAAAGGAACGAAAAATACTTAGAAGAAATTTTAAAATTCTATTTGCCCCAATTACTTTTAATTAAACAACGTAACAAGAATATGTCACAAGAATAAACTAAAGTTGAAACAAACAAAAAAATCTAATAGGCCGAGACCATTCTTGGTCCATGTTCTTTATGGTGTCACAAATGTGCTATGTCCTTCTATTCGGATCCTGCCCAGTGTCCTCAACAGCCTCCAGGTTCACCAAACGACACTTCCTGCTTCTGGAAAACAAGCATCTTTAATTCTACCTATAGCACTCTGGTTCAGCAGTTTGAATAGGAACCTATTGCTGATTTAAAGCTATTTCTCTGCAGAATCGCATGCATATCAAAGGTAGGGAAATTTGGTAAAAATAGAACAAGCTATTAATTTAATCAGGAAGTGGGTCCTTTGATAAGTCGGTGAGATTGCGGTGAAATATAAGTACTTATTAGTTTAAGTAAAGGCTTGTGCCGTCACTGGTACTGTCATTATGTAAGTGAGGCAAAAAGGCATTAATATGTAAGACAAATAAATGAATACAACTGTAAAAATATATTTTTCTTGTAATAAGG
This sequence comes from Tolypeutes matacus, assembly GCA_026826555.1. Taxonomy (NCBI): domain Eukaryota; kingdom Metazoa; phylum Chordata; class Mammalia; order Cingulata; family Chlamyphoridae; genus Tolypeutes; species Tolypeutes matacus. Next base: position 64,437,904 of record JAKSZT010054030.1, read on the forward strand.
ATGTTACTGATTATAATAAACTGTGAAGACAACTCAGTCATATATAATTATATATTATCATAAGACAGCTTTGCTCTCACCCATGAAAAACTAGTTTTTCAACTATTAATCAGCTTTCAAATTACTAATTTCAAACAACTCTCTTCATGGTTTAGCACATCTGCTAATTTATCTTACAATTCATTTTAAATACAGATAATGATCGTTTTTGGTAGCTTCGATAATTGAAGAAGTAAAGCACTCCAGATAAGGAATTTGAAAGCTAAGGGTAATTTTTTTGTGTGTTCAGTATACATGAAACCATCAAGTCCACGGGCGCTTGGGACTAAAGGAGTCCCCTAGACCAGTGCTTCTCAAACTACGTGTGGTGAAGGACCACGTTTTTATTTTACTTTTTCAGTTTGTTTTTATGTCTAGTTCTTCATGAATACATGTTTGGGTTTCAGCAATACCAAATTGCTATAAAAATTTCTATTTGTGTATTTATCTTTCATTTTCTGTCATCAGTCTGAGTTGAACTGATTTAGAACACATCTCTAAATGTTCTGTCTACTGCCAAAATGAGAGTTAAAAAGTGTGAACTTAAAAATTACTGTAAAGTTTCATAAGCGCAGTCATCAGTACCAAGGGCCCGTCAATGGACCGTCCGCCTTCACTAGCCACTGCCCCTGTACTCGGGGGGTTCTTGCCGTCCCATTAGAGAATGGGGCAGAGCTCCCAGGACGGGAATTCAATATTCTTTCGGTTATTGTGTGGATCTCCACCCACCGTGACAATGCCCCATGCCCACCTGAACTCTTTCTTATGCCTTAGAGGTATGCCCCAGGCGACCCTCCTCCCATGCATCCCCCATCCCTGACACCCCACAGCAAAGAGCCTCCCCTGCCACAGTTGTAACTCTTCTGTGAGCCAAAACTTCTTCAAAAATGAAGCTAAGAAAATAACCAAATACTATGAATAAGAAAATGAAATAATGATAGTTTAAAAAATAACAAATAAAATACAAATTTTTTAAAAAATTGGAATAAAAAATAATTAAAATACAAAATTAACAATTTTTTTGACATTATGTCCTTCATCACTATAAGATCTGTTATCTTGTATGAACAGTGGCATTTTCTTCTGTTTATTCCGCAAGTGTCTTATTTTTTTCATTTTGTCTTTAAAGAAGCTTTAGGTTACAGAAAAGTCACGTACAGAATATAGGAGGTTCGCATATACCCAACATTCTCCCCCTTTTCCTCTTTCCCCTATTAATAACATTTTACATATGGATGGTACATTTGTTACAATTGATGTATAAATATTGAAACATTGCTACTAACCATGGTCAATGATTTATGTTATGGTTTACATTTTGGGCCATACACTTTTATAAATTTTGGTGAAATTTAACATGGCCTGTATCCACCATTTCAAGATCATATAGAACACTTCCATCGCCCCCAAAATGCCCCGTGTTCCATCTATTCTATTCCTCCCTCCTCCTCCCCTCGGGACCCACGGAAACCACCAAGCTTCACTCCTTGAAGAACAAGATTCATGGTTACTTGCAACAGCACTGAGGGCTTGACATACTGGCCTGTCCTCCCCTATTAGGCACTGCCTATGCTCTCGAGAGACTCCCACCCCTGTATCTGAGAACAAAGCAGGGGTATATGGGGACAATTTCGGGACCTGGGAATTGTCCTGAGTGACACTGCAATGACAGATACAAGCCATTACATATATTGGTATAACTTACAAAATTGTGCAAGAGAAAGTGTAAACTACAATGTAAACTATAATCCACACTTAGTGGCAATGCTCCAAAATGTGTTAATCAATTGTAACAAATGCACCACATGAACGAAGGATCTTGTTAATACAGGAAAACGTGGGAGGGGTAGGGAGTGGGACATATGGGAATCCCCTATATTTTTTATGGAGCATTTATGTAATGTAAGTATCTTTAAAAAATAAAAAAGTATATTTTAAAAATTACTATAAATCAGGTCACACACAACTGGAGAGGAAAATGAAGCTTGGTTAAAAATCATAAAGAAAGGGATTAATGAATGGCCATCGTGATGTCAGTAGGCAAAAAACCCACTTGGAAAACATCAAATACAGACTTCCATGTTTGTTGCAGCATCTTTATCCAAAGCAAAATCACACACACATGCAGGTGCAAAGATAATTTTATATTAAATTAACAATTTTAAACGCAAAAATGGATCTATAAAGAGAATTCCTTTATGACTTAAAGTTGAAAGGGTCTTTCTACTTATGATCTCAAATGTAGACACTACAAAAGAAAATATAAATTTGGCTACATTTTTAAAATTCCCATAGCACACCACTCTTAGCAAAGTCAAAAGACAAATGACAAACAGGGAGCATATTTACATTTCATATCACAGAAAGTAGGCAACCCTGTTTACATTTTGTAAATAGCTCCTAGAAATAAACAAGCAAAACAAAAAGACCAACATCCCAGTAGAAAAATGGGCAAAAGATAAGAATGGGCACTTTGGGGGAGGTTATACAAAGGGGTTTTAAGCAAATGAAAAGTTTCTCACGATTTTGCCTAGTAAGTGAAATGCAAATTAAAACTCCACTGAGATATACTTCTTCACCTATCAGATTGACAAGAACCCGAAAGATGACAAAACACTTTATGGGAGTCAATCTGTACTCCCATCCATTGAAGGTGGTAGTATAAATTGGTGCAACATCTATAGGGTCAAATTGGCCTTCTCTTTCAAAATAACAACTGCATCTGCCCTTTGAATTCTAGCAATTCCACTTCGGAGAATTTTCCCTTCAGGTATTCCGCACACATGTGAAACAATGAATGTACAAATCTATTCATGATGGCATTTCTGTAATAAAAGATTGAGAAAACTTAAAGGTCCATCAAAAGGAGACTAAGTAAACAGTGGTACATCCACATAAATAAAACACCATGCTACCCTAAAATATGAGGAACTTCTTTATAAACCAAAATCAAAAGGTCTCCAAGGTATCCTAAAACAAAGCTCCAAATAATGTGCATGATTATTTTAATAGGGGGTCAGATAAAAATCAATATACCTATTAGCCTGGATATGCTAATTACTGGAGGGTGGAAAACAGAGTCGTGGATCAAGGATGGGAGGGCGACTTTACACTGTATAATTCATTAGGCATTTTGAGCTTTTCTTTATTCAAAAAAAAAAGAAAAGAAAGTGCTTCTTAAATTTTTTAAAATTCAGTAATTATCTTAAAGAACCTTGAGGACTTCTAGTGACTTTTACAAATGGGGAAACTGAGGCACGCTGTCACCAAATAGAAATAGTAGTAGGTAAAAAGTGGCAGGATGAGGAGACTAGAACCAAGATAACTTGGCTTCTAGTTCAGGTTTCTTGCCAGTGTATCATGTAGCCTCTTCTGCCAGGTTAAAATAATAAATCACAATAGGATTCAATGCAACTGAAAAAAACGGTATTAAATGCTTGTACCATATAAGGGACCCAGATGGCATGTGGAGAAGAGTATTCAGATACACGGTTCCTGGGATCAAGCATCTTAAGGGCATCTAGGAGGACACAGCATACATATGCGAAACAATTAGAAAAATTTTGACAACATAAGTACGAGAAAAGATGAAACAAACAATAATGGATGATACATGCAGAACAATTTTCCCAAGGAAAACATCCACCAAACACGAAGTCAACAACATAATCAAAATAAGAGGAAGATTAATGCTTCTTTATTTGATGTCTTACTGAAAGCATAAGTTAAGAAATCCCAGCATTACAATATCTGTTACCTGTTAATGTTTCATCACTTCCAACTACGCGTCTGTAAAATAAAGCCAGGTCAACTCTATACATGACACACGCTGCCACTAAGCACACGACTGCCACCAAGACCAAAGCAGATATTATCATTCCTCTAGTGAAGATGTGGCCAGGGATGTCGCCAATACCTTCTAGAAAGGAAAAAGAAAATGAAAGTAACTAAACAACAACAAAATCTGACCTGTATCTTCCAGGGACATGCTGCCTAGTCAGCTGTTATCTTTAACAGCTCATCCGGTTGTCTGCTTAAGAGCTTACGCATTCCACTGAGTCGCTCTACATTTCCACCTGCAGTTTTGAGTAGTGATCTTTCTGCTCAACTTTTTAAAGAATAAAGATGTATAGAGTGATAGCCAGGGCCCTGAACTGAAAACATTTCAATATATTCTATCCCTATGGTGGTAGTTAGATCTCTGGAGTGATAAGATACTAGGGTGAAATACAAAGGGCTCAAAAATAAATCTCAGCTAGTGATTTTAGAACACTGGTCTTAAGAGAGAGCAAGCTCTGGACTCAGCCTGGCTCGAAGACTTATTTTATATCCTAGGATAGAAGTCACTTCACCCTCTAAACCTTAGTGTCTTTATCTGTAAAGTGAAGATTATAATAGATTTTGCTTCACTTATTGGGTTGCTGTTTGGGGAGAGATTAAGTGAGATGTTACACACAAGTAAACATACTTCCTGGCATGCAGCTTTCAGAATTTTAGTATATATTTTGCATAAAAATGCCCCTTGGGGAAAAATTACATTTCCTAGATTGACTTCAGTATTCCATTATGGACAATATGAGATAACACAGAGATTTATAAAGCATAAAATAATTTTTAATCATCATTTCACAATCTGGAGATGGCCACTGCTAACATGATCGTATATTTCCTTCTGGGGTTTCTTCCCCTAAAAAATTCCACTTAATTGAGATCATATGGAAATTGCTCTTTATTGTTTAACATTATAATTTGAGTATTTTACTAGGTCATTAAAATTATAAATTCATAATTTCCCAATATTTAGATTGTTTGAAATTTCCATGAATATACATAATGCTGCAATGAACAGCTTTATGCATAAACCTTTCTCCATATTTCTCACTATTTCCTTGGAATAGATTCTAAGGGGGACAGAGAAGGGAAGGGCTTTCTCAGTCCACGACTACAAATATGTTTAAAGTTCTGGTTATCCAAGTACAATTTTTAGGGATAATCCCTCCAGCAAAACTCTTAGGATGCAAGTTTAAGTGGCAGTGACTGCTTAGTAGGTGAACTCTGAAAAAACCCAGGCCACGGGCCTCCTGCATCTTTGAAAGGTCTGCATACCCATAACTGCATATCCATGCAGGTTTCCAGGCACACACGTGCACACTGGCACACACACTCCTCCGTGGGACAGCGGTAAGTTAGAAGGTCTTTGCCCAGCCTACGTTTGTGAGTACCACACAGGAAATAGCTGCAGCGAGGAGGAGAAATGACCGTGGCAGAAGCTTCACAGCAGGGAATGCACATGTTCAAACAGGGTAGTGTGGCGGCTGACGGTGATCAGTCACCAGAAAACCCAGGCCAAGCAATGGAACAAACAAAAATAACGGATTTGAGTGCCTCATCCTCACAAGCGCCTGGACCGAGGCGCCCATGTCCACCAGGCAGTGGTGAGCACTGGCGATCGCTCCTGCAGAAGGCAGGAGCACAGAGTCTAGAGCTAGGCGGGCTTGCGTTTCAAGACCTCTACTTGCTGTTTCATCTGGGGTGAGTTTCTTCACCTGTGAAAGCTAGCTGTAAAGAAACAATGGAAGAAGTGTGGCACAGTCATATAATAAAGCATATAATGAATGGCAGCTATTCTTGTTACTTCCTGCGGTCAAATGATGATTTCAAAACAGGTGCACTAGGTGAGCCCTAAATGGAGACTAAGGTAACCTGCCCAGGGGGCGGGGCTTCGGGCCTCCAGGTTTTCTCTGCCCTACTCCTTCACTTTCTCACCAAAGCAAAAGAAGGGGAGGCGCTCTTTCTCTCTCTCACTCATCTTAACCTTTCCCTACTACGTATCTGGGAAACTGCTGGCCCAGGATGGAGACGAGGGGTGAATGAGTCACGACAACTGGAAAGCACAGCTTTCACCCCCGACGCGGGCACTTCTGAGCAGCTCCTGTGCCAATGACCCTGGGTTGGGGTGTTTTGGTAGCGGGTAGGGATGGGGGGCTCTGGAGCCCTGATTAGGCAGGCACTGAAAAACTGTAGGAACCCGTGATCAGTGCTATCCACTGTCCACTTGCCAAGCCAGGGGCCGGCCCAAGCAAGAGAGGCCGTGATCAATCTCTGCTGAATGAATGACCACACCCCAGCACCTGTGAGCACAACGTCCTGCTGAGATAGGCTGGGGGCCTCAATCACGCCCAATACTCATCAGCCTCATTCCATGCGGAGCTGCAAACTTCCCTTCCCCTATTCTTGTTCTGAGTGTGATGTGCTGGGTATGACAGGGCTCCTCCCATATTGCTTTCCCCATGACCCTCAGCCACCAGAGTCTGCTTCTCTGAGCCCCCCTACCTCCCTTCTCTGGGCCCCTGGTTTCTACATTAGGAATGAAATACGATGCTAAAGCAAAAGAATAAACTTGGTCTTTTCATTTTCTATTGGGAATCACGACCCAGCAGGATTCTAGCAAGGGCTGAGCATCCACCTCTTCTGCTACTGTATGAATGACTGTGACACACAGTGAACCCTTTCACCTCTCAGAAGCTTATTTCCTGGTGTGTAAAATGAGGAAGGGGTGGCCTTTGAAGTGTCTCCCAGTATTAACATTCTACGATTCCACAACTTTCAAAAGTAGTTTTCTCATACCTTTTCTCAGCAAGATGAAGCTTATGGTATTTGTGCCTCCCTCGCTGGCCACCGTACAATTATATGAAAAATTGAGATTATTTTCATTAATGTTCTCAATTCTCAATATTTTTGAAGCATGCCATTTGCCTTCTGAAGTTCTGCATGAAAGGAAAATAATTTAGCAACAGGCTTTCTTCATTATCCACAAATTACACATGATAGATGAATGTGTGTGTTTAAATACTTAAAGGCAATCACTATAAGCATCTAGAGACAGTGCTGTGAGCTACCAAGAATTATCTGGCAGCCATCCTTCTCCATCTTCCTCAAAGCATTTTAAGTTGCCCAATCAGTGATGCCAGACAAATGCTCATGACAACAACTTCCCACTGTCAGTGTCAGGCTCTGGAGGGACTGCCCCGGCCAGCATCATCAGGTATATAACTCATGCGACTGTCTCCCTAGCAACTGATACAGGGAACCCACCACACTTATCTCCATTCTATTTACAGAAGTCACCAATCCAGAAGTATCAACTATCCCAAACCAATGCAATATCCCAAAATCAGCTCAAAATGCCACTGAGAAATCAAAACAGATGACATATAAGGCCAATTATGAAGACAGACCTCTCAGCTCTCTTAAGCTCCATTTCTATTAAGTTTGATTGGTTAATCTTCTATCCCACCAACGGTTAGAAATAGATTATTAGAAGGGGGGAATGCAGAACCCAGTGGAAGATAGTGGCTAAGAATAAGAGACACTGGCAGGGCAGCCATGCAATTCAACTACATTAAACGGCTATTGGGCACTAGTTATGTGCCTAATCCTAGGTGAGAAGTCAGACCTTGCACTGCAAGGAGCCTGTAGACAGCACAGCTAGGCATGCCCACTGCACAGCGGAGCCCAAATTAGCTTACACATGTTCCAGCATCCCGACCTGGTCTTTTCCTTGGCATATTAAATAATGAGGCACTTAGCACACTTTCAAAATGCAAAAACTGTGGCCTCTGTAATTTCCTTTTTTATTAGATGCTTAGGTAAAAATCCCCATCCCCATCAGTTCCTGACCAAAAGATACTTTGATAAGGTGATGTTAAAAAGCCTCACTGACCTTCCATTTCTAGTTTACACCTTTGCATTAAATGGCTGCATAATCCATCAACTTAGAGTGTGGAAATTAAAACCATGAAATCTATAAGTTATATTTGTAACTTAAACTATCCCAGGTACCACAACAGCCATTCAGGAATCCAGTTTTTTATCACATACATACTTAATTTTCATTTCTTCCTCTTCATGTACATTAAGATCTGTTCCATTTTCCTTCCAGGTATTCCAATAAACGATATCCTTTTCATTCAGCAAAGCTGAGCAGTTGAGCTGTACATCTTTTCCTAGGTAAAGATGCCCCAAAGTTTTCAAATTAATGTAATCCATGTATGTTAAACAACCTAATACATATCATAGTGCTACATCCCAGGAACACATTTTTTTAAAAGTATGAAGTATATGGATTAGGTAGCAATTACAAGCCATCACCAAAATATGACGTGGCTTCTTTTCAAAGGTTTATTTGTACATCAATTGTTAAAACTAAGTGTGACCAGCAGACCTTTTTTCAGTATACAATTTAGTAGGTAGTGTCAAGTCATCACTCCCAATGCAACTTCTACAAAACAAAATGGATAAATCACCCCAAAAATGTAGCTGAACTATAAGTGCTGCCAGGAAAATCCTCTTCCTAGATGAGCTGAGAATGCCAGACATTTTATTCCATGTAGAAATTTACTTTGGTTTGTAACACACAGAGGGGCTCTCTTTGAGAAAAAAGTATCTACTGGAGCTTTTTACAACCATACAGGCTGGTGTGATGGATTGGAATCTAGAGGCACCACAAATGCACAGCCAGTTTTCTCACAGGGTATTTGCTAACTACTTGGGCAGCACTGAGGCTGCAAAGGTTGAATGAAATTAAGCACCCCTAGAGGAGAGGGACTGTGACAGACACATGGCTGCAGTCTCCCCTGAGTTATCACATAGGAGAGGCAGATTAAATCTAACCAGCCTGGATGCCAGCCACCACCCAGCTCAATTCCTGAGTTGAATGAGATGCCCAAACCCTCACAGTATCTGCATTACAGAGGAAAGAGCAAGCACTCTCAGGAAAAAAAATAACACAAACTTTGGTTGGTTGATACACAAAGATCAGCACATGATAAAAATTAGGAGACATTCAAAGAAGCAAAAATTTTAAACAATAATCAATAGAACCAAAGAGATAACAGAGGAAGACCTACAGATGATGTGGATGCTGGATTTAGACACAAAGACTTTGAAATAATCATTATAAATTGCTAAAGAAAACAATGGAAAAGATGGACAAGTGGAGGAAAAGATGGACATTTTAAACAAAGAAGAGTAGTCTATAAGAAAGAATCAAATGAACATTTAATAACTGAAAAAACAACAACAAATGAAATTAAGGACTCATTGGAGAGAGATTGAATAGCAGACTAGACATGAAAAGGGCAGGATTAATGAACTTGAATTCAGGCTAAGATCAAAATGAAAGCACAGAGGAAAAAAGAATGAAATTAAGAACAACAGACTAGAATATAAGAGACATGTGGGACATAGTTAATATATAGTGGAGTCCCAGAAGGAGAAGAGAAGAAATGAGCAGAAGAAATATCCAAAGAGCTAATGACAGAAAATTTTCCATAACTGATTTAATACATTCACCTGCAGACTCAAGAAGCTTAGTGGAAACCAAGCAGAATAATTTCAAAGAAAAACATGCCTAGGCACATCAAAATCCAAGGAAAAGAGAGAAATCTGAAAAGCAGCTAGAGGGAAAAGACACCTCAAAGGAGCAACAATAAAACCAACAGTTTTCCAGCAGTAACTATAGAAGATGGTGAACAAGAGAATAACATCTTTAAAATGCAGCCCAAACTGCCAATTCTTTACCAATAGAAAATGCTCTTCAAACTGAAGGTAAAATAAAGACGTTTTCAGGGAAACAATAGCTGAAAGAATCTACTGCCAACAAAACAACACTACAAGAAATACTAAAGGAAAGACTTCAGGCTCATGGAAAATAATCCCAAATAAAAACAGGAAGTGCATGAACAAATGAACAGCACCAGAAAGGGCAAACATTTGGGTCTATATAAAAGGATGTTGATTGTTTAAAGCAATAACGATGACAAGGTCCTGTGAGGTTTACGACATATGCAAAAAGAGAAACTGGTGAACTAATAGCATGATGTAAGGGAAGAAGATGAATGAAGGTAAACTCTCATAAGGTTCTTGCATGTTTGTGAAGTTATAAATGTACAAATGTGTATATTTGCCCTATCATAATAAGACAAGAATATATATTATAAGTACTAGAACTATTAATGAATAATGCAAAAAAAGGTATAATTGAGAGGCTAACCAAGCAGATATTAATAAAATAAAGAAAAAACACGTTATTAACCCAAAAATAAAGGATGAACAAAAGAAACAAATAACACATGGGACAACTAGAAAAGAGTCATATGAGAAGCTTCAAACCAACTATAGCAGTAATTTATTAAATGTAAATGGACTAAGCACTATACAGATTGGATTTTATGAAAGATCCCAATATATGCAGTTTATGTGGGAAATATTTTATATATAAGGATAAAGAAAGGTTGTAAAAAAGATAAAATACGTTGATCCTAAACAAAAGAAAACTGGTATGTCTATTTAAAATCAAAGAGAGTAGACTTTGGGGGAGGAAGTAGTAAGATAGATAAGGAGAGGCATTTCATAATGATCAAAGTGTCAATTCAACCAGCATACGTTTGTACCCTTAAGATAGCCTGGAAACACATAAAGCAAAACTTTACAGAACTAAGCAGATATAGCCAAATTGACATCATTGTTTGAGTTAATGTACCTCTCAGGACAACTGACAGAACAAGCACATGAAAGGTCTGTCAGGATACAAACGGCTTGAACTAAGGCATTAAACAATTTATTCCAACTGACATTTATAGGATGATAAAACCCAAAACTGCAGAATACACATTTGGTTCAAATGTACTCAGAACATTCATTAAGATACACCATATTCTGGGCCTTAAGCAACTCACTACAATTTTTTTTTAAAAAATTGAAATGGCACAGTATAAATACTTAGAGATAAAGGAATTAAATAACAGAGAAATAACTAGAAAACACTCCAAATATTTGGAAATTTGAAAACACAATCTATAGATGAAAGAAGAAATCACAAGGGAATTTTTTGAAATGAATAGAAATAAGAATATGGCATATCAATACTTGTTGGAATCAGCTGAAGTAGTGCTAAACGGGAAACTTAGAGCTTAACATGTATATGTAAGACGAGAGAGAGCTGAAATTTATTCTCTAACTCTCCATGTCAACAAGCTAGAAAAGGAGGTACGAATGAAGCCCAAAGTGAGTAGAAGGAAAGAAATAATAAAGATAAGAGCAGAAATCAATAAAAGTAGAAAGCAGTAAGTGTCGACAGCACAGCATCAGTGCTCCTTGGGCCATTTGCAGCCATATCAATTACTGAGAGCACAAGGCGTGAGCTCTGGAAACTATCAGCACAGACCCGAACAGTTCTTCCCCTTTCCAAAGGTTTCATTTAAAACAAGGTACTTAATCTTTCTACGTTTCCCTGTTTTGACCCATAAAATAAGGCTAAACAAATCTCAGGGTTGTCTGGAGGTTTAATTCATTAATAGAGCACAATCGCTTAGCTCAATACATGATTTATAGTAATGACTTAGGATATGGGAGGTTCTTCCTTTCCTTTTACAAAGAAATCAGTCAACCAGACGTGTTGCTTTATAAGTTCCGTCTAGAAAATTCCTGAACGTTCAGTGAATTCAATCAACTGATTCAAAGTGAATCACAAAACCAAACATTTAAATGACACAGTAAATTTGAATCACTTCCCCAAGGTGTTTTCACAGAAATTCCATATTTAGAAACGACCATAAAAACAATTAGAGAAATGCCTCACACAGGGAGTTTAACAGCCTAGCCTACCGACAGCAGTCAGTTCCATAGACCTTTGGACAGAATGTTCATTTCAATCAGTCTAAAGGTACCAATAGTCAAACAATGGTAGTCTTTGGGATTTTTAGTTTTCTTCACTACATATAGAAAGTGTTATGCATATAATATTGACCAAAAATAAATCAGATTTACCCTTGGAAGACTCGATTATGTCCCTCCCCATTCATAAATACAGACTATATATATGTTAAAATATACCTAATTCCACTTCAACATGGCTAACCTCTGGTCCAAAAAAAGCTGGATTTATATTACTGTGATCTAAATTTTAAAAAGAAAAGAAAAATACATTAGTGTTGCATAGAGCTTCTTTAAGAAAAACATTTGGTGTAATACACTTATTCAATATAACAATGATCTAAGAGTCATCGCTTTACATTGATTTTAATTGTATTTTCAGTAAATGGTTGCAGTTAGTTTGTTGTTTCACTTTCTATGAACTCAAGGCACACAAAACTGGAGAGAGGTTTTCTCCCAACTCAAATATGTGGCTTCTGCTCACCGCAGCTAAAAGCCAGAAGTTGAACCTTCAAAGAAACTTACCAGACCCCAAGAAGACCAAAGCTGTGGAACTTACAAGATGCAAAGCCACGCTGGGAAGCACCATTCTGCCCTGACTTTGTCTCCTCCATCTACCTTCCTGACTCCTCACAGACAGATTTGCTGGGCAAATCAGGGCGGACCCTGCCCGTGCAGGTTCCTGAGGGAAGTGCCTCCTTCCATTTTGTGCCCTGATGCCTCCGGTGCCTCACTGCTGGCTCTGCTGGGCATCCACACCTGTAGGTTCAGTGTGACCTCTTTTCCTGAGTAACTTCTGACCTGGACTGAAAGTACAGGACAGAAGCTTCCCAGCTACTGACAGAGACAGAAAAAGAAACGAATTTTGACAGCAGTCAGAAATAGGAGCAAGAAGCTATGGGGCCATGGAGAAGGAGGGACATTTGAATGGAATTCTGAAAGATACAATCGACATTGTCCAAGAAGATAAGGAAAATAAAGCAGGCAGGGAAGGCAAAGAGAATAGTATGTGCCACAGGGCAGGGGAGGGGGGGAGGCAATGGGGGATGGAAATTAATAAGAGAGCTTTCTGTGTCCCTGGCATACCCTAAATGCTTTAAATGCATTCATTCACTTTGATCAATCCTCAAGCCAACCATGGAGGGAAGTGCCAGTGCTGCCCTATTTTACTCATGAAGGATCTGAGGCACAAAGAAACTAAGTGATTTAACTTGCCCAAAGTCCTAAGTTCACAGAGCTGTTGTGAGGATTAAAGGAGATAATTCAACTAAAGTACTTGGTACAATTCCTGGCCAATGGGACGTGGCCTTTTAATAATGGGCATCTTTATGACTCCTTGGAGGAAGGAAGGGAAAAGGAGCTGATGAGCTGAAAGCAAAGATGGGGTGGGGGTGGGGGGTGTTGGTGGGAGGGATTTCAAGGGGCCAAAGAATTATATGCGATTAAAGAACATAGACAAGAAAGTAAAATTGAATTATAGGGTAAATGAATATATCTAGAATTTGGGATTTTTGAGTTTACGAATTCAAAATTATGGGATTCCCAGACTATGGGCTCCAGTAGGCTGAAGAATGCCCCCCAAAGATGCCCACCTCCTAATCCCCAGATCCTGGGCATATGATACCTCACATGGCAAAAGGGACTTCCCAGGTGTGATTAAGTGAAGGGTCTGGTGATGGGGAGATTATCCTGGATTATCTGGGTGGGACTCCCTAGAAGGAGTCAGGAGGGAGGCAGGGGGTCAGAGACAGAGAATGAGAAGCGATGACTGAAGCAGAGGTCAGAGAGAGGGAGAGATTTGAAGATGCTCCACCACTGGCTATGAGGATATAGGAAAGGACCACGAACCAAGGAAAGAAGGGGCTCTAACGACTCCAGGAAGAGTATGCCAGCCCAGCACCTTGATTTTGGCCCAGGGAGCCCATTTCAGACCTCTGACCTCCAGAACTGCAAGATGGTAAAGTCATGCTATTTTAAGTCACTAAAGTTTGTGTCCACAGTGCTGTGTATGAAGTCACACAAGTGGGTGGTTGAAAGGAAGAGGAAAGAATGTTGGTAGGAGATTTAGTAACTGTGAGCCCATGATTTTGGTGAATGAGTCATGCATATGGGTTTTAACGTTTCCAGGATAAGGGAGAGGAAGGTCTAGGGGTGGGTAAGCTCCTATCTTCAAGCATCTAAAGGGACTGTCATTTTAAGCAGGGACCAGACAAAGTCTAGGGAGTTACTGAAGGCAAAATAAAAACCAGTGGGTGGAAGCTACAAGGAGGCATATTTGGACTCAATGGGAAAAATGACTTCTCAACCATCAGATATAGAATGTGGACTTGGCTGCCATGTGATTTGGCTGTTTCCTTGGTAGTCTGGGTTCGTGACAAACTGGCCAATTAGCCATCCTCACAAAATGCACAGCCTCCCCTCCCTGCCCCCTCCCCCATTGTTCCTTTCATTCTCTCACCCTGGAGTGTCCTCTCCCGGGATGCCCTCGTGTCCAGCCATCACACTCAACCTCTAAGACTCAGCTCAGGCCGTGCCCCCTGCGTCTGTTTTTCCTGGGGAATCTCACTGTGCTCTTTTAATGCTTCACAAATGACCTTTCTTCATATATTATAGAACCTGCAAGTGGCTTACTGCCTTTTCTGGATTTTAAATTCCTGGAGAATAGTATATTGCTCACTTTACTTCCCATAATTCATATTTTCCCCCTTGCCTTAGTATAGTTCATTGATTACAGAAGTACTCAATAAACACTGAGTGAAAAAAGCTAACTTTAACTAAACAAATGCTTTCACAAATTGCTCAAATTCTTCTAAGTACCAGGCACTAACCGATTGCGTCACTGGAGCTCCCGCAAATTGCTCAAATTCTAAATGAGAGAGCTGACTCATGAGAGGTTCACCCACATAAACTTTCATTTACAAATAAACAAGGAATGTTTTCTGCCAGGTGGAGGGGTGCCAAAACAAAGATTCTGACCCTTCTATTTGAAGTACAGATGTGGTCACAGCCCCATCTAAGTTGCCTTTGGCTTCCTAAGCATCTTTAGAAGAAAGGAAAAGTTCGGTTTTACTCAGATACATTTGTTTCTTCCAGATTCTAAAGTTTTTCTTACCTTCAGTTATTGTTATATTGAAGGTTTCTGTGACATTAAATAGTTTTCCATTATGGTAAAGAGAAAACACACAGGTGTAGATGCCCTGATCTTTAAACTCTGCATTCTTCATTATAAATGGATTTTTACTGTTCTCTGCTATCTTTTCACAGTCCTGTTTATAAAAAAAAGCCAAATTAAAATAGTTAAGTAAAAGCAATATTCATATAATAATAAGGCAAATATTTTAAAGTTAAATATCTTTAGAGAAAAGAGGAAACAATGGAAACTAGCATTCTCTGAGTAAAAACCCCAGTGATTTTTCAGTTTCTACTGCAACAATGAAATATAGTCCCATTACTCTCATCAATACATGCTAGGAAGTCGGATGGAGTGGGCCCTGAGGCTGCTTTATCATTTCCTTTCAATCTCTCTCTCTCTCTTACACACACAAATACACTACACAATGAGAGCAAAACTCAAAAAATGCCTGCTTGGATCAAAATTCTACTTCCTAAGACTTTCATCCGATTCCATGAACCATGCACCCAGAACTACCCTTCCTGAGAGTGGGTGGGAGGGGTTGGAGCCGAGTTACTCAGAGAACTGAGGCCCTACCAGCTACCCACTGCCCTTGATGCCCTCCACGAGAAGGCAGAGACTGATGAGAAATGCATTGAGCATATTTAAATTCATAGGCACACATCTCTATCTTCAATCTCTATCTCTATCACAAAGGTTCATACATGTCACAATAATAATTTTTCTTTAAAAGTCACCTCCTTCCCTGAAGCCTGCAGTCACCAAGAGGGAGGTGCAGAAGGAATCCAGGGACCAGATGGGGAAAATGGGAGCTGAACTGCTGACCTTGAGTATTTGACACTATTCCTGCAAATACCAGACACAGAGAACCTAGTGCCCACAGATTCCTGCCTCAAAGCTGGCAAAGCTGGTGGCAACTGGGGCGAGGCTCAGAGGGTGCCTAAAATGGGCATGAGAAGCACCCACAGGTATATCCCCCATCAGAAAATTGTCAGTGTATAAGTCAAAGTTTTCTAAACCCAAACTGATTTTTTCCAATATATTAAATTATCAGACGTGCTTCATTTTCAATGCCTATCATTCATTCTTTTACTGATTGAGCTCCCTTGCTCGCCCCACCCTCCCAGTTAGGTCATCACCAGTCAACAGTGTCTTTACTAATGAGAATACATTATGCTGCGGTGAGTTGTCTGGTTAAAAATATCCCTGATGCATCAATTTTCTAAATATAAATATATGCATATTGGGGTTTCTTAAACCCCAAGATCCTAAACCTCATAAATTTACATATACTGTAAAACATACCTAATGTATACTTGACAGGAAATGGACTAAGGTCAACTGACTCAAATGTTTAAAAAACATTTCAGATAAAAGCGCGCCTTGAAAAATCGCAAGTAAACAGTGTTCGTGCAAAAGATACAAACAAAAGTTTCTAGGAACTCATTAGTTGCTTAACCTTGCCCCAAACTGTTCTGTTCAGATTACCCTCTCACATCTCTTAGAAGTTTCTGTGAGACTTACATTATTCAGGTTTTTTTTTTCTTTAGAAATAATATTGTTTGTGTGTGGAGTGTGGGGTCCCTCTTACAAATCAACAAAGGAAATGGTATAGTGACTGAAGAAAATTAACAGGTAATTGACAAAAGATGCAAAAAATATGTGAGAGAGGTTTAATTTATTAAGAAAACATGCAGAACCAGACAAAGAGTTACAGAAATTTTGCGTTGCACATTTTTAAACATCCTAAAATTATGATGCCCCAGTGTGATGGAGGTATGAAGAAAGCGGGTCTCTCTCTCTTTTTTTTTTCTTATACTGGGAGGTCCCGGGGATCGAACCCAGGTCCCTCCATATGGGAGACGGACGCCCAACCAGTTGAGCCACACCTGCCCCCGTGGGGCTCTTTTTAAGGCTGTGGGGTTTGAAGTTGGCAGAGCTCCCTGGTGATGGTTGATTATGTGGATCAATGGCCTTAAACCTGCTCATTCATAGCTTGTGACCCAGTAATTTTGTTTTTAGGGATTTGTTTGCAAGACAAAATCAGATATATACCCAAAGATTTATGGAAATAGCCTTTTAGTAATAGTGAAAAATAGGAAACCCACAAATGTCCAATAACAAGGCAGTAGTTAGTGGAATCCCACGCTTGGAGGGAATTTTAAGGTATGGGGGAATGATCACATTATAATTTTTTCTTGTAGATTAAAGGAAGATACAAACAATAATAATAATAAAAAAAAGGAGATGGTTATACAGAGAAAAACAACAAAGGCTCTGACTGTTGAGATTATGGATAATTTTTGCTTTATTCATTATTTGTTTTTTTCATCTTCCAAATTTATATAACGAACTCATATTATTTCAATATTCAGAAAAACAGACAATACAGTTTTAGAATTTAAGTAAGTGTATTCCTCGACTTAATTTATTGAAAGTGCAAGAAAATGAAGCAAGGGCTGAGAAGAGGAGGTGACTCTCATTTAGTGGCCACCTCCTATGGGTCAGGTACTGTGTCACGGGTATTATACATTTTAGCTCGTCGCCACCCTCGGGGCTGTCACCCCAGCTGAGACCAGCCAAGCGAGCCGTGTGAGGTCGCTCTGCCTGTAAGTTACAAGGTCGACGTGCTCCACGGTGAGCAGGCCACCGCTGGGGAGTTCTGTCTTTTCTACCAAGTCTTGTTAAAATGTTTTAAGAGCATTACCTTATAGAGTGATGTTGTGTTGACCAGTTTCTGATAGTAACTGTTTTCACAAGTCACATGAAAATATTTTTTAACTTCCGCGAGTCTACTCTTTACTTGCTTTTGGGTAAAGCAGCTGTGTTTATTTCTTCTGGTGACATTTAATTCCCAATCACGGGTATCATTATTTCTATGAAACAAAGATTGAAGGTATTTCATAATTGCTACAGAGACTTGCAATTCCCTTTAGTAACCGATTCCAATGAATTTTTCCCTTTTAGATGGAGAAACTCCATGCTCTAGTCCCCAACCCTCTCGGCCCCTTCTTGGTTCATAGCAGCAAGAAATTAAAACTTGAGCAGTCCAAACATAAACACACACACACACGCACAGACGCACACACTCCAGACCATTTATTATGGATACCAGGGCAGTAAACATTTAAAACTTCAGGGAATATGGGAGATGGAAAAGTTCAGAGACAAGGTCTTAACCCACAAGGGAGGGTGACCATGGTTTCATAAGTTCTATAAACAAACTTCTGGCATCACCTCTGTACTTGTGAGTAGGTGCGGCAGGGTTTACATTTCCCAGGGCAAGCCAAAGTCTGGAGCTGCTGCCCTCAGTTTAATTGTATATGCACTTTAAATAGCTTACTGATCAATGTTAGTTTGAATAGATTTTGTTAGAGGTTCCCTATCACAAGGCTCACGATGTATGGTTAACAGACTGGGTCATAAAGAACAGCAGCCCCCAACCAGGAGCTGCCTGACTGCTTGAGCAACCCACGGCCTCATGCATGGACGCAACCACCATCTCCTCACAAGAACAAAGGAGCCCCACGGAGATGGAGCAGAACGAGGCACGGACCTCCACTCCCTCCTGACCAGGGTTTCATCCCCTCGTTGGCCCCCAGGCTGTACTCAGACCCTAACCCCTCCCCACGAACTAACGTTTTCCCTCCTATTGATGTTCTGTATAAATTCACATCTGCCCCTCCCGGGGGCGGGCTGAAGTCTATTCTTCAGACCCCCTCCGTTGGGAGAGCTCCTCAATAAACTTCCTTCCTGCAATCAGTCTCCGCATCCCAGTGGGCGCCATTTCTCCAACAGATTTTACTGTTGCTTTCCTTCTAATTAGAAATGAGCAATCTAAAAAAGGGGGAAACGAACAATATTTTTAAGAGAAAACATTATGCAATCTGATGTTTGCATAAACTGTGCATGTGATATATAGATTCATATACTAAGTACAGCAGAAACACATTAAGTTGTCCTGTATATCTGACAAATTTGTGCCCAACTTAGGTCCTTCCAGGTCCCATTTAAGGCCACAGTAGGGTGACAGGAAGGCAAGATTGGCATTTATTGAATCCCAGGTATCATACCACGTATGTGCAAGGGAGATGATTAGTTTCTTTACATTCAGATGAGAAAGTTAAATCTAAGAGGCTAAGTATCTTGCCCAAGGTCACACTTCCAGGAAGGGATGGGGCCAGGATGCAAATTTCCGGCTGCTTGGTTGCAAGGGCCAGTTGTACTTTGCACAATACCATGCTTCACAAATCCATGTGAATGGGGTCCATCACCTTGGGTATGACTTTATGCAAGATTGGCCTGGGCTGGGGAGGAAAGGTTAAAGGTGGTGGGTCAGTCACCATGGAACAGAGTAGAGCTAACTGGCCTTGTAAAGAATTCAGAATCCCATTGTCAGCCTTCTCTTGTCAAGTGTGTTTGTAGAGTTCCCTGACCAGCCTCACTGAGCTGGGCAGAGATGAATTCCAGAGCTCTGTCCCATTGCTCACAAGGAATAGGGCACCTGCATATTCCTGTCTGCTCCAGCCATATTGTTCTCTACCTCTGCCGTCCTCAATTCCCAACACTCAACAAAGATTGACCGACCATGTCCCTGAAACTATTGGGAAAGCTAACACAACATCTTGTATTTGCTATCAAGGAGCTCAAAGGCTAGTGTGAAGCTGAGGTCAACTGATTGAAAGGTAGGCCACTGGATTCCCCCCTACAAGTCCAGCTTTCCCTACAAGTCCAGCCTATCCAGGTTACCGGGGACATTCCTGGCCATATTCACAAGGAAATCATGAAGCTCAAATCCACTCCTTGGAGGCCCCTTATCAAGCCAAACATGCTGCTCGAGCCTAAGATCTGATGGCTAGATTTCTGCATGTGCTTTTTGCTCTACTTTTATTTCTCTGCCCCTCGTTGATATCTCTCTCTCCTGCAACTCCTTCCTTCTTAGTTGACTTCAGCCTGAAAATTAAATCTGGAAAAGTGCTTTTCCCTGCAGGACGAACATGTCAGCCTCCAGATGCATTCAACTGTTAATAACGGACTCCTGAAAATTAAAGATGGACAGTTCTAATGGGAGAATTCCAGGCGCAGTGTCTGGTCATTGGTAGATCCCACGTAAAACTATAAAAGCTTACTCCCCTCAGTCAGCCTCCACATGCACACATGCACACACGTGTGCACACACACACAACGGCCACAAACACAGGGTATTTGTATCAACTGGACTATATTTGAAGATGTCTGCATCTTCCATATTCCCAGGTGTACAAAACAGCCTGTTCCCATGCTAGGATCCATCTATTTTCAAAACCATTTTCAAGGCTCCCCCTCCACCATCACTTTAATCCCACATTTATTCATCAGCATCTAATACCCTTCAAAATTCATCACCACAGCCACTCTCAGGCTCCTCATTCTTCTTGCCCTCTCCGTTCTCTATCCTGTCCTTCCACATTCCTCTGGCATTGCTACTACCTCAAAGTAGCTAATGATGCTACTTTGGCTTCCCAAACCAAGTTGTGTTCTCCACCTTCCATATCAGAGAGATGGCAAATGCCCTCTGTCATTCTCTCTCTCCAAGTGAAATTCTTGGATGACTGGCTCGCCCATCAATTTGTTCTTTCTCCTCTGTCCAAAACACTTTATTCATGTAAATCATGCATTTATTCCATTAGGATTAGAGACTGAGTAACAGTTCTTTTTTTCTCAATCCCATTTGTGACTACAGCTATTCTTCCTTAGCATGGTGCAGAGAGACCCATCTGTGACCCATTTTCTGGGGTCATAGCTCTTAAAAGGTCACATAATACCCATCAGTTCAAAACAATAGTTTTTTAAATTTCTTTCTGACTCCCAGGAGTTCCCGTGTACAAAGCAAACCAAAATGACCTAATTTGGAGAAAAAGCACAGCAGTGATATCAAGGCTCCATTCTCAAGGACACTGTTGAGAACATCAGGACTCAGCCCAGAGCCCTTCGAAAAGAATTCTAACTCCATCTACCCGCACCTGGCCCTGATGTACTCTCCTCAGCTGGGCCAGGTCGCTGTGCAAATGGGCACTTACATGCACACAGACCTAAAGGCACCACAAGGGTACCAGGTAAGCATCGCATCAGCAGAATTCTCATGGCCCATCACCTAGAAGATTTCTAAGTTACTCCTTCTCCACCTCACCAAATAAAGTAAAGAGAGAACCGAGATCACTAGTCACTCATGACTTATTCTGTTGGCTGCTCTCATTTCCTAGAACTTAAGATTCCTGATGCTCAGTACCTGGTGGAATCTCGGGCTATGTCATGAGCAGGCCATGCAAAGCCCTGTCTGCTCCCCCCTCTCCTCACACTGCCCCTGGCCGTGGTTTGTGATTGTCTCCCAAACACACACCTCCTTCACTAGCACTGCCACCCGACTCGCACTAAACCCTAAGCCCTCCCCTACACCCAGCCTGAGGATGCCGCCCACGAAGCCAACACTGCTCCCACTTCACTCCCTGTTAGTAACATTATGATGCTCTGGACATTTTTTCCATTTGGCCAGTGGGTCTAGATACCGGAGCAGCTGAATTATAAAATGACTTTTATTCTGTCTTCAATGAACTTTGGCAAGGATCCCCTAAAAGGAAATTCTATAGGATAATCTCCTAAAATCACTAAGAAAATAAACACAGGGGGATTTTTAAATTTAAATGTTCAATAATGAGGCATTTATTTTCTGTTCTGGGAGGAGTAGGTGAGGAAAAAAAATGCATAGATTATCTGACCTTTCAGATAACTTCACATTTGGTTTACTGAACAAAGGCCAAGATGCTATGAAATATACCAAAGCAAAGCAAAGAAATACTCACCCCGTGTGGAAATGGTAAGATCCGCTGTCTTCCAGTTCAACTGGCCAAAATTCCAAGGCATAACCACGCAAGGCAATTCTGGGCGAACTGCTTGGGCTTAGCTCCACCTGCCCACGAGAGCCCCTGCTTTTGTACCACCTGACAGCAGTTTTGTTCTTCTCGTGCTCAGGTGAAGATGAGCAATATTTCAAATAGAAAGGTTCGCCTTCAACTGCGGTAATATGGAGACGTGACTTACACGTTTCTTCAAAGGATTATGCAGTAGAAGAAAAAACAAAAGCAGAATGACAGAGGTTTTTTTCCTTTTCTAGTGCAGTAAAGGAAGAAGCAGTGTGAGTGAAACAGCCCTGAGACATCTCACATCCCTGTGAGTTTTCATATTTTAGGGTCAATCTTCCCGATAATAGGAAGCAAGAAGGAAAAGGCACTTTCAGAATCTAAATGAAAACAAAGCTTTCCACAGCTGCTCCCAAACAGGAAGGTGCCAGGACTTAACCCACAATTGCTGGAGGGCAGAAGAGGGCGGTGCAATCCTTTAAAAAAAGAAAATATTACACATCATGGCTTCTTCATATGGGAAGCCATTTCGGTCACAGTGATGCCACTCCCCTCCCCAAACACTGCCAGCTAAGAACAGTCTGCAATGAAAGGAAAACACAAAATCCAGAAGCTCCTGAGTTCTTTATCTGCATCACCAGAAGCCTCATGCACCTTGTTCTCAACCAGTCTCCCTAGCTATACCCAGCAAGTGTGAAGAGAACTCAAGGTGCTCCCGTGTAGCTTTAGCTCTAGCTGTAGGTTACCACGTGGCTCATCAAAAACTGACTAATATACCACTCCAAACTCACCTATCTGTTGCTTCCCTCTCTGAGCTCGCTCGCCCTCCCTTTCTCTTTCTTAACAAACCCAGATGCTCTGGCTTAGAAAATCTATCTGCTCCTTTCAGCCACTTGGGGAGGGTACGCATGCCCCACCTTTTGTATTTCTCATAGTTCAAAGTTGGCAAAACCTGTTATCTTGTGGCTCGAGGGATCCTGGACCTCTTCAGAAAATGAGATCCTTAAATTGAGTAGAGCACTTTCCTCAGGACATGGAGAAAATGCCTTCTCTCCAGTTAAGGTTTATTTTCCAAAGCACCAGGCTGTGTGTAACTCACAGTTGTAGCCTGAACTCCTGTGCGCATTCCTCTTTGGGGTAGTTAGCATTCAAAGGAACTAATCTGGAATACATGCTTTCCATGACCTGCTGATAGGCTGTTGAAAGTCCACACTCCCTAGGCAGCTCATGGCTTCAGACATCTTCCCTTTGGTTTAAAACCAGAGGTGTGCTGATGAACACAATGCTTGTTAGAAATGGCTTTTCATGGGAGAAATGTGTGGGGTTCAAGATATGTGGACTACCCAGAACAGGCACTCCCATTTTTACATCACCAGGGAATAAACTAAAACCACTGGAATGATGTCTGTGTGTGGAATTCTCCTGCGTCCGGACAAGCATGGGATGTTGTCACCCAACACCAACCTGGGTAAATGAATTCCACACTTAGTATATTGTCTTGTCAGCCCAGAGTGAACGTTTTATGAAAAGAGCTTTCCATGTATCTAAAAGGACAGGATATGAGGCGTTAGCAACCTTACAGAGAAGGCTGGAGGGCAGGTTTTGTGCCTACAGCAGATTTTCATTGTGATCTGGAAGCATGGTTATCAGTGAATGTCTACAGAGCATGGAATCCATGTCACATACTTTCCCATCTCTTGCCTTTTCACTTAGCAGTTTCTGACAGCTCATGCCATATTAGGAAGAAGAGATCTACCTCATTCTTTTAACTTCTGGTAGTATGCATCATATCAGTCTCAACAATATGTGGATCCACTTAAGTAAATATTCCCCATGGCTGGACTTGTATTATTTGAAAGTATCAGCAGCTTAACTCTGCTATCTTTTCAGCAGTAATTCTCAAAGTAGGGGATATAGGTTCACATGTTTGCCTCTTCTAGGTAATAGATGGAGGCAAGTTAATATTTGTGCCCCTACTTTCTCCTCAAAAGCTCAAGGCAAACATTGCTAATCAATCATGGTACACGCTTCCAAAGAATCCTCAGGTGGCCTCAGTTTTCTTCTCAACAAAAAACTCCCAAGTAGTCACAGTTAATGAATTAAAATTAGTATTTGACACCTGATATGAAGCCTGTGTTACTTCCTTCATCTAAATAGTCTCTTTCTTATGCGATCCCGCTAACTTTAAAAGTTCCTTTAAGATCTGTAAGGTACTTTCCATTCGCTTTCTTCATTACCTAAAGAAATGAGATAAACCTTTGCCTTCATTTCAGAAAAGAGAGTGTGTAATTCTTTCTAAAAATGAATAATAAAGTGGATTTACTGCCTCAGTTTCAAATGACATGAAACCATTTTCATCTCAAATATAATTTATTTCAGTATACAAGAGTTTTCATCCTGCCCTCTCTATGTAACTCAAAGGACTGAATCTTCTTCAATACTACCATATATTGATCCCACTCGTGTGAACCTCACATTCTCTATGCCAGCAACACCAAATGGTTGGTAACTATGTAAAGTAAACTCTACAGTCACTGACATCAATAAATTCAGCATCTTTTGTCCCCCATTCAGTAGCTGCTACCACTTTAAAAACAAACCTGTGTATCCCCTCTCGACTACCAATGAAGCATATCGGTGAAGAATTCCAAGTTCTTACCTGATGTGCTTATAAACATAGGTACAAAAAGCACCAAGGGTAGTCCTCTACAATGCATTTTTAGGACTCTGCATCAAATGGTTTCTCTGGAAAACAAAATAAAATAGGTTCAGCCAAAACTTTCAGACAAAAGCCTATCTGTTTTGTAAAGATTTTAAAAAATCACGTGGACAAAACAAGTCTCAACAAATTTTAAAAGACAGGAATCATACAATGTAACTTTTTTTGAAAATGGAACGAACCTGCAAATCAATGACAGAGAGAGAACTGGAGAATTCACAAATATGTGGAAATTAAATAATACGATCCTAAACAACCAATGGGTTAAAGAAGCCACAAGGGAAATTAGGAAATATCTTGAGATGAATGAAAACGAAAACACCACAAACCCAAACTTATGGGATGCAGGGAAGGTAGTGCTGAGAGGGAAATTTGTAGCTGTAAATGCTTGCGTCAAGAAAAGAAGAAAGATCTCAAATCAGAGACCTAACCTCACACAGTGATCTAACCTCAGAAGGAAGAACTAGAAAATGAAGAGCAAACTAAAACTGAGGAGAGCAGAAGAAAGGAAATAGAGATTAGAAAGGAGAAAAATGGAAATAGAGAGTAGAAAAAACAAGAAAGACAAACATGAAATCAAAGCTTGGTTCTTTGAAAAGAACAATACAATGGACAAATCTTTAGCTAGATTGACAAAGGGAAAAAGAGAGAGGGCACAAATAACTATAATCAGAAATGAAAAGGGGGGCATTTTACATACAAGGATTGTAAGAAAATATATGGATTATATAAATATATTTAAGAGAATACCATACATCTTCAGGATCTTGTGCTAGGCAGTGGATTCTTAGACTTTGCATGAAAAGCAGAACAACAAAAGAAAAAAAAATAGATAAATGGGACTTTGTCAAATTATAAACTTTTGTGCATCAAAAGACATTATCAAGAAAGTGAAAAGACAACCTATAGAATGGGAGAAAATATTTGTATCTGATAAGGTTTTAATATCCAAAATATATAAAGAACTCCATAACTCAACAACAAAAAGAAAAGCTAATTAAAAGGAAAATCAGGCAAAGGCCTTGAAGAGACACTTCGCCAAAGAAGGTATACAAATAGCCAACAAGTACGTGACAAGATGCATAAAATCATTAGTTATTAGGGAAATGTAAATCAAAACCAATCCCAATAAGATATCACTTCACACCCACCAGAATGGCTATTATTTTTTAAATGGCAAATAAGTATTGGTGAGAATGCAGAGAAATAGGAACTGTCACACAATGTTGGTGGGAATGTAAAATAGTGCAGCTGTTGTGGAGGACAGTTTAGCAGTTCCTCAGGAAGTTAAGTATAGAATTACCATATGATTTGGCAATCCCACTTCCAGATATATCCACAAAACAATTGAAAGCAGTGTCAAACAAATATTTGCCAATATTCAAAGCATTATTCACAATAGCTAAAAGGTGGAAGAAACCCAAATGTCCATTAACAGAAGAATGGATAAACAAAATGCATTACATACACACAATGGAATACTATTCAGCCATAAAAAAGAATGAAAGTTTGATACATGCTACAATATGGATGAAGTTTAAAGACCTCATGTTGAATGAGATAAGCCAGACACAGAAGGACAAATATTGTGTGATCTCATTTATATGAAATAAATAGAATCTATAAATTCAGTGTCAAATTATAGAATACAGGTTAGCAGGGGCAGGCATAAAGGTCGGGACTGGGGGGTTCATACTTAATTGGCCCAGTGTTTCTGCTTGGGGTGATGGAAAACTTTTGGTAAGGGATGATGACGGTAGCACAACATAAGGAATGTAATTATCACCACTGAAGTGTACACTTGAAAGTGGTTAAAATGGGAATTTTTATGTTATATATGTTAGCACAATCAACATTTTTAAAAGACATAAAAGAAACCAATTATATTGAAATGCAGGTTTCAGAATAGTAAAATAAAATAAATTTTGGAACGGTTTTTAAAACACACACACACACACACACACGTGACACACAGATTTTTTAAAAATTGGCCCAGGGATGTTCATATCCCTTAACATAGTCACCAATTTCCTCAAAGGACTTCCACCAAAATGGAATTAATCAAATTTCAAGGCGATGAATTTAGGCATCCTGAAGAAATCCTGGAAATGCAATTTTCTAAAATAGCAGAGCCGGATGTATTGCAGGCTCAGTCTTCTGAATCTCGGCTCCAAGGTCGAAGTGGAGGACATTGGAATTTCCAGAGAAGCTACTATTCTATCTATAATATGGCTGTGACATACCAAGAGGAGAATGGCCAGGTAGGGGTGTGTCTACATGTTTGTGTATGCAATTGTGTATGTGTGTGTGCGCTACAACTGCTTCTCTCCCACCACACCCCATCTTTTTCCTTCATACTGCTTATCACAATTTGTAATGAGATTTTCACCTGTGCGTTGGATTTTTAAACGTCCCTCCTCCTTCAGAGCTTACGTTTCACAAGCATAGGAATAAAGTCTATTTTGCTCACCACTTGATCGCCAAAGCCCAGTACAATGACCAGCACACTGGAAATGCTTGCTAATACACGAGCGAGGAGCAGTTGTGTGTGTGTGTTTGCACACACATGCCCAAGTGTGTTGATTTTAGGGAAATGGAGAGGCAAAGTGGAAATTTCCTACACTTCAACCCCTACTCTGCATGAACAGAATTGAGATTGGCTTTGACTTTCAAATCTACTCCTACCCCAATTTTATCCTACTAATCACCAGGTGGAGGCAGTGCAGCCTGACGGAAAGAGCTTGATTTCGGGGCCACAGAAATCCGAGGTGGCATTCCAGCTTAAAACCTGGCAAGTTGTGCAACCGTGGGCAAGTTTCTCACAAGTCTCAGAGCCTGTTGGCTCATTACTAAAATAGAAATAAGAGGGCCTGCCTCCAACATTACTGAGTCAATGAAGCAAGCCAATGTTTATGAAAACTTACTGGTAATTCTCCTCTTCTCACCAGCTCCCATCTCCCTCCTATCAAAAAAGGGATTAAGGCCCAAATCTTACGCAAAGTTTAGTGGCTAAACTGGCCAACTATTTATAGCACTCTTTTGAATAACGTCACCCAGAATTTGGTGGAATTTCCGAAAGATAATTAATCAATAAAGACAAAAGGGATAAATAGGAATGGAAAGTACAAACTGGTCATAATCAAATTAGAACCATTCTATGGTATAGACCTGCCCACCCACACACGAACTCATTAAACCTATTTATTCTTTTACCTCTGGTAGAGTGAAAAGTGTTGTTTCCTTTATGTAACTCCTCTGGTTAACCAGCCAAAAAAAAAAAAAAATCCTCTGGCTGACACAGCTGTGCAAAGGGCACACAGCTTTTTTGAAGTTTCAAAGTCTAAGAGATAAGATTATTATGAGATTATTCTGCATTCTGATGAGTTAACTCTGAATTTCAATATGAAACATATTATTATGCCAACATGCAAGTTAGCTGATATTTACACTGCTCTGAAATACATAATTTTCAGCCTATTTATTAAATTTTAGTGTGAACTTCAGAGATCAAGATATTATTAAATAATGAACTTATGTCAAGAAAAAATATTCTAATAGGTATTAAAAAAAGGTTTTAGGAGGATATAAATAAGAAATTTCTTACCTGTGGGAATTTTTAGGGTATATTTTTTGCATTACGTTTGTTGATATTTTTTGGTTTTTCATTACTTTTAAGTTTCTTCCCTCTTTCCTATCTTTTGTTTAATTTTCATTCTTCTTATTTCTAAAGCAATATATGCCCATTGTAGGACATTTATAAAAATGAAAACTCAAAAGAAGAAAATAAGCTCCACATGTGTAATATTTCAGCATGTTTCCTGTACTTTTTCTATGTATTTTCAAATAATGATGTTGAAAGAATTTTGTAGCCTGCATTTTCTACTTGTTGCTATATAAAGAGCATTTTCTTCTGTCACAAATATCTCTGTTAACATCACTTAAATTGACACATCATATTCCTTCATATGGATGTACTATAATTTACACGATGTATTTTATTATAAAATAATACCATGGCCATCTGCACATGTAAGGCGGCAGGACTCAGTTTGGGGGAACACGACCAGCCAGGCCGGCTGGGTTGAACCCCCTAGTCTAGCCTTCACAAGCAGAGTAACCCTGTGCAGGTCACTTGGCCGCTCTGTGTGTCAAGTTCTTTACCCATGGAGTGGGTCTAGCAATACTAACTCCCAGATCCGATGTGAAGCTGACATGAGTTAACATTTCAAAGTTCCGCTGAATAATAATGTTAGCTATTATCATCTGTCTATATTTCTGATGATTGTCTTCATGTTACTACGTGATCAAAGGATGCATTTTAAACACGAAAGATGTGTACTGCCAAATTGGATTCCAACAAGGTTATCCTAATTCATACTCCCTCACCAGTGCAAAACAGTTTCCATCAACCACACCCAGGAAAGCATTTACCAACTCTCATTTTTTTTTTAATATCTTTATGTAGTCATAATGGTGCCATTTCTCATGGCTTTTAAATCTATATTTCTTTTAATATAAATGAAGCAAAAAATTAATCATGTATTTTAGCCACTTTTCCCCATGTTTAGGAACTCTCTATGTCCTTTGCTCTCAGATGGTTTTTTTTTTTTTTTTCAACGTTTACCTTTTAATTCCTTTTTGAATGTTTTAACATATGGAAGATTTTATATTCATGTAGTCAAACCTGTCCTTCTTTTGCTTTGTGATTTTTCCATTTCTTTTAAGTTTAGAGCATTTCTCTCCTCTGTGGTCTGAGAGATGCTTATCTATAATTTCTTCATTTATATGGTTTAGTCTATTTTTTACATTTAATTTTTTCATCCAACAACAATTAATTTTCTTGTTTGGTATGAAGACAGTGTCTAACTTAACTCATTTCTCCCAATTGTTACTAATGACCTCTATTTCATTTAGTAACTGGGCCTTCATTCCCATTACAGCCTTGGATGGACATGGTGATAACAAGCAGGTCTTCCCTTGGCACAGTCTAGAATCTAACACAGCAGGCTTGCCTGAGTGCAGATTCACCCAAACAGATCTGATCCACTGACATGTCGGTATAATCTTTAAAATGCTTTAAAATTTATTAATAGAGAGAGCTCCCATATACCTCCCTCTCCCACCCCCTCCAGTTTCCCATCTTATTAACATCTTGTATTAGTGTAGACCATTCATTACCATTAATAAGCCAATATTGATAGGTTGTTATTAACTGAAGTTCACAGTTTACATGGGAGTTCACTCTTTGGGTTGTACAGTTCTATGGGTCTTGACATCATGTATCCTCAATGACAGTGTCATACCGAATGGCTTAATTGCCCTAAAGATCTATTTAATCATGACATCTTGAGAAGCATATGTGGCAAAGCCTAGGGTCCTAGTGATGCCTGGGTTCCACCGAGGCATCTGGGGTGCAGCTGGCACCCTGGTTTTTAAAACTCCCCCAGGTTATTCTAACACGCAACCAAAGTAGGAAGCCATTGATCAAAGATATTTATTTGTATATATACAAATACATATAAAAAGAGGAGTCACAACTTCTTGAACTCTTCGTCCAGTGGCAGGAGTGTTTCTCTAAATGAAAAACTGTGCTCTTTCAAAAATCATGTAACCTAAAGGGAAGGTCAGATACAAACTGAACACTCCGCCTGTCCCCCGAGGCAGTGCAAGGCCCTTCCTGAATGGCACAAGTAACCAAGTGGCCATCTCCTCAGCTCCTGCTTCTGCCCTTGGAACCCTCCTAAGCAAAGTGATGATCCTCTAGAAAAAAATAATTCACTGAAATCCACACATATTAGGCTGCTTCAAAGTGTTTTCAGACGAGAAAACTGAGACCCAATAAGGTAAAATGGCCAAGCTCAGATTAGAGCTAGATACACTGACTCACACATAAATAACTGTAGATTGCCTCAGTGTTAATCACTCTTATTAGTAAAACGTCACTGAATAACCTCCTAAGACAAATTGCCTTGAGGAAAATAACATCAGTGGTGTTTTTAAGTTAATCTGACTTACAAATATTTTTTTCACCACTCCCTTAAATCTAATCAACAAAACGATAAATGAAGCCCTGATTTGTCATGTCTGCCAGTTTCTATGCTGTAAATACTCCCACCAAGGCCAATTTCAAACCACCAAGGTCATGTCGCTAAAAGTAGAGTTGGGAAGAGATGTGCAGCTGCCCATTATAAAGTGTTACCACATGCAGGTACAACAGGTGTAAATAACCTTGAATGTGTAGAAGTATAGACAACAAACAGCAAAATACTAGTATATTAATTAGAAAGTGATGCACTTTCAATATTTATTGACACCAGTGATTTTTAAAATGCAATTACTTCTCTACAGTAGTTGACAAATAGGTGGTTTTCTCAGTCTGTGAGAAGATAAAACAATCTACCCACACGCACGCACACAAGATTCCACTTCTAAGAAAGAAGTGATGTTGAATTCAGTTTCTTATCTATAAGGCCAGGAAAATCATCCCCACCTCCTCGTCTTTGTCACACAAGTGATTGCTATTATTATCTTTTCCCCAACTAGCCTATGGAGAGGGTAGTCCTGCTAGGAGACCGGCCAGCCTTCCCTTTCTCCAGCGGTCGCACTGCAGTCAGCAGACACATCAACCAGGGACCCTGGAATCCCAGCGGCTGGGGAGATCCCAGATGGTTGTTTACACTTCAGGGCTCTCCCTTCAATTCACGCCCTTGCTCAATTCTTGGAACCTCAGCAAACAGCGATCACATTCCCATTTGGTGTCCAGTGCTGAGGACCTTGGGTGAGCTGGGAGTGGGTCAGCTGGGGGTAAACTGAGTGTGAATACGTGTGTGTGCAAGTTCTGGGACATTCTAGTTTCTGGAGGCCCAGTACCTTGGAGTAAGGCCAAAGGTTTTGAAATGAGGAAAGTCTAGGTGTGGACGTGGCACCCATAGCTCAGTGGCTAGCTGCCACTGCGTGGTACTGAACTGTGGGCTTTGTTCCCCCTCCCCCGCTCCTTTCATTAAGCATAACAGGGCTCACTTCTTAGGACCTGTGGGAGGATGAAGCCAAAATAATACGTCTAGAGCTTTCCACACAGTGCCTGACATACAACAAACTCTCAGTAAATGACAACTATTTTTCACCCCTTTTTAAAATTGCAGCTTTTCTCACCTCTCCAGAAAAGGATTGGGAACGTTTTAGCCTCTAAAACGATACTATCAGGGAAGGTCTTGCGCATTAAATGATGATACCGTCTCATCAATTCATAGATATTATATTGCAATGTAAAATTACATGTATACGCGCACACACACACACACACACACACACACCGCACAGGTATGTACAGAGACAAGTGTGCGGCTGCAATGAACTGTTCTGCCCGCTGCGCCCACCCCGTCTGCCCGACCCGCCCTAGGCTGGGTCGCCGGGCGCCCCGCGGGCGAGGGGCGCGGGGAGCTGCGGGGCGCGGGGCGGCGGCGCTTACCTTTGCGAGGCCCGGGCGGGGCCGCTGCGGCGGCTCCACACGCGGCGCGCTGCCCGCGGCAGGCGGGGAGGAAGGCGGCGACCCGCAGCGCCACCCGACGATGGCGAAACGCCAAAGCGCGCGAGGGGCGGCGCGGGGGGCCAGAAGTGTGAGGGAGCCGTGAGGAGCTAGAGGGTGCGAAACGCAGCCAGGGCAAAGGGCAGCAGACAGCGGGGAGGCAGCAGCCGCGCAACGGCGCTCGCGGGGGTGCGGGTGGGCGGCTGCTCGTGCGCGGGCTGCTCCCCGTCTAGGGCTGCTCCGGCTCGGGGCTGCTGCAGCTCTGGGGGTGCCCCGGTGCGGGCTGCGCAGCGGGCTCCTCGCCGAGTGCCCGGGTCCCGACTCCTCCACCGCGGAGCCCCCGCCCGCGCGTTCCAGGAGCTGCTCGACGGCGGGGGCGACGGGACGCGGCTGGAAACTCCGCGGGTTTGCCCGGGCCTGGGGGGCGGTGGCGGGCCCTCGCCGTGCGGCCGCTGCCGCCCCAGCGCGCTCGCCGCGGGCCCGGGAGCGCCCCGGGAGGTGGCCGTGTGACCTGCACCGGCTCTAGGTGCGTCCTCCGCGCCCCGCCCGCCCCTTACGCACCCTTCAGGCCGCGGCGCGGTGCCCGCCCGGCCGAGGCCAGGAGGGGCTCAGCCTGCGCTGGCCAGAGTGCACCGTCTACACTTACCGGGAAGGGGCTGGGGGAGGGCTGCGGAGAGCAGGGAGGCCCTGGAGAGTCCCCGAGACGCCCAGGGCCTCCCGGGGTGACCCGAAGTGAGGTGGTGCGTCCCAGGTCTGCCCTGAGGCCTTCGGCTCTGCCTTTGGGGAGTCTGAGAGACCGGGGCAGAAGTGTTGAATTGGGAGCATAAATCATTTACAAGAAAGGAAGCCAAAGAAGAATGAGTTTCTAAAACTATATGGTGTGATAGAACTCAGGATAAATTTTCAAAGTCAGGCTGGTAGTTGGATATTTCAAACAAAAATGAAGAACGAAACCCACGACTGATGGGAAAGTGGCTTATGGAGAAGGCAGTTTTCATTCTTTTTACCCAATAAATGTAATTTGCCATATAATAAAAGAGAAAAATCATATATCAATAAATGAAGAAAATCGGCAAAATTCAACACCCTTCCTTGATTGATAACTCTTAGAAATCTGAGTTTAGAAAGGCATATTCTTAATCTGATAAAGAATAGCTCTAATAAATCGACAGGCAACTTCATAATTAATAACAAGGCACTGAATGATTTTGCTTAAGGTTAGGGACAAGGTAAGGATGACAGCTCTCACCTAGGATAATCGTTTCTCAATAAGTACAAAAAAAAAAAAAAAACTAGAATGCATAAAGATTGAACTGGAAGAAGTAAAACTACTGGTTTTCATGCATGATTGTATGGCAATCACCCTTTGAAATCTACACCAAAAAAAGCCTTTTAATTAAAAAATTACTGTAAATAGTGAGCTTAACAAGCTCATGGAATACAAGGTCAATACACAAAAATCAATTGTACCTCTGTATACTCTTAATGTAAAATTGGAAATGAAATTTGTTAAAGATATGATTTACCAAAGCATTAAAATCGAGTGTCAAAGTGTAAGGGCTTTGAAACATGTATAAGACATCTACTAACCTATAAAACATTGCTGAGAGAAATAAAAGACCTACATAAATGGAAAGGTATACCATGTGATGAATTGGAAGACTCCTCATTGAGATAGCTGTTCTCCACAAATTGATCTATTTATTCAATACAAGTCCAATCCAAAACCCAGCAGGAGTTTTCAAAGAGGTTGAGAAACTGTTTCTGAAATGTATATAGAAATGCAAAAGATTTCGAATAATCCAAACAATCTTGAAAAGGGAGGGCAAAGTCAGAGGACTTAGACCCACTTAAGGACTTAAAATAAGGCAGAAGTCATCATGACCGAGCATATAAATGGAACATAATAGCGGATTCAAATACACACCCACACATATATGGCCAATGGATTTTTGACCAAAGTACCATGTCAATTCAGTACAGAAAGAAAACTCTTTTCAAATGTTGTTGGAATAACTGTGCATGTATATGGGAAAATAAATGAACCTTGAGTCTGTCATCATTCCATACACAAATATTAATTCACAATGGATCATAGACCTAGACATAAAAGCAGGAACCATAAATTTTTCATAAAAATACATAAGAGAATATCACTGTGACCTTGCAGTAGACAAAAAATTCTTAGATGGAAGACAAAAAGCACTAACCATGCAAGAAATATTTGATGAATTTGATGACATTTTAAAAAAATGGCTTCTAACCAAGGACACCATTAAGCAAATGAATAGGTCACTCACAGCCTGGAAAATATATTCACCTTACCTCTATTTGGCAATAGATATGTTGAAAAAGGGCTCAACATCACTAATTATTAGGGAAATGCAAATTCAAACCAAAATGAGATCCATTTAACACCCACTAAAATGACTAACAAGAAACCTGATGTGGTTAGTTGAATTATGTCCCTCAGAAAATATTTAATAATGGATTAATCTTAGTCCCTTCCTGCGAGTGTGACTCCATTGTAAATGGGGCCTTTTAAGATGTTATTTTTAGTTAAAGTGTGGCCAGCTGAATCAGGATGGGTCTTAATCCTATTACTGGATGCCTTATAGATGGTCTCAAGGAAAAGCCACCAGGAGGTGTAGAACCGGAAGTCAATGGAACTCAGAAGAGAAAGGAGAGGACATCGTCATGCGCATTGCCATGTGACAGAAAAGCCAGGGACTCAAGGACTGCCAGCAGCAGCCCCAGAGCACCAGTCTTCAGGGAGAAAGCATTGCCTCACTGATGCCTTAGTTTTGCACTTTTAGCCTCAAAGCCATGAGCCAATAAATTCCTCTTGTTTAAACCAACCCCTTATTTGGTGTTTGTTTTAGCAACCAGGGAACTAAGACTGTTTTTGGTACTCAGAGTGGGATAGTGCTGTTATAAATACCTAAAACTGTGGAAATAGTAATGATTAGAGGCTAGAAGAATTGTGAGCTCATGGTCGGGAAAGCCTAGATTGCTCTGAGGAGACTGTCAGCAGAAACATGGATAGTGAAGGTGCCTCCCATGAAGCTTTAAAAGGAAATGGGGGAGAGGATGTAGCTCAAGTGGTTGAGCACCTGTTTCCAATGTACAAGGTTCTGGGTTCAATGCCTGGTATTTCTCTCCCCGCCCCCCCTCCCCCCCCCACCAAAAAGGGAATGATTAATGTGTTATTAGAAATTGGATGAAAGGCAATCCTTATTATAAAGTGGCAGAGAACTTGGCAAAATTGTGTTTTGATGTCAGGTGGAAGGCGGAACTTGTAAGTGATGATCTCATATGTTTAGCTGAGGAGATTTCCAAGCTAAGTGCAGAAGGTGCAGCTTGGTTTCTTTTTGCAGCTTATAGTAAAATGCGGGAGGAAAGGGATAAGCTGAGAATTAAACTCTTAAGCACAAAGGAATTGTAAATTGATGTTTAAAATCCCCAGCCTCTCCAGAGAGTGTGTGCTGAGACAAGGGCCGGAAGCGGCCCTATCGGGGTCCTTTGAGAACTTCCTGGAAGTGAGACCCTGGAGAAGAGGGCTTCACGTGAGGGTTTAACTGAACACACATTTGCTAAGGGGGTGTGGCTAAACATGGACCCAGTCACCCATTTCAGTGAAAGTCAGGATGGAAATGCCGTTATCCAGGAAGAAGCTGTGGAAAGTGCTTTTGTCTGATGGTTTGAAGCCCCTTGAACTCCATATAAAGCCAACAACGGTTTTGTGAAATTCGTTTGAGCAGAACCACCATCAGCCTGGATGGAAAGGGTCAGAGAAGGGATGAATTGAAGGAAGGATGACTTCAAGGACAGAGCCATGGAAGCAGAGGTCTGGATCAGGAAGCTCTCCTTGGGCCCACCTGTGTGAGTGGGAAAGGCAGATCTGCCCTTACCCTTGGAGGGGGTGAGCCTTGCATCCAGATGTCCAGAGAGTGCCCCCGTTCCAATGCTAAGAGAAGGTGGGGTCTGCACCCAGTGCTTGGGGAGACCATGGCTGCTATGCAAACACTTGGAAGGGAGTAGGGCTGCTACTCCATCAGGTCCAGAGGACAAAGCATCGATCCACAGATGACTCTCAGACTTTGAAGGCTCCTGGAGTTTGCCTGCTAGGTTGCAGACTTGTTTGAGACCCATGACCCCTGTTTTTCTTCCACTTTCACCCTTCTGGAATGGGAATGTATATCCTTTGCCGATCTTACCATTACATTTTTTTTTAAACTTTATTTTGTGCATTTAATAATTTAAAATATAAACAATAATTTAAAAACAAAAATAAAGTTGAATAAAAACAGATTTCTCAAATGTTCTGTAGTACCATTGCATTTTGGAAGTAGATTCTTTTTCAGGAGTAAGTAAAAATTGAGTTTATTTTTAAACTCAGATTTAGAGGATTTTTAAAAATAAAAAAAATACATTTTTTATCCTTCATATCCCAGAACCCATCAACACATTATACTACAATTTAGACCGAAATGGAGTATTTAATCTAATAATATAAATGCTTATTCAAAATTCTTTGACACAGCACCTTTAAGTTTCTTCCATTGTAACTGTGAGTCAAATGCATTAGGTAAAAACATTGTTTTCTAAGTTTCACAGGTTCACTGACAGAGGGACTTTTGCCCCAGGGAGGACCACACCCATAATTGATTTTGATGTAACTTTGTGCCTGGTATTGTTATCGAAATGACTTAAGTCTTTTGAGATGTTGTGATGGAATGAATGTATTTTGAGTATGGTCTTTTTTTGGCACCCAGTATGTTGAATTATGTACCCAGAAAAACATGTTCTTAACCCATACCTGTGAATGTGAACTCACTGTAAATGGGACCTCTCAAGATATTATTTTTAGTTAAGGCGTGGCCAACTGAATCAGGGTGGGTCGTAATCCTCTTACTAAGTCTCGTAGAGGAGACCACCAGGAAGGAAGTCACGGAAGGAATAGAAACTGGAAGTCAGTGGGCCCAGAAGGGAAAGGAGAGGATGTCGCCACGTGCTTGCCATGTGGCAGAAAATCCAGGAACTCAAGGATCACCAGAGACCAGCTGTAGAACATCACAGTCTTCAGGGAGGAAGCATCGCCTTGCTGATGCCTCAGTCTTGAGCTTTTCCTGCTCAAAACTGTGAGCCAATGAATTCCTCTTGTTTAAGCCACCCCCGCTGTAGGGCATCTGTTTTAGCAGCCAGGGAATGAAGACACCTGGCAATCATACTAATCATTGGTGAACATGTGGATAATGGAACTCTCACCTCTGTCTGGCGGGAAAGTCAAATTGATAAGGGAAGTGCTGGGACCCTAAGCCCCTACCTCCCCACACACCCCCACCCCTGGCAGAAACTCACAGCTTTAAGAAACTAAACTCCCCTGGTCCCTGGTCCCTTTCTCCCCTCCTCCCCTCCCGCCAACCTTTTCTCCATGGAATCTACATCAGGAAGATAAGCACTCCCAGCTGCCCCTTTGAATTGAAATTTACAACTCTAAATGGATAATGACTCTTTTCCTCCCCAATGACCTTATGCTTTTAGAAAGATAAGCTAACCTTGCTTCTCTGCCTCTGTAACCTTGCCTGCCAGCTTGCTCAGGAATTTTCCCACTTAGTGTACCTATATAAACTTATGAAAATCGGAAAACGGGCCTCAGATTTTTTGGAGACTTGACTCTCCTCTGGGCCCGTGCGTAATAAAACTTTGTTCATCCCTTCTCCCAAGAGTGCCATTTGGGTCTCTTTCTGCTGGCCGCAACAAAATAGTACAATTACTTTGGGAAGAATTTGCCAGTTTCTCAAAAAGTTGAACCTATACTTACTCTATGACCACTCTTAGATATTGACTTGAAAGAAATGAAAACATGTCAACTAGAATGTTCATAGCAGAAATATTCATACTAGCTATAAACAATCCATATGTCCATCAAAAGGAAAATGGTTCAACAGTTGTTGTATAGCCAAACAAGGCAGTGCTTCTCAGCAAAACAGACTGCAGACTGTAGACACAGGCAAAACAGGGATGAGTCTCAAAAACACTATGTTGTTTGAAAGTAGCCAGACACACTGCTGTATGACTCCATTGACATGAGTTTCAGGGCCTGACAAAACTAGTCTATAAGGATAGAAATCAATCAAAACATTTCCTGCCTCTGGGATGGAGAAGAATTTCTGGGAAGTGGCACTAGGGAAATTTCTGGGATGACAGAAATATCTCTAGCTTGCTTGGAGTGATGACACAGGTGTCTGCAGCTGTCACGCCTTACAGACTTGGTCAAATCAAAAAGCCATAAGAGCAGGGAGCAGGTATAGTTCAGTGGTTGATCGCCTGCTTCCCATGTACGAGGTCCTGGGTTCAATCCCCGATACCTCCTAAAAACTAACAAACAAACAAAAAACCAACTCTTTTGGGGAGCAGGTGTTGCTCAGTGGTTGAGCGTCTGCGTCCCATGTACAGGACCAAGTGATGTAATCAAAGGCCCTCAACTGAATTTAATACAATCAAAG
This sequence comes from Tolypeutes matacus, assembly GCA_026826555.1. Taxonomy (NCBI): domain Eukaryota; kingdom Metazoa; phylum Chordata; class Mammalia; order Cingulata; family Chlamyphoridae; genus Tolypeutes; species Tolypeutes matacus. The sequence goes on from JAKSZT010054030.1 coordinate 64,476,440, forward strand.
GGTATCACACCCAGAGGAATAGCTTACTTTACAAACATAATCTTTCCCTTTTTGGGATTCATAAAATAATCTCAAACCATCACACTACCCATGTTCTGCTTGAGGGCATCTGAGTGTCCTTTAAAATTACCCATAATTTAACTCTAAAACGTTTCATTTGATGTTCAGAGTATAGATTATTGAAGAGGAATAAGGAGAGAGGGAGAATGAGAGAAAGGAAGAGTGTAGCGAAAAGGTCCTATTTCAGAAAGGATAAAGGGAAGGAAATGGCGGGGGCAGGGGGGGAGATTGAGGCTGAAAATAGCTGGACATTTTTTATTCACCCGCAATTAGGAAAATGGAAGTCAAGTCACCAAATGAAACCCGAGGACTGAATTCCTTTGACACTCCTACTTCCTGCGTCAGCTCCCAGGAACCAGCACAGTGGCATCGTCCAGCTTGGAAGTTAGGAAATCTCCAAAATCAGACACTTTAGCACCTTAAAGCAAGCATTCTTGCCTGTGGGCACTCAAGCAGGTCAAACTTAAAGTCTTTTTAGGAAGTTTGTTTGGCACAGGCATCTGGTACCGCACGTGCTTCCAGAACTTGGAATTCAAGGACCGTTTGCTGGCCACGTGGTCTTCCCTCCACTTGATGGTTCCCTGCACTTTCATAAGGTGCTGGAGAGAATCCTGGGGGTCCCCAGACTGCGCTCCACCTGCCTTACTCAGAGCCTCCATTTCAATAAGTATCACCTTGGAGTCGTTCCGGATGAGGGTGCTGTGCAGCGCGATCTCCTGCTCGTAGGCAAACTCCTGGCTCTCTATGGCCCGAGGAGTCAGGATAATAATGAGCCGCCTGCTCTTTTGTATGTTGGTTTCCACTGCAGTGATTGCATCTAGTAACGGAAGAAGGGAATAAGAGTGCCTGTAGTTTTTAATCGAATGTTTCGATCATAAATGTTATGAACTAAAAAAATAATCTGTTAATCTATCTATCATCTTTATAATCTGGTTGAGATTCTGAGGCTGTTCAATTCCCTTACTCAGAAAAGTGGAAATGTGCTTGGATGGAGAACCTGCTGTGTTCTCACCTCTCTCACAGTGAGACTGTCCACCCCAATGCCCTCTTCTCTCCCATACAGACTAATCCTAACTAAAAGAGAGGGTTCCTCATGCTAAAAGGCCATTACAGGAATTAGCCTAGATTTCAGGTCATAAATTGCACATTATCGTCTTAGAATATTAGCTTGTGTATTTAAAGGGGCTCAGGATTTTAACTCTCAAATCAAAGATCACACTCAGAAACCCTTGTACCCCCAAACTAACCAAAATCTCTAGGGAAGCATTGGATCCACTTCACCTCCCAGTGCTCTCTATTTTAGGAGCTGATTTGATACAGACTTGAAAAATCTCAAGGAAGAGTGGGTCCCCTTCCCAAGTCAGGGTTGGTTGGAGTTATAAAGAGCACATAAAACACCCAGTTCTTAGCACAAGGAGATAAAAGCACGATTAAGGAAGTACAGCTATGAGCAAAACAACTCAAGATATTCTTGTAGAGTTGTGGTTAAAAGACTACAAATACATGTAGCCTGAAAGGAGGGAATAAACGTTAAATAGTGCCGGATACAGACCTTCTGTCTGTTGGGATCCTTGCAGAAAACTTGGCATACTCAAAAGGACTGACTAAAGAGAGTTTTAAAAAGGCAATTCATAAAAGATGTGCAATCGGAATTCAAGGACCAGTAGGAATCAACGAGAGATAATGCAGAACCCACAACGAGGAGCAGCAGGGAGCTGTTACCATCCCTTAGGCCTGAAGAGAAGGGAGCAGTTAGGGAACGCAAGGGGAGAAGATACGTGAGGATGCCCAACTGACAGCAGCTGGTTCTCCAGGAGAGGAGCCCAGCTCTCCCGGAAATAGGGAGGGGTCAGGGGCATGTACCCCACCCTCTAATCTCCCATTAGCCAAGCCCGACCTGGAGCCAAAGGTACGGGGGCCTGTTGGTAGACTCCATAATAATCAGCCATCCAGGGGCGCTACATGCACGAAGGTACAGAGTGGATTTGAGGGGTAAATTGAAGATGGCTATCATGGGGAAAATATAATGTATTGTGAAATTTTCTTAAAGGAAGAATGAATTTTTGTGTTTTGTTTTATTCTATTCTATTCTATTCTATTCTGTTCTATTCTATTCTATTCTATTCTATTCTATTCTATTCTATTCTTTCTATTCTATTTTATGGAGGAAAGGGGAAAAAAGTCATAAGTTGGGGTAGGGGGAAGGGGAAACCATTCCAAATGGAAGTCAATGCTTGCTTGAGCATCAGAGAGCTGGCATGCAAGTTTGACTTGGTAGAGGTGTGACTAGAAGTTAGGTTGATGGACCCAAGAAAGAAGAGATGAAGAGCTTGTAGCCACATTTAGCTCATAACTGAACATCCCAAGCAACAGAAGTCCCTATAGATTCTTGAGCAGAAGTGTAACATGGAAAGAACATTTAAGCACCACCACTCACTGTTCTCCCCATGTGAGTAGCCGCTGGGGAGAACTAGGGGAGGGAAAGAGCCTCCAGAGAAGAACTGGATTACATGCTCCTGAATTTTACTTTTTACAAGTTTCCCAAGCCATTACTAGGCTACCAATATTACCAAATATCCCAGGATAAATCAAATCCATATGTTGTGTGTATTTTTACATCTACAGGTGTTTGACTCCTTCCTTTCAGCAGGAATACCATTTTAACTTCACAGTATACTAAACATTTACTTTATTGGATTCACCTTCCTCATGTCTCAGTCCTGTGTACATTCCAAACATTTCCTGGTCTCTGAGGAATTAGAGAAAGGCTACAGTGAGGGTACAAAGGTAGCTGACATAAAAATGGAGGAAGGAGAAAAATAACCATAGAAATGGCTGGACTTGTGTTAAAACTGTCAAAAGCAAATGAACTTAGCAAGGAATATTAAGAAACAGAAGCCACAGCTTTGCTTGTTCATTTGAGAGTATAAATTTGCAAAATTTTCACCAACATAAGTCAATCTTAAAAACCCCATATGCAGTTAATTTTATGTGTCAACTTGGTTAGGTTATGGTGACCTGTTATTTGGTCAAGCACTGGCCTCCTTGCTACTGGGGAGGCATTTGGTAGATGAGATGAGCATCTATAATCCGTTGACTTTAAGTAAAGGAGTTTACTCTCTGTAACGTGGATGGGTCTCATCCAATTACTTGAAGGTCTTAAGAGTGAGAACTGAGGGTTCCAAGAATCAGAATGAATTCTGCCTGGAGACTCCACCCTCCACTCCTCTTTGACCTCCCCTGCAGATTTTAACATCACTTCTTGGAATTTCCAGTCTCCACCCACCCTGCAGAATTCAGAATTGCCAGCCCCCACAATCGCCTGAGCCAATTCCTCATAATAAATCTCTTTCTAGGAGATATATGTGGCTGTGATGTCTTATCTTTCCTGTTGGTTCTGTTTCTCTAGAGAACCCTAATATACTCTCTGAGTTCCTTCAAATATTTTAGCCATAGCCTGTGGGTGTTAGAACAAAAGTATTCAGTTTTTAAGCCCTCCTTCAAATCTTCTAGAGAGAGTCACTAAAGTCAGAGTTGTCTCATCCTCATCGGAGCCAGGGCTGAAAGAAAGAGGTCATGCCCTGCTAAATCCAAGTAGCAAAGGATGCCCAATTCTACCCTCGAATCACTGACTCTGGTGAAGTTCTCGTGACTAGAGGGGGGATGGGGATGGGGACAGCAAAGAATAATTACCTCTCCTGGGGAAATATTTAAAAGCCAGACTGCTGACAAACATGAATTTCTGTCCCTATTGTATGTTGATAGCTTTACCTTCTCCAGGTAGCAGATCTCGTCCATATATGCATAAGTTATATCCACATTTATTTTCTAGCACATCAGGCAGAATCTGGTGAACAAAGTACTCCACAGAACTAGCATCCTCGGGACTCGTTTCATAGTTCCGTGGATAGACAACATAAGCATCATAGATCTTTCCATCTGAAAATGCAAACGAGAAGAACTTCATTACCTGGATCTGAAAGGTACTCATTTGAGTCTTAGTAGACATTCCTCCTTGGGTTTTATGGTTATTGGTGAATGTATCTTATCCCCCAAAATATTCTAGACTCAAGAGATGATGATGACAATCCACTGCCATGAAGCATCACAAAGAAATCATAATATGAATTCCAAAGTTCTTCTTTTTACTGTCTCAGAAACTGAATGGAATTGCATGATAGAAAACAGGCACAAGCCTGTACAGTTTAGTACAAACCTTATGGTAAAACTTCTAATAATAGAGTATGAGAATATATTTATAGTCATGGAGAAGGTGCCTTCTGCTCTGCTGACTAGGCCTCAGTATCTTCTCTATTCCCCACTTACCCTGGGAAGGGAAAAGGCTGAAGCCGAATAGCGGCATTAAAGGGTTTGAATTTCCTGAAAACCAAACAAGCTCTCAGTTGAATCAACTATATGGAAAAACCTACCATGTATCTGTCTCCAAAAGGAAGGATGGTGTTTATATTTGGCAGGCAGAACTGTCTTTTATTGTGTGTATACTTATATACCCAGGTAAGACATTTTATGCAGCAAGGTTTCCAGTAAAATATACCTATATTTTGATGGACCTTTCTACCCTGCTCACATCTAGAAAGCAGGAACAATTTTGTTAATGTTTTAGTTTTATATAGTTTTAACAACACACATTTTCCAAAATATTTAAACCTTTCTGGTCTGGGGCGGATTCTGTTTTTGTGAATTTCATAGAAACAGCCATCCAGTTGGGGAGAGGATTTGAACTGTTGAGGTGAATGTCAGGACGAGGAGGAGCTATGGGACAGGATAGAAAATGGCCGCTGAGTAGACTCAAATAGCATATGCTATTAAGAGGTTAATAGATAAGTAATTAACAGTCATAATGGGACTATTTCCTTTGAAGGAAAACGAGAGTTGCCACTTACCTTCCCTAGCTTTGTAAGGTCTAGCTATGTCTCTCCATAGCAGAATAAAGTCAATCCAGAACACTTTCAGCATTATCACCAAGACACAGATTAGAATTAATAATACACTGAATCCCGCAAGTGTGTAGTAGATGCTTTGCTGATCAACTATTCAAAAGATAGGGAGGGAGAAAAAATGATCATTATTGTCACTGAAACAAGATAAAATAAAGAAATGCAATGCTAGCCTCCATTGAAGGGTACACAGATTCATGCCCATTTGCAACTTTCATGGCTGCTCTTAGAATCAGTTCATCTTTATTGAGCCCCTACCCTGTAGAAGGTACCAGGCTAGGCACTGTAGTGGACTCTACAGGGTATGCGAGACAGTCTCTGCCCTGGCAAGGCAGCCGTGTATACTTTACTAAGATGGGAAGCAGAAGAGATGAGAGCTGGCAGAGGCATTTAGAAAGAGAACTCGTGCCAATCTGGATTCCTGCAGGACAGGGTCTGTAAAGGATGGGTAGGATTCAGCTAGCTGGAAAGAGGGAAGGAAATGCACTCCTGGCAGGAGAGAATGCTATGCTCCAAAGTGCAGAGTTGGGAGTGGGTTTTCTGAGGCAGATGAAGTAATCCAGTTTGGGGAATTAGGAAGGTGGCTTGGGGCTGGTATGGGGAGCCACTGAAGAGTTATGAGCAGCCTTCTACAATGGAAGTGGTTTTCAAGCAAGCTTCATCTGATGTTTTTGTGGAAAGAGACCACAGGCAGTCGGAAGAGAATGGCTCGGGCAGTTTCTGAAGTATTTCAGGTGTGAGGTGAGAAGGGTTGGAATTCATGGGATGATGGGAAAAGAATGGCCAGGCCTGGTGTGGGAGCATCGAGGAGGAAGAGCCAGCAGGCCTTGGGGATGGATATTGCATCTGAGTGGTTGCTGGTGCAGCACGGAAGAAACAAGGCCCGTATAAGTCTCTAAAGCACATTTGGTGGAGAAGTCAGAGTCCTGGATTCCAGATCTGAGACATACTCATTACTTCTCATCTGGCAAATATCCCTTAGCCATCACCGAACGTTATCCTGGGCCCACTGCTTCACAAAATACACGTACCACTTGGTCCCCATCTTCAAGGACTTGTCACAGGTATACACGGTTGAACTGCCATCATTCACGGGATTTGGGGCTATTTAAATTTATTTTTCCCTCCTATAATGGCCAATTATGTTAGCTTAGAAATAGTCCCACTTCCAGATGAATGTGAAAAGAATCTCAAGTGAGGTTTGTCCAGATGGATCTTTTTTTCCATCTTCATTCTAATTCTCAAAGTATGGCTCCCAGTTTTGACCCAGGAAATCCCTGGCCCACGTTCACTGTGTCATTCACGACCCCTAATAGCTCCTCAGCTACCTGAGGATCCGGCACTATGAAATCGAGGATTTTCAAGGTGAAGTGATGCAAAGCTCGGGGCGGGGGGGAACTGAAAATTTGCAGCAAGCTTCCTGTCTGCACTGTCATTATAGTATAGTTAGATTCTGGGTATTCCTTAAGTGAATCATTTCAACAGGATACCTCTCCAGGTCAGTCTTTCTACAAACCCTTTGCAGATGCATGCCAGGAATCTTTACTTCTTGTGGGGACCTTTGTGATATAACTATATCTGTGGGCGGCTGCTTTCAACCAGAGGAAAGAAGAGACCCCAAGGCATTAAAATAAGTCGCATTTCAGTATCTTCCTGATTGCTGGTGATTTTATAAATGTGTAGGTAATCCTCGTGTGCCATGACCAAACATTGACTTTCACTTGATGTCTGTGAGCAGGAAAACCCTCCCTATGTTTCAATCCTGCCTCCACCTCTCTATAACCATGGTCCTTGGCAAGTTATTCAACCTCTCTTTGTCTCAGTTTCCTTATCTCTAAAATTAGGATGATATTATTAGTCCCTTCATCATGGGGTTGTGAGAAAATAAATGAGAAATTAAATGTAAAGTAGCTAGACAAAGCCTGGGACCTAAGAATAAATGGATGCTATTATTAAGACCATTAAATATTTATTTGATAATATTTATATGATGGGGATGTAGGCTTTTTAAGTTTTTGTTTTTCCAACTCAAGACAATGCTGTAATTTCTTTTATTCTATGATTAGAAAAAAAGGGATTCATCATGACAATTCAACAGCAGTAGCAACAATTTTCATTTAATATACACACTTTTTGAAACGGGACAATCTTGTTGATTTGAAAATAAAAACAGGTGAACGTTTCAAATACAAATAAAGTCAAAAGAACAGAACAATAAGCACACGTAACATGAAAATGATTTCATTGCACGGGTAGCCAGAGAGCATTCATCAAACATAAAACATAAGCACAACCTGGGGATAAGGGCGGCAAAGGCATGGCTGGGTGGGGAGTATGGTTTCCCCTGTCCTCGGCGATCCAGTATACTTACTGCCACCACCACAATACTGCCCTTGACGTGGCCCACCTGTTCTGGGGACATAGAATTATAACCCACAGAAAACTGACAGCACAGCAAACACAACAGTTCTTAGAATCATAGTGAGTCTTGATTCTCTTTGCTTGATAAAAACTTGCAAACCAGAAGTTCAGGTACACGTTAAAACAAGAAAATTGCCAAGCCCCACTATAAGCAGATGCCTGTCACATCAGTGGTCAGCTTTCCTTTCACCCCCAATTATTTTCCATCCTGTTGTGTGTTTTTCCCAATTACTCTGGGCCAGATACCACTTACAGGTATGACCTAAGACTTGAACTCTTCCTTTAGTTTTTGGCAAAGACATTTAAAATATTAAATAATTTTTCAGAGTTGAAAGACCCCTAATGGAGTGACAAGTGTAAAATATCATTGGGTAAAGTTTTTCCTTCCGCTGTCTTGTATGAGATGAAATGCTTCACCCAACAAACAGGATGTCGTCCCATGGAAAGGACAAGGACAAGTGAGGGCATCCCCCAGCTCTCAAAAATGAAGTGCTTGGAACATTGTTTTCCACGATAGCGTGGCTTGCATGGCATCCCATGGGGCCGATCCAGCACTGACACTGCTTGGCGTGGTCTGGGATAATGGTAATGAAAAGCACAGGGACTTTTCAACGATTTTATTGTTGTTTTTAAATTCTCTACGTTTTTTCCCCCTTGTTGCCTGCACCCTTATCACCCTGCCTGGGGTATGCCACGGTTATTTGCGAAAGAAAACATCACATATTAAAAGATTACATGTAGTGTCTGAAAGTAATCCACTGAAGAGTAGTCTTTTTCATATTTTTGGCATAATTATAATATTTTACTGCATCGAATTATAATAAAGTAATTAAAAGCATGCTAGAGTCAGACAAAACTACAGGGAAACTATAAACAATTTAGCCTTTCCAGTTTATGGGGAAAGGTATTCAGCTTACCAAGCACAATCATAAAACATTGTTTTGTTGTACACTTCCTTACAGCTCATGAAGTCGAAAGGTGCGGACATACTGTTTTGTCGAAAACGGTGTGCATCCATTTCTTCGTTCAACAAATGTTTATTGAGTATGTGCTATGTGCCAGGCAGCACACTGTGGGCTGAAGACACAGAGAGGGATAGAGCGCCCCCCTTGCCCTCGGGTGGAGCCTGCAGGCCGTGCCTGAATCACATATTGAATAACAGATGGGATAAAGACATGGGTTTAGCTGCCAGAGTTCCATCTAAACTTAATTTTTCACAAAGTACCATAATGATGATGCATTTTTATTATAAAGCAGTATCTAAGATTTTCTTCCTAGAATGGGCAGGGGTTCAAAATGTCACCTTTCCATCTATTTTGCCAGTCTCACTTAACAAAGCATGTTGCCTTATGACAAAAAATAAATAAATTAGAAAAGATGTTAAGATCAAAGAACATGTTCACAATCTATCGTTGTGTTTACTTTCATGTGTGATGACACAGAGAGAGCTGATGAAGTTGGGAAGCAGAAAGACGAGAAGGAAGAAGCTGGCTGTTGAAGGGGAATCAACAGGCCGATGTCAGAGGAGCCATAGAAAGACACGGGCCCAGCAAACAACGTTTTTCACCAGAAAAAAATGTTAAGAGATGACCCCCACTGCAAGCAAGCAGTCAGTGTGCCCAAGGCGAGCAGGACATTTTATGAGATGAGCCATTTCCATTGTCTTGATGGTGGCCCCTGGTATCAGACACCAACACATTTTTCTCCTAAAAAAATAAATTCACCCTACAGACAATACATCACAAACTCAGGTGGCAAACGTCTCAAAAACACGCCTTACTTGGACTCTTCTGCCTCAGTCTTATGGTGTGATTTTTCAAGCCTTTCATCGTAAAGGCCAGGCAATCGTACTTCAGGGATAGATCCTCTTGCTTCACGTCAGATATTATTAAAATCGTGTTGAGACAAGTCAGCTCCTTGCTGGAACTAAGAAGGCAACTTGTTACTTTGAGTGCTTACTTGCACTTGCAAATTGTGGGCGAGGGGAAGAGGATTTCTGACTTCAATATAAAAATACCTTTGATTTTGCCCTTTCTCTTCACGAATTCTTGTTTCGCCGAAGTCCCTAACTTTCCTTCCGTTCACATGCCATAGGACTGAAGCCCAGATCTGAGAGCCCTTCCCAACGCAAGCAGAGCAAGTTATGTTTGCTGATTTTCCTAGATGGGGAGTAAAGAAATTCACCGATAAAACTGAATTCTACAGATGGAATAAAATTTCACTTAATCTAATGTGAAAACATTTCTCGAACACCTAGCACGTGGCCAGCAGTGATTGCCGCTTCCCTCCTTTACCTGTAGCACTCTCGCCTTTCTAGGCTTTCTCGCTTTGCCTCCTCTTCTAGCCCCATTATCTTCAATCAACCCCTAGGTAAGTTTGGGGCTCAGCTCCCAACTACCTTCTTGCCTGCAGGGACACTGAAAAGGCAAATGACTCTGGCTTCACCAACCCAAACTTGCGATACTGTGTTTCCCTTTACTATAAACCTGAGATTTCTTTTGAACAGCTCTCCTGCACACTTTCTCCTCCTACCAAATTCTCTTCCTCTTTTCATTGGCTACACTTGGAGTTAAAACTATATCTGCCTTATAGGGAATCTGGAAGGGGTTCACAAAGCCTGACCTCAATACAATCCCAGTACCTCAGCGTCTAGAGAGAGCTCTCTCCGTCCCAACTCCTTTAACCTGAAACTTCCTCCTTCCAGAACTGAAAGCACCTGGGCTGCCTTTGTCCTGGGACCTGCCTTCAGCCAGCCCTGCCTGAGCCCGGCTTCCTGTCAGGACTGTGCTGGCGCTGGAAGCAGGATGCGGAGCTGGGCATCTCTGGGAGGTGACAGTGGCATGAGCAAATGGCTATGCACAGGTATTCTAGAGCTCTAATGGAAATATGGTAATACTTTCTCTTACGACCTTGGCTGCTCTTTGCTATTTTATGGGCTTGGGAGTAGAGGGGGAAAAGCCAGTGCCGGGAGCACGTGCGAACGGTGCTCCTTGAGTTGTGGGTGGCCGCGGGTCTGGTCATGCTTTCAGCTCGGAAGGAGGGTGATATGAGCAGCTTTCCTGGAGGAGCTGCTGTTCAATCCACTCTTGCAAGACGAGAAGAGGGAACAAAATGGGCAAAAGCCGGAAGCTAGAAAGGCCGTGTGTCAGCACCTGAGCCCGGCGGGCAGCGTGGGGCCAGGGGGGTCGTGGCTCAGGGGGCCAGGAGGGACTCGGGCTCGGTGCCATCTTTGAACTTTAGTGGGAAACCAGGAGAGGCAGAGCTGGAAAGAGTCGGGAGGTCTGGGTTCTCGCCCTTCTGTCGCCTATGACTGGTGGCCTTGGGCACATGCGTCTCTCTGAGGCAAAGTGAGGGCAGTAGCTCCCTCGGGGGCACAGGAGAGAAAGAGCTGGCATAAACGCAAGCACCGGGAATCACGACGGGCAGCGCAGGGCGTGAGTGGCCACTGTTCCCTCGGCAAAGGCCAGGTCAGACGTTTCCACAGAGGTCACCTCACTTCGTCCTCAAGGTCTACTATGCTAATCTCCTGACCTCTGCTAGGGGAGTTCAGGCCAGGGGTCAGGCAGAAGGATTTTCTAGGCAACTTTTACAGCATTCCGAAAGACTTCTTACCGATTTCCACTTCTATCGTGTCATTGTGCAGAGGTGCTCTAATCACTGGAAGCAAAAAAAAGTTTTCCTCATCTTAAATTAAAGACAAAGAACATAAATATTAGAAGAGCATTGGATGGTGATGAATTAAAATTCTTGTATTTTCATATTTCTATCCTATTTCACAGCAATGTTTCTCAAAATTTGTGACAATGACCCATGGCAACAAATACCTGCACATGCTAACACGCAAACAAAAACACATGTGTGAATGAAACAAAAGCTTTTAGGTAATACTTTCTCTTGCTACCCAGGATGCTCTTTGATATTTTCTAGGCTACTGCATGTCATTAAAATGAATGCTTGTCCAATCCACTAAATTAATTTCATGACTAGCAATTGTTAGAAAACCACCATTCTACAAAACAAGCATAATACTATAGAGAAGCAGATTTCAAGAGTGCAAGATCCACGCTTCCGCTCACAGTTCTCCACCATTAGGGTCCATCCCCAGCATGAGAATAAGGGAATTCCAATTCCCGAGGCCAGTGAGGCCAACAGCCAGTGAAGGGGGAGGGGCATTCATTTATTTCAAAGAGTGTGATGAAGGTCCATTGCAGGTGCTGATATTAAACAAGGAGAGGCACTAATAGAAGTGTGGTCTGGTGATGCTCATTTTCCAGGGGTGGAACACTGAAAAGCCCAAACCAAAGCTTTCCTCCACGATTGCTTTGACAGGTGGCACGATATCGATCTGTAGAGCAGGCTATGCTAAGGAGACCTCCTAAAAAGGCTTTGCTTAAACTTAAATAAATTTGAAAAACCTTTTTTTTTAAATAGCTGAGTGACCTACATGAGGTCATTGACAATGCTAAAAAGCATTGCAAAGCAGGACTGAAAATCACTCAACAGTATTTTCATATCTCGTTATAAAGCTTCTCACTGAATTTCTAATTCAGTTTCATTAGAGATTAAAACTTTTTTCTATTTTTAGAAATTCTGACAACAAATTATGGGAAAAGAAATTATTTTTGCTCTCCAAATGGTTCTATTGCCTTTCAAAAAAAGTGAAATAAGTTAGCATGCAGATTACTTTATCTTTGAAAAATTAAGTCACAGGGGAAAGAACATTTGTGGCTTTGGATTAGTAACATAATATCCCTCTCACATTTCTTCTCTCTTGATACTGCATTAACAAAAACTATTTTCATCATGATAAAGAATGTATAAGATGAGCTGGAACAGGAAGAAATATCAGGGAGGGGTATAAAGTACAGGAAAAGCAATGAGAAGGTCAAAATTCTTCCCATTTTATCTTTTTTTTTTTTTTTTTTTTTTTTTTTTTGCAAATATTCTATTTTGTTAAATTGAGTAGCTTACCTTGGACTCTAAATGATCTGGTTGCTGTCACAATGTAATTGGCTCCTTTTTCATTGTGTATAAATTTACATGTATAATCACCTGCATCATCACTGGTAGCATTTTGAATTTGCAAAAATCCCTTGTGTGGATAGTACCTAAATCCCTGAAGAATTTTACAATTCTGAAAAGAAAAATTTCATTCCATTTTCAGTATATATATATATATATATATATATATATTTTACTTGCAAGCATAATTGTGCAATTTCCATCTATTTCCCCAAAGTTTCTTTTTACCTTGAACCACTGAACTGGTGCTGTCCAATTGTAGTTCTCAATTGTAGGACAAACTATTCTGGAATTTTCTCGTGTTCCATTTGTCGTCGCATACATCAAATAATCTGGAATATTGCAACCTGATTGTTTTTTATGTATCGTCACCGTCACGTATCCAGTCATATTGAGGGTGGGTCTATTGAAAGAAGTCAATTTTATTAGCTTTATGAAATCATCCAACTCTTGCCTTTAGATAATATTGCTTTTCTTCTTACAACAATTGATATATAGTTGTTCTTTTCTTATTTAAAAAACAACCAATAAAATCTTGAATCTCAAATATTTTTATGCTACTTTTGACATAAAACGTAACTGCCCCCACAGCACAGCCCTAAAAACAGCTCTCTCATCATTTCTGCCTGCTCTGTGACACCTGCTGCCAGACCCCAAGCACAATATGATAAAGACGACCCACCTTTACTGTGAGTTTACTCTGCATCAGGCACAGTGCCACGCACTTTGGGTACATACCTCACTTGAATCTCACAATGACCCTTTGAGATGGATTATGATACTTATTCTACAGATGAGAAAACTGGGGGGGTAAGGAAGTGACTGCTCAGCATCCTGAAGCTAACTAGTGGCAGAACAGGAATTTGAAACCTAAATTTGTTAGCACTCAGAAGCTGGCTGCTTCCCTGCACATGTACTGCCTTTTGATGCAGTTCATTTGACATGTTACATTTATCAAATTGGTTACAAAATCAAAATTTTGAATGATTTACATACCCACCAAATAATTTGCAGGTGCACAATCTCACGTAACCCTCATTAGCTTAACTTTAAGGCTTACGGCTCTGGCAATTGCCTTTTCTCACCCACCATAAGCCTCTTCAACGGCAAAAGTCTTCAGGTCACTGTGCTTCTGTGCTGGTTTGTACTTTCTTCTAGCCCAAAGTGAACAGTTGCTCTGAGTTCCCTCGGTCTCTAGGAAAGCTAGGTCTTTTTCTAATCAGCCTAATTAGAATACAATTTTATCTCTGTAATTATAAATCCAGACAGTTACTCTTAAACCCTGAATCCTAACCTGGCAGCATTTCTGGATGGGCTTTTTAATTCAAATCCCTTTTCCAAGTTGACTGTTCCAGAAAGGGTTAGGAAGAAAAGGAAAGTAAAGGGCAGCTCAGACTAGCAAATATTAGAATGGGGCAGATCCAAAGATTGTGGCGGTTGCCTAGATAATACCTTCTGATAACGCAACTGTAGGTTCCAGAATCGCTGACTTTGCTTGGAAGAAACTTGAGACGTTCCCCTGAGGCAAATACGCGACTTCTTTTCTTGGTCGTAATAATTTCATTTGTTTTGGGGTGATACCAGTCCACGGGGTACTGATCTCTTGCTTGTCTAGAACAGCTCACAATTAAAGCCTCATTTTCCAGGCCCCAGTATCTTCTATCTACAAATAAAAAAATGTAAATGTCATCCTGCCTGCAATGATCATATAAAGATCATAATTTGTGCATTCTAAATATTTCCTTCTAGAATTAAATTTAGAAATTAGTCATGCTATGCAGTGCTTCACTTGGGAAGGCATGAATAAATGATGAGGCTCTTTCTATTGGGCTCCACAGATTAATGAATTAATTCAGAATGAAATCCTTAATACCGTTTCTATGGAAAAGCAGCCAGATCTATCTATCATGCCAACAAATACCTACAGCTCTCAAATTCTGCCGTATTTGAATATTTAAAATAAAAATTCGGACGTATTTTTAGGAAGAATGACTGTAGAGCAAAAATGAAGTTTCCAGTTTATAATTCAGCCGAACGAACTGGAAGCAAGCCGTTTAAAACAAGCCAAAAAGGTTCTTGGGAGATTACTTAATGTTTAAAACTTAAATTTTTAGTTAAAAAGCCATACTTACTAAACTGAGATGCAGTGGAATGTATGAGAAGTGTTAGAATTGCCAAAACCCAAAGTGCCATTATCTGTTTCTCCAACAAGAACAAGTGTTGGTCAGTGATTGTGGAGATTACTGCAGATGAACTGGTGACTTCCGATGGCAGAGGTCTGTGCTAGGAGATGGAAGGTGCACCCTAAGTGTCGGAGAAGAAAAGAAGAGTCAGTGTTTCTATTGAAAAATTAAATCATAAAAGACCATAAGCAAAATACATATATCAGCCATGCTTTTTACTTGTTCCACACGTCCCAGGAGCATTAATCAATCAACAAGTATTCATTGAGTAAAATATGTGGGACAACAGGACTCCAGCATCATTTGCATTTCCCCCCACTGACCCTTTAGGTCATGTAGCGCTCACAACGGCCATGCAACTTCACAATTACATTTCACCAGTCTCGTGAGAATGGAGTGAAAGGAGCTAAGAGTAAAGAAAATGAATTTCAAGTTTGGAAAAAAATTAAAATCATCAAATTCAAAAGTCCCTAGAAAATACAATGTCATAATTGCTTGTCTAAAGCCACAGACTTACGGCTATGTGCACAACCCATAACCATTACACACACACACACACACACACACACCACACACGGCACACATGCAAATAAGTCATCACAGAGTAGCTAAGGAATAAAAGGAAAGTGAGGAGTAAAGCTTTCTTCAAGTAATTGCCCTAGGCAATAACCTGAAACCTCAAAAACTTGACCCCGTCTGGGTGTTTCCCCAAGAGTCTCTAAAGGCTTTCCAAGAATAGTTGCGAAAAATAATTAAATACTTTTCTTTTTTCCTTCAACAAAAGAATCATTGGACCACACATTTTCCCTTAAAAAGTCAGGATTGGCAAGGAACCAAGATAGAAATACATAAATACAAGAATAAACAGAACAATCCTTAATATATTTCAAGAAAGCACTTTTTTTCTAAATGGGAATTGTCAATACTTTTCTTATTATGTCTATGGAAAAAATTTCTGTTATAAACTTAGATAAATAGTTGTTGCTTACCCAAACTGAGGGACAAAAGGGGATGTCTTCCCAGCCGTTGGCTGAGCTAAGAATAGTTTCTGGCTCTTCTAGCTCCTTCCTTGTGGACTACTCATGCAGACACATGCTCTTTTATTTTATAGGAGAGACACTCAAAGAAATCCTGCAATTGGCTATCCCACTCACCCTTGACTTGCTCAAACTACATGTGACTCATGTAACAAGAATCCATGAACTTGGTACATAAATATTTACTCCTAAGTACAACAATGAATAATCTCTTTTGAGGAAGTTATCAACTAATTCCCCCCGTTCAGCATCAGTTTCTTGAGTTGAATAATACTTGTTCTTTATTGCCCTGATGTCATTACATTTTTGGTTCTAAATGTTCTCAAAATGGGGGCCCTTGAGGCTGCCCTTCTAGATCTTCCTTGACACCTGGTTGGGCAGATGGTAGTTTGGAAGGGTCAGCCAGTTTGGACAGCTTTGGTGAGGAGAGTTTCCAAAGCACAGAAGGCATCCAGCAATGAGAAGTATGTGAGACTTTATGGGGCTTGGAAATGCCCCAATTTGACACAGTCTCATATCCAAAAATAGATTCCAGTTCCTAAATTTAAATTCCTCTAGTGTTCTCCATTTGGATGAATAAAGGAAGATTTTCTAAGGAGTTCATAGAAATAGAAGGAAGCTGTGGATAAGAACGTTACCTGAAGGGAGTGGCATAAGCCCTCAACTCCTAAGCTAAATGTAAAACAAATTGCAAGCAAAATTTGGTTGTGGCTATGCATAGTTGTTATGACTTTATTATGAGTAAGTTCAACTTACTTTTAAAGGTTGCTGCATCCCCCAAAGAAATTGAGGACCAACTCCAGAGCAGTGCGATAATATAATACGAGCTAACCCTCACAGAGCATGCAGCCGGTGCCAGTTCTCACAACCACCCAGTGTAGTTGGCACTATTATTATTATCCCATCTTACAGATAAGGATACTGAGGCCCAGAGAGTTAAGCAGCTTGCCCAAGTCATGTAACCACTGAGAGGTAGCCCCAGAATTTGAGCCCTAGCAGGCTGACTCCAAAGACTGACTGCGCCTTCACTAAGGTGCGCTGCCACCTGAGGTGGAAGGTGAGGCCCTGAGGCGCTGGGAAAGCAGTACTGTAAGTTGGTTTTTTGAGCCAAGCTACTACAGCACCTTTCCTCAGGACTGTGCTAGGGAGCCCTTCTGGGCAGTCCTCCCTATTTGCATGTGGGTTTCATCAGCCTTCAGGCGTCAGTGACTCCGACAGGAAGAGAAATTGAGACCTGCACCACTCAGAGATTCACCAACGAGATCTCTGGTGTAAGTTCAAGGAATTGCTATTTCGGCCTCGTTGTGAAGTTCTGATGATCAACATCACGTTGTCAGTTTTTGCCGTCGAGAATGCAGGATCAGGAGCCAGAATGCATAGAACTCTACGTGCGGCATAGAAGGGTTTGCTGATAAAATAGTACAGAATTGAAATTGTTTTACCTTTGGTATCCCCAAACATCAATTTTTTTTTCATTTTAAAAACAATTTATTGAAATATATCATCCATACATGAACATACATAAACAATAAGTGTTTAGTAAACATTGTGATCTTACAAAACAAACCTCCATAACGTCACACAGGGCAACCACACATCACCCCACGACAAATAATTTGCATTGTTGTGAAACAGTTGTTAACAAATTATGAAAGAGTATCGTCAAAGTATTACTACTAACTATAGTCCATATCTTACTCCCCTATACGTTTTTTCTTAAAGATTTATTTATTTATTTTTATCCATTTTTGCTGTTTTTGGGTCCATTCACTGGGCAATTCTCTGTATCTGTTTCCTGCCCTCTTTTCTCATCCTTCTCCTACTGTCTTCACCGGGATTCGATCCTTGGAATCTCCAATGTGGGAGAGAGGCATCCTACCGCCTGTGCCACCTTAGTTCCTGGTTTTTCGGCTCATCTTGTCTTGGCTCTCCCTTGTGTCTCTCTCCTGTTACGTCATCATCTTGCTGCGTGGCACACGGAGCCTGATAGCTTACCTGTGCACAGGGCCTGGGGGGCTCACCTGCTCGTGGGGCCTGGTGGCTCACCTGCACACAGGGCCTGACAACGCACCCACTCATGGGGCCCGGCGGCCCGCGCGCCTTCTATATTTTTCTTTTTTAAATTTTTACTGGGAGGTCCCAGGGATTGAACCCAGGTCCCTCCATAAGGGAGACGGACGCCCAACCATCTGAGCCCCATCCGTCTCCCTGCTATATCTCTTAAGGTTGACCCAAGATACCTAGAGTTACAGTCATTTCCCATACAGGATGGTCATATAATAAATCAGGCTTAGTTTATCACCAGCATTCTGAAAACCAGACCTAGGGAGAAAAACTAGGTCTGGGGACACATGCATGGTTTCTAATATAGCGAATGTTTAGCTTACCCTGATTATCACAAAATCAGGACAGTGAGAATATTCGCAAAACATCATTTTTTATTTTATTAAATTAGGGCATTTATTCATTAAATGAGGCCACTTTTGCATTGGCTACTTATTTTTTAAAATGTGATTTTAGTCAGAATTTAAACATCATAATTCTGAAATTTTGCAGAAGCATTGACCAAACTCTAATTATTGTTATAAGGTCATCCATTCATTCACTCATTCGGTAATTATGACCTTTTATTCAAAGTACAATCCCGGGTGGTACTTATCATCAACGTCATTCAAATATTATAGATTAAAATAAAACCCAAGGATCAAACTGGTTAAATAATTTGACCGAGTTTGCCCAGTTGCAGCTGAGTTTGCAACCAGACTTGCTAAACCAAAGCCTGAACACAGGACTTTCTGTGTATTAATATCAACTAAAAAAGAGAGAAAATACAGTGGTAAAGCGTTCCATCTTACAAATGTGATTGAGTATTTAAACAACAAAAGCTAGTCTGATTTCCTTAAGCCCCCTTATTTATAGAGAACTAAACTATTTCTAGGTCTTTTCTCATTTTATATCTGTCACTTTGGGTTTCTAACTAGTCCAACACCATCCAAAGTAGAAGTATGGTAGTTTAAAACAACAAGGCAAAATGCTAAAAGCTAGGGCTTCTAATAAATAAACAAAACAAGGGATTTTGAGCAGCCATGAATTTCTCCCAAATTAATCAGAAAGTTTCCAGCATCTGCTTGGGATCCTCTGGTCAATACCCTCTTTTTAAGACTTCTCGTAACTCTTCTAATTTTCAAAATTTATCTAATAGAATCCAAAGTAATTTGTCCATTTTTATTACTGACTTTGGGGTTTCAGTTGTGAAATCTTGCATTTCCCTATTTAAGATCTTCTTCTTTAATATTTTTACTAAAAAAAATATACAAATTATTGCCAGAACACCAGCCAGCTGCTGGCATTTGGAAAGTGATGCTCAAATATTTCCTAACTTAGAAGCTTTTTTTGTGAAGCTCATTTATTTATCTTGGCTGGCTTCATATTTTGGAGCAAGACATAAATGTCTTAACATGTTCCAGAGCTGCCTGTGATCTGGTATTACTATAAAGCCATATCAAAGCCAGGAAATTTTTTGTCACATTAAACATATAAATTTAAGTGAGGTCAGATTCCATTCAGTAAATCTCATAAGAATAAGCAGGGGGGAAAGGATTTGTTTCCTATTTCATCAGAGAGTATTTCCAATGCCATTTCACTTCCATTATCCCTTATGAGAATATTTTTAGAGCCTTCAGTGGGGGCAAAACTGGTGTGGCATTATGAGTCCTGGCAGCACCTGGGGAGCCCACTCTGGGCCCTGCTCATCCGGCAACTTACTGTATCATCTTGGGCAAATCACTTAATCTCTTTGATCCTTCTTTGTCACACTCCAAACTCTAGGCGTGCTCAAGATTCCTTCCCTCCATCCTCCTTTTTGCCTTCACCCAAATTTCCCCTCCAATTAACAAAACTGGTATATATTCAAGGACGAACTGGAATTAACAAAGAATTTATACTTCCAAAGTTGAACTCCTGCCATACCTCACCTCCCTGCTTCTAAGAAAACCCTGCTTCTTTATGGTCTTCCTTATCTCAATGGTTGGCCCCTCCATCCTTCCACTTGTCCAGGCCCAAACTCTCCATTTATGATGGACTCTTCTTTTCCCCACATATCCAAACACGCAATCTATTGGGACATCCTATTGGTTTCACCTTCAAGATAGCCGACCTCCAACTCCTTCTCACCCCTCCACTGCCATCTTCCTGGCCCAAGACACCCTCATCCCTCACTTGGATTTTAACAATGGCTTCTAATCGCTGTCCCTCCACCTGTGCCCATCTTTAGCCTATTTCTAATAGAGGCTGGAGAGATCTTGTTAAAACCCAAGTCAAGTGAGGTGGATCCTCCAGTGTCTTTCCATCCCATCCAGAGTAAAAGCCAAACCTGCACAGTGACTACAAGGGCTGCAGGCTCTGACCCCACCACTTCTGTTCTGACCACCTCCTCCCTATACCACATCCTGCCGCACCAGCCTCCGATGTCAGACACACCCCTACCCGAGGGCCTCCGCACTGGCAGCTCCTTCTAGCTGCAAATCTACTTCCAGTTACCCTCAGGGATAACTCTCTCACCTTCACAAAATCAGTGTTCAAATGGTATCCTCCCAATGAGACTTAGTACTGACTGCTCGATTTAAACTCCAATGTTCCCCTTTCCAATTCCCTATAACCTCACCCTGCTCCAGTCTTTTTCAAGGGCACTCATTACCTGCCAACATTCTACTTATTTCTGGCATTTATTTTTTATTTTCTGTTTCTCCCCACTATAACGTAGCTCCAGAAGGACACCTTTTCCTCAGTTTTGTTCACTGATATAGCTCATCTGCCTAGAACAGTGCCTAACACAAAACAGGTACTCAAAAAGATTTGTTAAATGAACAGGTAAAATCTGTCAGGGGGAGAACTCTTGGTGTGGAAAAAAGAGATTTTACATATGGATTGGAACAGGAGCAATATACCCTTCTACTGTGCTCTCACATCTCACTCTTCCAGCTCTTTTTATCTCACGGGAAAGTGAGGCCTAAATCACCCTCCATGGGAACTCCCTGGGTCCAGAAGAGGGTGAGCATAGAGCAGGCCTGAGGGGCTCTGTGGGCTGAATATGCTGCAGAGAAATGGGGGGAAAAGAGCCAGCAGGCCTTAGTGTCTGCAATGTAAAATGACTAAATTCTAGCTAAATCCCTTGGAGATTAAAATGTTATCGTCATTACATAGTGTCTCTCCTACTAATTCCACGGAATCCTTTTTGGTGATCTGCACTTGCTGCCCTTTTGCTAGTTCATGATCCACTTCCTTTATCTTGGGGCCAGTGTGGACTTTATTTTCCCAGCTTTAGAATCAGCTTCTATAATTTCTATGAGAATTCTAGAATTTATATGGAAAATCAAAGTACCTAGAATAGCCAAAACAATGTTAAAAAATAAGAACAAAGCTGGAGAACTTACACAGCCTGACTTCAAGATTTAATATTATGCTATAATAATGAAATTATCACTAAAATTAAAGAAATTAATGATTACTTGGACTTCATAAAAATTAAGAACGTCTATTCTTCAATAGACATCATTTAATAAATGAATAGGCCAAGTCACAGATTCAGAAAATATTCCCAATTATATCTGACAAAAGACTTGTATCTAGAATTCATAAATAACTCTACAAGTCAATATTAAAAAGATAAAATGCACCCCCTTTAGCAGTTTGGTATTATTTATGAATTCCAAAAATAAATATTGGATTATGTTTGTAAATTGGTCTATTCCTCTGGGTATATTAGATTGTATTGGATTCAGAGATTTCCCTCTTACTTGATTAAAGCTTTTATTGGGCTGTCACTAGGACGTTGAGTCCTCACCCCCTTGGTGGGCGGGGACTCACAGAGAAAAGACATGGCAGAGGAATTTTAACACTGGAGCCCCCGGTCGTAAACACATGAAGAAGCAGACACGTGAGGAAGGAGAGAAGCCTCCATTATACAGGACAGAGACCCCGGGAAGAGGGACGAGCTGTTCGCCTGATAGTTTGCAGCTGGCCTTGTGGAGAGACCAGAGCAGCTGAGCCAGGAGAGAAACAAGCCCCGAGAGAGAGACCAGACTTATCCCAGTCTGCAGCTGATACTGGAGGAAGCTGGGATCATGGAGCCTTAAGAGGAAGAGGTAACCAGAACCCTTGCAAACGTCGGCAGCCATCTTGCTCCAAAACATGGCAACAGACTTTGGTGAGGGAAGTAACTTACACTTTATGGCCTGGTAACTGCAAGCTTCTATCCCAAATAAATACCCTTTATAAAAGCCAACAGATTTCTGGTATTTTGCATCAGCACCCCTTTAGCTAACTAAAACACCCCCCAAAAAAGACAAAAGAAGATTTCATAAAAGAAGATATACTGATGGCCAATACATATGTGAAGAAGAAATTCAACATTATCAGTCTTTAGAGAAATACAATTTAAAACTACAACAGCATTCTACTTCGTGGTTAATATTACAAAGACTGACAATACCACTGTTGGCAAGGATTGGGGCAACTGGAACTCCCATATATTGCTAGTGGAAGTATTAAATGATATAATGGCTTTGGAAAATAGTTTGGCAGTGTCTTATAAAGCTAAGCATATATCATATGACCCACGAATTCCTCTCCTAGGGATTTACCCAAGAGAAATAAAAACTTATACACAAAAAGACTTGTATGTGAATGTTCATAGCAGCTTGATTCCTAATAGACAAATACTAGAAACATCGAAGTCCATCCACACATAAATGGGTAAACTATTTCCATACAATGGAACACTACCCAGCCCCCATAAAAGGGACTACTGAATTAGGGAATATGACAGAAACTCACAAACATTCTGTTAAGTGAAACAAGTCAGGTATAAGAGTGCAGACTGCATGATCATGTTTATATAATATTCTAGAACCACAAAGCTAATGAGTGATTACCTGGGCTGGGAGATGAGATGGTAAATTAACCGTAAAAAAGCATGAGGGAACTTTACGGGATGATTCCTTAATTGAGATAATGGTTTCATAGGGTACACGTTTCAGAGGATACACATTGAACTTTACACTTAAATTGTGTATTGCATATATATTATATCTCAGTCAGTTGGTAGACAAAACAAAAAGTCATAGAACATCTTCCCTATGACTCAACAATTCTCCTTCTAGGTATTTACCCTAGAAAATTAAAAACATATGCCCACAAAACACTTATAAGAGAATGTTCATAAAATCTCTATTGTTAATACCAAAAACTGAAAACAAGCCTTATGTCCATCCACAGGACAATTTATAAAAGAAAGGGAATGAAAAACCACTCGTAAAATAAAGGCAAGAACTACTGATAAAACAACATGGGTGAATCCTAAAAATGTCATGTTCTGTAAGTTTGAGTTTTTTGTTTTTTTTTTGGTTTCTTTTGTTTTTTGGGGTTTTTTGTTTTGTTTTCAAAATAAGCAACAATAAAGTCCCCTTCCCACCCCTGCAAATATGGCAAGCAAAAGAAAGCAAACACAGGAGAGTGCACACTGTGTGATTACACTTCTATGAAGGCAAACTGATTTATAGTGCTGGAAATCAGAAACCATGTATTTAGGATTGTGGGATTGTGGGATTTTGGATGTCAAGGGGTAGGATATTTGCATGGTGATTACATGGATATATACAATTATCAAAACTCATTGAACTGAACACTTAAGATCAGTGTTTTCAATTGTATTTTAATTATTTCCCAATAAAAAATAAAGCAATATAAAATAAAGTCATATTAGTTCACACATGAAATAGAAATATCACTGTACTGAAATCAAGTGACTCAAATTTATCTCTGGGATCTGTCTCACCGTAAATTATCAGTATAGGAACTCGCTGTATTTTTGAAAAGAGCACAAGAACAAGTTGTCTTGTGAATAGTTCAGTAATCTTTCCCCCCTCAAAACATTTAGATAAGCTTCCTTTCTGAATTTCTTTCAAATTTTCTTCTGCAGATTGAGGGAAATCAGCGAGGCCTATTTCCTGTATCTTGGGGTAAGAGAAGAGATCATGCTCAAAATCTTTAACAGCAGCAATGCATCGGTGCTGAGCCAGCCACTGCCAGGGAGCCGGCACCTAATCCTGTAGTTTCGAGAATGTGGGGTTGTCCCAGGGTAGGGCCTTGGAGGGTATTTGGAGGTCCTGGGGCAGCGGCTACTGAAGCATGGGTAAGGAAGTATTTCAGAGTTTTAACATCTAGCATGGACATAGATACCAATTCTGCATCCACTGGCTTGTCAAAGCGAGGCACTGAACCCAGGCACCCAGTGAGGCCCTACTATGTGCCAACCACTGTTTCAGATAGTGCAGGTACAGCAATGCACCAATCACAATAGTGGGGTACAAAACAAGTGTCCTGATGGGGTTTAGAGCCTAGTGGAGAAAGACAATAAGCAACTGAAATATGTAAAAAATATGTTTAGGGAGAAAAATAAAGCAGGGAAGGGAAACAAGGAGAGCTGGAGGAGTGCCATTTCAGGTAGGATAACGGGAAGACCAACTAGAAAGGTGGGCTTTGGCCAATACCCGAAGCACAGTCCAGGCAGAAGGATCAGGCGCAGTGCAGGCGCTGGCATAGACGCATGCCTGGTGTGGTTGAGAAGTGGCAGGGAGACCGTGTGTCCTCAGCGGACTAAGAAAGGGTCAGAGTAGGAGAGGGGTCAGAGAGGTCTCAGAGTCCAGATCATGCCACACCTTAAGAGCCATCGTGGGCACATGGGCTTTTACCCAGTGAGATGGGACACCATTGGAGGGTAGCAAGCCAAGGAATGACCTGACCTGATTCAATGTTTTAACAAGAACATTCTGTTGTGGAAAACACCCATCAGGGAGGTAAGGGATGAAGAAGACAAACACGTTAGGAGAATACTGTGAACGTCCAGGTGAGAGAGAGAGACAGTGGCTTGGACCAGAATGTAGAAGTGTACGTGGTGAGAAAAGGTTGGATTTTGGATATGATTTGAGAGAGGAACTGACAAGGACTTCCTGATGTATAGGATAAGGGGGTATTAAAAGAGAGCAGTCAAAAGTGACCCCAAAGTTTATTGTTTTTTTGAGCAACTGGATGAATGGAGTTGCCATTTATTGAGATGGAGAAGACTGCAGGCGGAACAGGTTTTAGGATGAGTAGATCAGTTTAGGAAATATTGTTTGACATATCTAGAGATGCCAGGTTATGAAGTTCAGAAGACAGATTTGGATTTAGAGATATAAATGTGGGATATGCCCATGTGAAGAATGAAATGAAACCCATGAGACTAGATGAGATCTTTGAAAGAATGCAAGCAGATAGGCCTTGAGGGCAGGATACAGCAACTTCTGATTTTCACTGTAAAACTTTCCTAGATAGAGGTATTTACCTTGCCTTAAAAGATAAATTTGGATTTCTGTATGTCAAACAGTGCAGAATATTTAAAAACCATCATGAAGCAATCTTAAGGCACCTCTACCTTAAAGATGACACTGGAATACACAAACCCCAAAGCAGTACAATGTGGCTTTGCTGTGGAACACAAAACATTTTGGTTTTGGTTTATTTTTATTTTTATTTTGTGCTCTGCATTTTTTTCTTCATGGGGCAAAAGAAAATAATGCAGGACAAAATCTGACTCACTGACATTTCATCAGATACTTTTACTTTGAAAAACTTCCCTTGTACATTTACTACAAAAAGGCAAAAGAGACAGAAGAGAAAAGAAAAAAAGGAGAGAGAAAAAATGGTAACCAAGTAAAAACCAAGAACTTTCTAAAGGAAGAAATCTTGCCTTATTCCCTGTTGAATCACTTTACAGCATCTAGCATGTGAACTTACATGTAGAGTGTCATTGGCAAATATTTGTTAATTATGAAAACACAATCTAAAAATCCACAGCTACATACACCATTTTATTCCCTCATCAAATGGATTTATGAATATAAAGGCTAATATTTGACACTAACTCTTTTCTTTCATTTCGTTGTACCTTCCTTTCCTTTTTAACTGTTTTTCTTTGTGACTCTATAACAATGATACTCATTGACAATATTTGTATAAAAATAAAATAAAAAAACAACCAATCTTTCAAAGCATATCTGTTAAAAGAAAGAGTTCTATTATAGGTAACTGTACATTGTGTTTCCAAAATGTATTCTATGAAACATAAACTTCATGGGACATTAATGGGTTCTTCAGTTTAAAAAATAGTTTGTGAAACACAAAATCAAACAAATTGCAATACATTCTATTCCCCAAGGGCTCCTGAGATCTTATAATATACCACTACTTTCCATCACCAAGAAGATACAACATGCTGAGCTTCCCAAACTCCTATACTTACTTTAACTATTTTACATTAGAATCCTGTCTTTCTTCCTTTGTTTTGTTTGTTTTGCAAATAACCTCATAGAATTAGAACCCACTTTGGGAACCATTGCATCGCTTATTCGTTTCTTTCTATTTCAATTTCATTATTAATTAGTCAAGATTGGAATGGCATTACACTTCTGTCGACATCACCAATTATCTCCATATTGCTAAATGGACACTTTAACTTGAGCTATCAACAGTATCCGTCTCAGTTGAGCAATTCCTCCTCCATCTGTCTTCAGCACCCTTCCCACTCCTGGCTTCTTTCCACCCCACTGGCTGTTCCTTCTCATCTCCTCTTTTCCCAACCATTTCAAGATTGATTCCTTGAACCTCTTTTCTACTCTTTATATACTCACTCCCCACATGATTTCAACCAAACAAATGGTTTCATGATTTTAAACACCATCTATAGGCTGATTGCTCCCAAAGCTAAACTTGTCATCCAGACTTCTGCCCTGAACTTCAGAGTAGGATAAATCCTCCTGCCTTCTTGCCACCCCCCACTTACCTGTATCATGAACATCTCAAAATAAATCTGTCAAAACCGTTCTTCCCACCAAAACTTGCTTCTCCTACAGCTTGGCAACTGCATCTTTCCAGCTGCACAGATGAAAAAACCTTGGAGGCACCTTATACACTTCTCTTTCACAAATGCATCATAGCCAGTCCATCAACAAATGGATCACTTTCCAAATACAGTCAGAGACCAACCATACACCCACTTCTCTCAGCCCTCACTGCTGGCCAGGCCATCTACAAACCTACTGAATAATTGACTCAGGCATCATGTATATTTTCTGTTTTTGTTTGTTTGTTTGTTTGTTTGTTTGACTGATGTATTTATTACCCAGAGTAGTCTTCAATAATTATTTTGAATAAATTAAATAAATAAATGGTTTGTTATTAGGAAAGCATCCATGATTAATTTTCTTTCCAAAAATATTTTCAAAGTACTGAATTCTTTTATTAATGTGAATGTTATATTTAAAGTTGCTCTTATTATAAGGTGGAAATAGCAATAGGAGGTGGGTGAATTTGCCCTTGATTCAGCCCAGAAGCTGGACGCACAAACCATCACTGGCAGATTGAGAGGAGGGGAGGATTCAAATGGCAACAAACATAGTCTGAAGAATGGAGAAAATGAAAAAAAAAACAAAAGAAGTCATTTTTAAATTGAACCTCTAATTTGTTCCAAAATATGTACTCAATGAAATTAGGAGCCGAATCCATTCAAAAGCCACTTGTTTGGTTGCCCTGATTTAAGAAGGTCTTAGTTTTTAAAAAAAATCTCAATGTAGATCACTGTTGGAAAAGATAATTCACTTTGCATAGGTGTTAACTTAATAAAGAATTCCTTTAAAGAGTAATTTCTCTGGTGTCTTTTAAGAGTTGGTTTTTATGTCAGTAACGATCTAACAGAGACTTTTTAGGAGACCAAGAAGCTCAAATTTCCAGGAACCACAGCTCAAAAGAAGACGATTAGAAATGAAGATAAAGTGTTTTTGAACATCACAACCCACAATCTATCAGAGCCCTGCTCAAGAAGAGGAATCGGCAACGGAATGCCCTGGTTTATCTCTATGCTCATCTCTCCTTCGTACAGAGTGGCAAAACCCAAGGAAAATTCTCTCTCCTGAACAAGGGAGTCAAGACGATGGTGATTTTCTCTAGAGTTTGAGGTTACTGCTCAGATGATGCATCGAAGAGATTCAGATGTATGGAGTTCTTTCAACCAAGCTTCCAGCGGAGGGTTGGGGATGTTTTCTGACCAACTAAGGACCCAGGGTGAAGAGGATGTTTAGAAAATGCTGGTTGGTCCTAGGGTGGTTAGGGAGAGTGAAGAGTGGGGAGAGCTATCCCGTACCCTGGGTGTGCCCACATCTTCCCTCTCTTTTACCCAGGGTGCAAACCTTCATATTGCATACCTTGGGGCAGGTGGGGCTGAGAGGGCAGAGATGCCAGCCCTCAGCCCCTTCATCGTAGCTGCTACGACAAGGCTTCTGAGAGCAAGGCATCAGGAAGGTGTGGATTCACAGCTAGTGCACTCAAAAAGGGCCCCTGACACCCACGCAGACTCACATTTAAGGAAGACATACGTGACCTCGTATGAAGTCTGCAGTTGTTGAAACTCAAGATGATCCACCCACCTCAGGGATAGGCTAGAATTCTTTTGCTAAGCCTCAGTTCCATTTAAGCGGACACCCTTTTTTGCACGTGATTTCCATCAGGGAACTGTCCCTTCCACCTGGGGGCCCCAGTCACAGAGGAGCTCAGTCCTTGCCCAGGCTGGCAGTGCATCCGCAGACTCAGACCCCAGCCGCTCACGAGTCCATAATCAGTCTCGCTGTGGTGAGCCAGAGGCCCCACAAGCATTAGCATGCAATGGTGGAAGGCACAGAGTATGGAGTCAGCAAATCTGGATTCCACAGACTTAGCATGAGAACTACACAACTTGCTGTGGGGGAAGCACCAGCCGCAGGCTCTGGCACGTTGTCCTCATCGTAGGCGCTCAGTAAATAATTGCTGCAGTGGCTGCTACTTTTTTTCACAAGTGCGCTTAGGGTACTGTGTCCCAGCCAAGCTGGAGCCTCCCCCAGCCCTAGCACCGGATTCCTTTGTCACTCCGTTTCTCTGTTCTTACCTGTGCCTGAGGCCAGGCCTCAACCTCTGCACGGAATCCAGACAAGTTGCCCAGCCTTTTTCAATCCCCTTTCTAGGAACCGGACTCTTGGTTGCCGTTAGCGCTTTGCTCCCTGCACCCTGGTCTGGGACCCTGCTACACATACACACTCGTGCACCTTCACATGCTCACTCCATCACCACCGCCCGGCCGCTCCATCGTGTGTCCCTCCCACCACAGTGCATCTGCCCTCCGATGCCGATGCCAACCTGGCCTGGATTCGCCCAAATCGTTCAAGACACTCTTCTTTGCAGTTGTCTGCATCTGCGCTCTTAGAAAAATGGGAAGCATGGTGGGGGGGAGGGGCAGAGAGAGCAGAGAAATGCAGACCCTCGTGATCATAGGACAAATATGGTGAAGGACACAACTGCGAGGTTCTCCTGCTGAAAATGCAGGTGTCTGAAGACCAAGTCATCACTGACCTGATTGAGCTGTGGGGCCACATCCCCAAACACAGAGGCATTCTGTTAGGAAAACACTTTATGGCCATCCCTTCCTCACCTAAACAGCATGTTCAAAAATAGGGAGGCACATCCTGCTGGAGCTTCTGTAGCATTCGGCAGCCACAGCAGCACGGTCTGCAAGAGGGAAGTGGTTAGGGCTTAGCAGGGTAGCAGGTGCAATGGCAGGCAAGGGAAATGATTTCCAGAAACTCTACCAGCATCGGAGCCTGAGGATAAACCCTCTCAGAGTAGGGAAGGAATAAAATAACGACAATAATGAGAGTTGACATTAAGTGCTTGCTGGGAGCTAGGAACTGTGCTAAGTACTTTAAATTCATTTAATTTTTGGAAACCACCTTCTGTGCTTGGTATTAGTGCTTAGATGCTGGTTTTATAGGTTAGGAACCAGAGAAATGAAGAGATTAGATAAGATGCCTAGAGGAGTGCAGCAAATAAGTGTTAAAGCCGGGACTTAATGCAAGTCTGCTTAACTCTTGAGCTTTCTGTTTCAAATCATGGTATATGGATTAGCAAAAATGGGATAACGATATCCATATAGGGATTGTCAGACAATAACACATGAATAATTTGGCCTCAAGACTAGAGGGAGAACTTCTGCAGCTAGAGGGAAAGAAAACTCCCATTTCTTTTCTCCTGGAGAAAATGATAAGGCAAAATAGACACTCAGTAGGTAAGTCTTTTGGGGCCAGCTCTTCCATGCTTGACACTGTATGTCCTTCAGAGAAACAAGATGGCACCATCAAGCAGGTGAAAGCTGGCAGCAGTGACAATGGCAAAAGTCAGTATAAATGCCCTACTCTCCCCTTTCTGTGTCACTCTCCTTTCTGCAGTTCCTTCTCTCAGGAAGGCTCTGGCTTTGCTTCCCTACCCCACATGCCTCTCCCTCACCCCTTTTGGCCTGCAGCTCCTTAGAGCATAAGTCTTTTCTCTTGCCATTCATTTGGGTAGATTCCGCTTCTGGATTTGAGTGGCTTTCAGAAAGAATAATTATGGGATAGGAGCACTATGCATGGATGGTGGTGTTTCCTTCCTTTCGTACCTTCAACCAGATAGTGATCTTTAAGTTAAATCAAAGTTCCATACTACACTAACAAGACTTCAAGTGACTTCATCAATCTATGACTTGGTCTTTCCATTGGTAAAATTAACTTAATACTATTTTTCTCACAGGCAAACATTCTTATTAATTATTTCAACCTAAATTTTTATTCTAACACAGTTTCCTTTGACATAAAAATGTTTTTGAAAAACATCCCAAATGCACTTACCATCAGTGAGTTGTGCTTGAGCTCTTTCTTATTCAACCTCCTTCCGAGAGAGTTTATGAACTCTAGAACTCAACTTCTCCAAGAGCTCTGAGTTAAACACAGCAGCCGCCCTCTCTTTAGAAAACCTCCCATT
This sequence comes from Tolypeutes matacus, assembly GCA_026826555.1. NCBI lineage: Eukaryota > Metazoa > Chordata > Mammalia > Cingulata > Chlamyphoridae > Tolypeutes > Tolypeutes matacus. Next base: position 64,507,037 of record JAKSZT010054030.1, read on the forward strand.
TTCCTTATCAGTGACAACACAGGAACCAGCTTACAGATAAGCTGAACCTGATGAATTGTACTGTTAACAGATGTTAGCGGCAGTTTTGACCACATTCTCCTCCATTTGAGATCTCTTTGATGAAGGCATAATTCCAATTTAAAAAGTATCACCATATATAGAAACACCTTACTTTGTTATTTTACTTCCGCGTTGGGTGACTTTCTCAGAAAAAGCTCCCTGACTCCATCTAGGTGGCTGATCACTGCCCTCAGAGTGGGTCATTAACATAACTTCCCCAAAGCTGCAGCTATTAGAGCAAATGTGCCATTTCTGCAGCAAGTCGTACTGTTGATGCCTCAATTTCAAGGCTTTGAAAACTCTAACATCCATTGGTGGGGGGCTTACTGGATTCTGGGCTTCGTGTGCAATGATTTTGCTCCTGTTATCTCATGCAATCCTCAGAGTTTACAAGAGGCCCGGAGAGGCTAAGTAACTTACCCAAGACAATGGCTAGTACAAGGTAAAGCCAGAATCCAAAGCCTGCAAAGCTGGACTCTTTCCACATTTTACCACATGGCCTGTCTCAGATGGTTGTAATAAAGACTTATGGACATGTGTTACAATTATTTAAATTCTGGATAAATAAATTTTTACCATCTAGGTAACTTTTTTCCAAAACATCTGTGAATTTCAGAGAATCAGGATGTGCTATCAGCCAGAGGACCCTGTAATATAGTAAAAAGAGAGTACATGCTTCAGAAAGACTGGTTTCCCAACTTATCAGCAGCGTGACTTTGGGCAAATTCTCCAAGCTCTCTAAAACCCTGGAGCAAAGGATATTGTTGCAACATTAAATTAAAAACCCATGTAAGCTGCCAGCCAAAGTCATGAATACCGAAGACCTTCTCCCCATTGCATACTCCTCCTCTTCCATCTCCACGATCATGCCAAACAAAACTTCAATAAAAACCCAACCTTTACATTTCTTTGAAAAAAAATGGAACTACCAATAACACGTACCATATCTAGATGCACACCTGTATCAAATCAGTAACAAAATCTACCTGTGCTACCTGTCATTCCCTCTCTCTTTTTTTGCATTTGTACCAAGATTACAGCACTGTCCGTTGGCTTCAAATCTCCTCTTCTCCTTATCAATGGTTGTCATACTAGAAGATTAAAATCTACAGCAAGGAAATGGTCTAGGAAATGGTGGCAGAAGCAGTTAAATATAACATAATCTTTACATGGTGAATGATTTTGCATAGTAAGTCCATCTATCTTGCATTCCCACTGCTAGAGTAGTGGGAAAAATTCAAGTACACCAGAAACCAAACAGTATTTATTGATTTGTCCAACATTGTGTCAGGCACAATGAGAGAAATGCAAGAGAAGTATGAGACTCGCTTCTTCCCTAGGGAATTAAAAACTCTATGAAAAGAAAGGGAAAAAATGCAGCGTTTTACAAATCTGAAAATGTGGTATGTAATTTAGATAGAAATTTTCAACAAGCTGAATATATTTAAAAATTGGGGTGGGTTATTGAGGGGTTGTAAATTATTCCTTCTGCAAGAGTGGGAAGTTGAGAAATGACACTACCCCTCCTTCTAAATCTCTTGATATCTCGATCATACGAGTTGTAAGGCAACAGTATTTAGCCACTTGAACCCTCTCTGCTGTGGAATTTCCATGTCATGCAGTCCTTCAGTGTTGGCACATACATAAATGATTGTTATCAAGATGACTAGTGTCATTTTAAATGTTTCCACCAGTGGTTCAAGCCATTTAGTTAAATACAGGGAGGCTGCCATCTATCAAGGTCCACCAGCTTTAGTGATAAAGAAGGTAACAGTTGGAAGAGAGCCCTGGAAGGTCTGGACAGCTTTTCACGGGGGCTTCTATAGCCAAGGGCTCTGCAAAATGTGGAATTCAGAGACTCCTGTGGATGTGCACACCTGGCAGGGAGTTTAGAGGATCCTGTGAGGAATTACAGCCCAAGCCAAGCAGCAGGAAGTGTCCAGAGCACCCTCGGAGGGTCTCTCCTCAAGCCGGAAGATCTTTGATGGTTTGTACCCCAAGCACAATTTCCCCTCAGTCCATACCTCCTAGAAATGGCTGCACCCGCTGAAGGTAAGTCTCCATCAACGTGCCCTAGAACCGCGGGGAAGGCGCTTCCTCGCCGTGGAAGAGCACGTTCATTAACATGAAAGGAAAGGTTAAAATTGGCCAAACCTATATCTGAAATGAGAACAACAGATCGATGCTACTGCAAGAGCAGAAACGGATTTGGTGTGCATGTCTGTGTGTAAGCACACCTGCTTGTTGGTGTGTGTCCCTGTGCATTGTGCCCACATGGAGAGGACATCTTAGCACTGCATCCAAAATGAAATGAGCTTTAGTAATGTTAACAATCTCACAAACTTGTTGAAACCCAGGGGTCAGCTGGTCGTGCTTGTACCTTGGAGAGCTAGGTGAGATTGATTCAGACCCACTACCAATTCACAGCTTATGACAACACCAAGTCTTCCCTAGGATGTCTGTTCATTCCCAGGACTCACTAGCTCATGGTCTTCTCTGTCTTAGGCTTCTTTGTCCTGGAGTCCCATCTCTGTTCTCTCCAGCATCTGCTCAAAACTCAGTTTTGCACAGGAAATCCCTTTAGAGCAAACATTTGTAAAATTTGCTGCACTATCCAGAGATTTGGGCATCACATGGAAACCTCGTGACCTCCCCGGGGGCCTCCTATCACCTGGCAGGCCTCTCTCCTTCCTCCTCTCCAGCACTGCCCATCATCACCATTCCATCTCAGAGGTCCTCGGGAGCACTTCAGTTCTCCCAGTGCCTGTCCCCCGATGGCTACACCCCAAATCCATAAAGGTACTCAGCAACTAGAAAGGCTTCACTGTTCTAGAAAGAAGCCGGAGTCATAGATAACAAATTCATCTCTGGAACATCTGCCTTTGGTTTGCCTTCACCTCCTCAGGAGAACCCTTTACCCCACTCCACCACCTTCTTTCCTCTTACGTGGTTGCTACAACCATAGAATATGATGACTAATAAGACTTGCTGTTTTATCTTCCCAAAGAGTAGAGTTTCTTGAAAAGTAGAAAAGTGTTCTGAATGCAATTGTCAGATTGGCTTATAAAGGAATCCCAACATCTATGAAAAAGAAAGAAAACTTTAGAATTAGTTTTTAAACCCAGGAAATTCTAATCATACGTAATACAGAGCCCCAAACTTTACAATCTCATAAAAGTAACCATGTGTGTCTCTACCTCACTCCTCAACCTGGGTCCTGCTCTCCTCATCACATTTAACAGGAAATAAAAACTCAACCTCCTTTTCTAGTTATATCAAAGTTCATTCAAATTTTTTATGATCCCATAATGAGCAAAAAATCTTTCTATTTTCAGGGGTTTAATTGGCTGTTCTTGGTTTTACTAAATCAATTAGCCTTAATAATTGGCTCCTGCTTACTCTAATATGTTCTGTATTCATCAAAGACTTTGGGTTGCAGTACTCTCTCCCCACCCCTTTGTAATTAAAAATTTCACCCAGATATGAAGGCTAGTGTTTTCACCCTTTCCTCTTACTCCTATTCCAAAGTTGTGAAAAGTTCCTTGTTCTGCTGAGAATTAACAGAGGTGCTTGATTTGGGATTTGAAGAAAAGTTATTTTAAAGCCATATGTTTAACTGAAAGAGTACTTTTGATCTGAAAAAAAAAAATTCTTTTATATTCTCTAACTCTTATCCCCATGCACACACACATCCCTCCTTTTCCAAAAGGAAAGATTGGAAAATGTTTACTTGATAGTTTCTGTAAGATACATTTAGGTTTCTCTGCATTTTAACGAGGTCCTCATGTTTTCAGCCAGACTTGAGTAATTTAAGCAAAAGAATGAGCATTTGGGTGGCTAGAAATTCTCATCTCCCAATAAACATGACTTTAGTGAGTGTGCAGCCAGCTTCCAAGATGGCACCCGCCGGTCCCCACCGCCTGGTCTTACGAGCCTTGTATGGTCCCCTCCCACAATGTAGCAGGCTTGGTCTTTGTGACCAATAAAATGTGGCATGAGTGATCTACCTCACTGTCAAGATTAGGCTGTGAGAGGCACACAGCTTCCATCTGTTCCTTTGCTCACTGTGGGAGAAGCCACGTCACAAGCAGACCCCTGGAATGGTCCATGTAGAAAGGAACCGAAGCCACCTGCCAACAGCTGCATGAGTGAGCTTAGAAAAGACTCTTCCAGTTACGTTCTTCAGAGATGGCAAAACCTGCCACCAACTTGACTGCATCTTCCTGAGACACCCTGAGGCAGAACAGCTCATCCCAGCAAGGCTGCAATGAATGTTTATTGTTTAAGCTGTTAACCCTGTTGTGAAGCAACAGAGAATTAATACAGCTGATAATAAGCTTACAACTATTTTCTTAGTGGATCTAACTATAAGATGAAAGGTAGGGCTCATTGCTGGTGATAGGATGTGATGCCATGCTTTCCATTGTATTTTCCTTACAAAATGGTCAAAAAGTCAGCTTCTGTGTAGTTCCTGTGCTGTCACGAAGCAGCTTCTGCTACCTCTCTGGGTTTTCTTCATGATCGGAGGAAACTTCCTATCTTAAAGATCGTTTCACATCTCTTAAAGTGTACTTTCTTCAGTCTAATCAGATAAAGTATGTTCTTGTCTACATGCCCCTGCCATCTATTCAACAGATCTTTGCCCTACACCAGAAGGAAATGAGGTTCCTTTTACCACAGAAAGCAACACATCATTGCATGGCCCTGCCCTTAGTCAGTACTGGTCAGCAGTGGCCTCCAATAGTCCTTGTGGGGAGAGGTCTCTCTGGACAGTGAGAGGGATCCACAAGGGGCTACAGGGTCCCTGACTTTGGCCAGACTGTCTTCTCCTTGAGCAGAAAGGTTTGTATCGTGATGTGTCGCCTTCCAGATGCCTTCCTTCCAAAGTGGCCTTTGCTGCCTGGGTCTCAAACAAACACTTTGCCTTCTAACATATAAGAGCAATATTTTCAATATTTCCCCTGATGTGGTGGCCTTTGTTCTCTGGTACCTCAAACACAGTCTCGGTCTTCAAACACTGTAAGAGCATAAGAGGAAAAGCTCATCTATAGGTTGTGCTCTCGTTATCTCCTTCTATGTAAATAAATGTGCTAAGAACTAGGAAGCAAAGTATTTTGAGAATAAAAATTTAAACACGGCCTTCATTTGCTCAAAATCCGCCAGTCTTATAAATATTCAAAACAGATTATCTCCTGAGATCAAATCCAGACATTCCAAAACATGCCACACAAATGCATTTTTAAGAAGTCCGTTTAATCATCTACTTAAAATTGTTTTGCTTCAAGATCCTGTTCTGTTCTCTTGAAATTGACTTCCCTGTTTGATGGCACAGTTTTTCCTTTAAAAGTGTAGATTATTTGCCAATATACTTGTGTTATATGTATTACATAATCTCTAACAGGTAATACCCTTGTGTCTGAAGCACAAGGCACCAGAATATTTGGGCACCAAACTCATTTTAAAGTCATGTATTTCTGACACATATTTAGTGGAGAAATTTTAAAATGCATGAAAAATTATAAAAGAAAAAACTCTTATACCACTAATATTCAGAGATAATCATGTTCATGTATTTTATTTTCTGCCAGCCGTATTACTAAGAGTGTGTGAATATAATTATGTGACATATATATCAATATGTATAAATACATAGACACATAGATATATATAAATACACACACATACAGTGAAAATGACAAAATTTGCTAAAACAATTAAAAAAACAAGTAATTGAAGAGTCATACATTTCTAGAAGGGAAGACACAATAATAGAAATCTAATGGTTTTTTGGACTTGGACAAAATAAATCTAAAATAAATTAAAGAATAAATAAAAATTGCAAAACTAATGTTTTAAAGTGCTTGCATGTGCCAGGCACTGGTCTAACCCATGGCATCATCATAATAAACTTGTAAAGTAGGGATTATTATTGCCCTACTTTACAGATAGCAAAACTGAGCTGCAAAGAATTGAATAAATTCCACCAGGTCACACTGCCGGTCAGCAAGGAAGCTGGAATTTGAATCCAAGTACAATGACAATGGAGCGTGCACCAATTCTCACTCTCTGCATTGCCTCTCAAATTTTCAACCAGGAAATTATGAAAAAGAATTAACAAAATGGTTAGAGGAAAGGTGGTTTATCACTCCAGATATTCTTTCTTGGGTCTACTGTTGTCCATCAAAATTTCATCATATGGAAATTTGGGAGATGCAAATAAAATAGTATTTAGAGGGAAATTTATAACATGAAATGCCTATCTTAGAAAAGAATAAAGCTCTAAAATCAATAACCTTGACTACCATCCTAAGAAACTAGGAAAAGGAGAACAAAGGAAACCCAAATGAAACAGAAGAAAGGAAATAATGGAAATCAACATAAGGAACAATGAAGGACAACAGAGAAAAATCAGTGAAACCAAAAGCTGATTGGATGAGAAGGTCTGTAAAGTTGAGAAACCTCTAGCCCAACTGACTGGGAAAAAAGAAAAACAAAAGAAGACATAAATTACCAGTGTAAGGAATGAGAGCATCGACACCACTAAGTTTCTACAGATATTAAAAAGATAATAATGGAGCATTATAAACAGTAAAAATTAATTGGCATATGACATCTGCAGCAACACGAATGAATCTCAAAATTAAAAAGTCATGATGTAAAATTAAAAAGAAGCAGGACAGAAGGGAGTACATACTGTGTGATTCCATTTATATAATGGTCTAGAAAACCAATCTCTAGTTACAAAAAGCACTGCATGACTGGGGATGGGTTAGGAAGGAAGAAAAGGAGGAAGGAGTGCATGGAAAATTTGGGAGGTCATGGATATGTTCATGGTCATGAGTGTGGTGATGGCTTCACGGGTGTGTAAGTATGTCAAAACCTATCAGATTGTACACTCTCAATCTGTGCAATCGAATTTATGTCAATAAAGCTGCAAAAACATGTTTAAATAGCACATAAGTTACGAACTAAATTTATAAGAAACACCACACACGCTTACACAAACATACACGTGCATGCGCACGCACACACACACAGACAAAAACAGGCTGGAAATAAAACTCCAAAATATTAGCAGTGATTGATTATAGAAAGAAACAGGATTGCAGGTGGCTTTTGCTGTCTTCGTTTTGCTCCTTTGGGTATCCTACTTTTCTACAATAAAAATATATAATTTGTGAACATATATTACAACAAATATGTTTATAACTAATTTGTGAGTATTTGGTTTATCACATTTCTACTTCTAAATTATGTATACATGCATGTTAGTAACGATGAGCATTGCAGTCTCCAGTCTAGAAAAGTAGACCTTTATTGCTACAAAGGAAGAACCTAGAACATAGGAAAATCTAAAAGTTGTCATATCCCTAGGTCAAGGATATTGCAAGACTTAAAAAGTGATTCAAGGTCAAATGCCCTAAAACAAAAGATAAGCCTCAGATTCCCCTGTCTTTTCTGCATTCCTAACCACACACACACACATTTTTTAAGATGTTCTTAATGAGGTGCTGATGGCAAGGTTTTGAATTGCAGCTCCAAGATTTGGAAGGTGAACAGAAGGACCTGTTTCAGAAAAATGTAAGCGGTTATTCAACACTTCTAATTCCAAGCAAAATGATAGTTTATCTAACTCATACAATGAATCCCCTTATTTTAATAAGAAAAAGAAATTGTTATGTAATGTGTGCCTCATTCAAAAATCTGTTGTGATTCTATTGTTTCAAATTGTGGGAAATTCTTTCTCTGCTGTCCTTTGGCAATCATTCATAATCATTTTATAAATGCTTTTCTCTAGTTCCATCATGTAATTTAAACTTGATTTTCTGGTTGTCAACTCTCCCTATTCCAGGTTGTCTGAGCCCATTTTTTGTGCAAGTAAGCTACAAAGAAAATATATAATTGTTCCACAGACAATTTTTAAATTTTATAAATTAAAAAAAATCAACCCTAGCAATAGTGATATCCTCAAGCTCTGAAACTTTCTGGAATGAAAAATGTAACTGTTTCTCATGAACAGTCGATTAAATAAATAAAATATAGATATGAGAGAGACAGAGAGAGAAAACTTTAAAAGGCAAATGACGACTGGAAATAAAAGGCTCATAGAATGAGTCGAGCTTTAATATCTTTAACAAATTAAAAAATCTGACCTTTCGATAAGAAAATTTATTTTTAAGAAAATCAATGAAACCCAATTTACAAAAGAAAGATGCAAATGACCAAAAAAACACATATGAATGTTCTGCACCCTCATAATAAAAATGTATTTTAAACAATTACTATATGTATTTATCTATCGAATTGGGAATGATCAAAAGGACTTTTAATGTGCAGCTTATGAGTAAATGAATTAATTTTCCAGGACTCATAGCTAGTTGGAGGACCAAATCAGAGAAGACTTGTGTTTCTTTCACCAAGACCCCCATCAACCTAATGACATTGGCTGAGAGCTTTTGAGTTTCTCAGCATCGCTCTTTTTACACTGGCTCTGAAAGGCCAGACATGAAAATGAAACAGGACATTTTGAACAATGTTTCAAAAAGCCTACAAAAAAGACAAGATTGCACTTTTAGATATTCTGCTAAAGAGCCATCAGATAACCTTCTTGGTAAAATGGATTACATCAGCTAATGTAGACCCAGAATACCCAGTAAAGGTCAACATTGAGAAAACTGAGAAGTAGAAACCCTGAACAAAAGAGAGTTTAAAGACTATTGACACCCACCTCCCGTCATTTTACCAGGGCTGACATCGAAGTGTGACAACATCAAAGACCACAGAGCTCATTTGTGACAAATTCAGAAAGAGAACCCAGGGACACTGAAGAGCCAGCGATCTTCCCACAAAGCAGTTGACTGAAGTCTTTTGATTTTACTTTTCTCTCTAGGACCCCTGTTCTACCCAAGAAACTTCTATCTAATCTTGAGAAAATCACTTAAATTCTATCAGTTACAAATGCCTCATCTCATCTGTAAAAAAAAAAGATATTTCCAAGTTGTTGGGTGGTTTAAGTAAGATGTGGAACCAGCAAGCACAGTGGCTGGCAATAGTAGACCTTAATAACTGCTATATTCCTTTCTAGCCCTAAAGCCATTATTCCCAACTGGCTGTACACTAACCATTTTGATGCGTCATTTATACTACTTAAGTTATTTAAAATTACATGCTCTCCCTTTATAGGAACAATAAGAAAAACTGGGAGAGTTGAAGAATGGCTATTTAATGGTAGGAATTCATATGGAGAGCCTATTTTAAAGAAGAAATCATTACTTGGTGTCCAATCCATAGCACATGGATAACAGCATGATCTGTAGGATAATTCCTACTTCTGCAAGCCAAGCATTTCTCCCAATGCTAAACCTGTAGCAGAAAAAAAAAATTAAACTAACTATTTCCTTAAAGAGATGTGTTACATTACTTATAGAAAGAAATACCAAGGTACTAGGTCAAGTTCTATATTACAAGTATCCAGCGTCTATATTACAGGTTTGATGGGAAAGGAGCATATATCCTCCTCACGGTGGCCTGGAACGTAGAAGCAGTGGTGAGCCAGTTTCAGCCATGAGGTTTAAGACACCACCGAAAGGCTGGTGGAGCAGCAGGCCAGAAGGAACCAGGGATTCCAAACGACCTTAGGAAGCATATGCATCTGCCATTCCCAAAGCACCTGCCTGCTCATGGACTGTGCCGGGAAAGAGGCATAAACTTCCCTGCTATTTGAGTCACGTTGTTTTTGGCCTGCTGGTTTCAGAGGTTTAGCTGCTACACTGACCAATGTGTAATGTAAGGCACCATTTGTATGCAGTGACTCAGCGACGTGGATAATATTAACAGCACTAAGGAACGCTTACCGTGGGGTCCGCCGTTAAGGTGCAAGAGTAAAGGCAGGGCAGAGATGACAGAGAGGGTCAGCCTAGGGAGATCAGAACTACTTTCGAACCTTTCACTTTGCCTTCCTTCTACTCCTTTTCCAGCTAGCCGTTTGAACACCTGCCACTTACCACAACCTTTGCTGGGTGACACTACAGATTATCTCACTTGATCCTCACCATAAAGCCCGGTATGTTAACTGTACCGTTACACCCCAGACACCACCCTAGAAGGGAGGCTGCTTTCCTCATTTCACTTGTTCTGGGCACCAGCATCTTGATCCTAAGAACTAAGCAGGATTTTCCCATTCTGAGTATCTTTCTGTACAACACTACTTGAGTATCTCTATGTAATGTTGAGGATCTTTAACCCAGGACATAATATGGAATTCAAAGGAATTTGCTAACACAGCCTGTACACGTGCTGAGATGATGAGGATGTGCAATTTATTAAGAATGCTAGTAGAATGATCCGGGATCTGGGATCAAATAACAAGGCAAATCAATGAGGCACATCATACGTAACTCTTAATATCCATTAAGAGTTTTGAGGTCCTAAAAGTGCACAGTGGTATTTAGACCTAGGCAGGAAGATTTGTACATATAAGGATAAAGAATATAATATAACTTTGGTGATAAGGAATCTATATATTTGAACTTATGTACTTGTAAGGCTTAAGATGTAAGGACTATTAGAACAACCTATAATTTCATTTTAAAAGGTGAAATTAAGTAATTGATTTAAACTTGTGATTTTAAGTGTGATCCTTACTAGGTTTATATACAGCATTAGAAAGTCTGAGAGAACTTCAATTTATAAGAAGTACTTCATTACTTGGAAAGGTTTTAGTCAAAGTACTTAGAAAGAAAGATCAAATATGTTCAATTTATAAATGCAGTTAAACCTATGTGAAGATACTTATTTTGCTGAATTTGCAAATGGCACCAACTAGGGTTCAAGTTTCATTTAAAAGGGATTGTCAGCAATGTGCTAGACTTATAAATGGAATAACATGGGTTTTAAGCTGAACAACCCATAATAAGCTAGATTTTCAAATCTCTAACTTTGATAAATTGAATATTAATTTAAAAACCAAAATAGACCACTGGATAATCTTTATTGCCCATAAAACTGCCCCCAAAGGCACTTTAAGAATTCACCTAGCAGGTCCGTGAAGGATATGCACAGAGGATGGCCATGCACTCACTTCCTCCTCAGGAAGACTGTGGGGATAAACTTCATTTACCAGTATGTACTAGTGGGGCTGCTCTGTCCTGTTCTGACAGCTCAGCTTTGCTTCCTTGTTCCTTTCAGGCTCTCTCACTGGTCCCATGGACCAGTCTTTCCTTGTTGGCCCCAGGGGAATGCTCACAAGCACCCTACTTCTGCACAGATGCTGTTTGTGTTCAAGCTGCTGCAGAATCTGATGGGCTTTGATAATTGCACTCCCCAAGGGTCACAATAAAGAGGGGCTTGAAAGCTCTTTTGAAGGGAAGTGCGTCTTCCTGGCGGTATCACAACTGTGAAGGCACAGCCAGTTCACTTCCCATGGAGCTACTTGCTTAAGAAGCAGTTATTTTGCTCGGGCTGTGGTTGCTGGGCAGCCTGCCTGCACCCCAACTGGTGACCCTGCCTCGCGAAGGAAAGCGCTCCCTTTCCCTGGCTCCTGTTCCCCCTCTTTCTCCTCCATTTCCCTTCACCTTACATTTTCCCCTCTCTCCTCCTGGCATGTCTTTCTTATTCCTTTCTTTCACCTCTGCACCTTCCAGGAGCTGCACTGCTTGACTTGGCTTCTTCAGATCCATGTCGTGCTCCCTTTTCCTAGATGACTAAAACTGTCGTCACTGCTCCCAATTGAGACATTTCTTTCCTAACAGAGACACAAAAGAATAAGATTCTTTCACAACTTGTCTTTCTCAGACATCTGCTACAAATTTAGCGCCACTAAACAATGAGAATGTGATCGCCTGTGGAGCAGAAGATGCCAGATGGAAGTGGCTGGCCCATGGCCGTGGTGCTGAGGATGGCTCTGAAGAAGCCTTTCCAAGCTCAGCTCCGGAGCTGGCAGGGACGGTTATGAAGGATCTGTAAGACTCAGTGCTGAAAGCGGAGGACTTGGGTTTAGGTACCAGCTCTACCACTTACTTGAGCTTAAATCTGCAAAATAAAGATAATGATGGTACTTACAGAATTTTTGGATGGATTTAGTGAGAACCCACACTAAGAGCAAGTTTATAAAATCCTACCATTATACGCTAATCAGGTGTGACTTTATTAACTTATCTGGCCAGGATGAGCTCCAAGAAATGAGTTCTAAATCAACAAAGAGTGTTTCTTGCTTTTACTAATGTGTGTAGTGGAGAATCTTTTAACAGTATAAACTCTTAACGTCCAAGAGTTTTTGCCCATTCGACGCTTATAGGACATATGACATTCCCGACAAAGACATGTCTTTTTTTGACCTCTGCCAAGTGATGTGGTTTGAGAAGACCTGGTAAGACAGCACTCCACCACCCGCACGACTCAAGTGCCATCTCTTTGGATTAATGGAGTGCCCCAGATGAACAGTAAATAGTCATGGGAGGCCACACACAATCAGTTCTTATTAATCACTCACACTCTAGCGTGAGTTAATATACAGGTACCAATTCCTTTTCCTGGCTGACTTCTATCTAGGTGAGAGGTTTTTAGCTTGAAGGCATGGGCTCCTAGAGCAGTATTCTTCAACCAGTGAGTCTCAGACCAAGTTAAGTAGAGTCACCTGGGACTGTCTGTAAACAGGCGCTTCCTGGCAAGCTTTTACTTTCCAAGCTTGCCTCGAACCTCCCCACACTTACATTTCCAGGGTGAAAACAGTATTGTCAGAAACAAATGTTGTCATGACCCCAGGAGGTTTTGGACTTTCAAACCTCAACATTTTAAAAAATGACAAAAGCTCTGAGGCTAAACCAACTTCCTTTCTTCAAAACTGTTCAGCCTTCTACCTATGCTGCCCAATTGGAAAGTGCAGCCCACCCCCACCCCCTGGAGTGGGGGTCTGGGGTCCCTGAGTTCTACAGGCATGAGCGTCTGCAGGGACAGTGACTTGGTGGCCTGAATCCTCAGAGTTAGTTCTCCCCGAGCAGAGCTAAACCAGAAGGCCAGACTCGGCTTTCCCCGGGGCCTTCCATCAGCCTCGAGGCACTGTTCTGCTCTCAGGGCTCGCAGGCCAAGGGATCCAGGTGGCTTCAGGAGGTGGCTTCAGAATGGCCCTTGCAGCTCAGGCGTCTCACCCTGTGCTCCCCAGGCCTCTCCACGGGCTGGGAGGAGCTGGTTTGCCAAGCAGCTTCTCACTCGCGGCCACCTGCCGCTTCCCACACCTGGAGCACCTCACAGATTCGCTCTGCCTCAGCTGCCCTCACCCAGGCATGTGCCCTGGAAGCCATCTGAAACCGAGCCTCCTTGCAGCTAAGACGTGAGCTGGGAAGCTTCCCTCCCTGGCCACCCCTCCAACCTGCCCGTCTTCCCACGGAAGCTGCTCTGCCCCCACTGCAGCCAGCTCTTCCACAGCCACGTGGGCCCCAGGTCAGCGCTCCTGCCTCTCAATTCTTTCCTTCCTCTCTAACGCCAAACCTCTCCCACTCTCCTCGCCCACCCTCACCCCTCCAGCAGCCTCTACAGACCAGACCTCGTCTTCACCTTTATTGTGATGATAAAAATAGGTTTCACTGCATTTTTCTCCACCTCAAGATTTCTCTTTCTCTTCCTCCTTTTTCTCCTTTTCTTCTCTTCTTAAGGGATAAAATCCTTCTCAGCCCACCTCACCTTATCTCCTCAAGGTTTGTCACCTGTCAGTCCCTCCCTGCTTTACATCTTCAAGTTTTCCCTCATTAGACACTTCCTTTCAGCCTAAACGATACCCGGCTCATCACCGTTCTGAGAAGAGTGAGAACCAACAATGCTCCCGGTCCTTGCCATGCCCAAGGGAGGCACTGTTCTTGGTCTCCAAATATCACCAAAAAAAAAAAGCAGCCCCTACATTCATTGTTTCTACTCTTTTGTTATCCTCTGTGATGGTTAAATTCATGTGTCACCTTGGCCAGGTAATGGAGCCTAGTTGTTTGGTGGAGCAAGCACTGGCCTAAGTGTTACTAAGAGGCCATTCCGTGGGCTTGAATCACGAGTGAGTTGATTGCGTGCATCTACGGCCGAGTACAGCTTCAATCAGCTGAGGGGATTGCCTGCAGCAACGAGAGCCAGCTCACGCAATCAGCTGCAGGCTCTAGCAGGAGGAGTGATTTCAACAGTCAGAAGAATTTCCATTTCTTTTTTTTAATATTATTATTTTATTATTTTTATTTATTTATTTTTATTGTGGGTAAAAATCAAATGTTTCACAATACAAACCAATATTTGTAAAATGATATATAAATATATGTGCGTATATGTGCATTTGCTTGCATAAATGTTATTTTTTTCATATATATTTTAAAAGATGCTTAGATTACGTAAGTGTTACACAAAAATTACAGGGATTCCCATGAGAAGAATTTCCATTTCTACATCAGCCAGCCATGGAGAACCTTCCTCAGAGTTCCCAGCTTGCAGCCTGCCCTGTGGAGTTTAGACTCATGCAGCCCCACAGTCGCATGAGACAATTTATAAAACCTCATGATATTTACAGATGTCTCTGTTTCCCTAGAGAACGCTGACTAATACACCCACTCGTACCTAACCACAACATTTGGCCATGGCACACGCCACTCTCACAATGTTTGCTAGCAAAACTTCTGACGCTATAAAGGCCAAAGCCGCCGGGTTCTCCCAGGCTCCATCCTTCTTGCTCTGTCGTTGGCATGGCAACCTTCTGACCAACTCTCCATACCCAGGTGCCATGGTTCTGCTGTTTTAAAGTGAGTTAAGATCACACACCATAAAGCTGACCATTTTCACGTGAACACTCCAGCTGCATTTAGTATAATCACAATGTTGCTTGACACCACCTCTGTGTCATCGCCATTACGAAGCCACTCTCCATTCCTCCCGTCCCTCATCCCATCTTCTTAGTCTCTATGGAGTTGCCGGTTCTGGACATTTCATGTAAATGAATCATACATTATGTAAGCTTTGGTGTCTGGTTCCTTCACTTAGCATAAATTTCCCAGGTTCATCCATTGAACTTCATTCCTTTTGATAGTTCAGAAAATTTGTTTACTTATTCATCTGTTGACGGACATTTGGCTATTGTGAAGAGCGCTGCTATGAATATTCGTGTACAGGTATTTGAGTATCTGTTTTCAATGCTCTGGAGTGTAAATTTAGGAGTTAAATTGCTGGGTCATATGGTAGCTCTATGTTTTACTTTTTTAAGGACCCACCAAACTGTATTCCACAGAGACTGCGCCATTTTACATTCCCAACAGAAATGCACGAGGGTTCCGGTTTCTCCAAACCCTTGAACATTTGTTATTTTTTCTTTTCTTTTCTTTAATTATAGCATCCTTGTATGTATGAAATGGTTTTTCTTTGCATTTCTCTAATGCCTAATGATACTGAGCATCTTTTCATGGTCTTGTTAGTCATTTGTCTATCTTTAGAGAAATGTATATTTGAGTCTTTTGTATATTTTTAATTGAATTATTTGTCTTTTTATTGTTGAATTGCAAAGAGTTCTTTATACATTCTGGATACTAGATACTTATCAAATAGATAATTTGCACATATTTTCTCCCATTTTGTAGACTGTCTTTTCACTTTCTTGATAATGCCCTTTGATGCAAAAAAGATTTTAATTTTTTTTTTTTAGGAGGTACACGGAATGAAACCCAAGCCTCATACATGGGACATAGGCGCTCAGCCACTGAGCTACATCTGCTCCCCAAAGAGAGTTGATTTGTTCATTTGTTTGTTTTTAGGAAGTACCAGGGATTGAACTCGGTACCTCATTCATGGAAAACAGGTACTCAATCACTTGAGTTACATCCGCTCCCACATTTTAATTTTGATAATGTACAATTCATCTACTTTTCTTTTGTTTGTGCTTTCAGTGTCATATATAAGAATTCATTGCCAAATCCAAGGTCATGAAAATTTACCTTTTCTTCTAAGGGTTTATAGTTTTAGCTCTTATATTTAGGCCACTGATCCATTTTGAGTCAATTTTTGTGTATGGTGTGAATTCAGCGGTTTTCCCAGCTATTGCTGTTGTCCCAGCACCATTTGTTGAAGAGATGGTTCTTTCCCCCATTGAATCCCATGACTTTTTGGTAATGGAAACAGCTACGACATTATCCCTGTGTTGCTGCTATGTGGCAGGCACTTTGCTGAACTCCGACATACACTATCTTACTTTAATCTTAATGACAACCCAAGGAGGGAGGTATTGTATTTCCGTTTTCAAAGACAGGAAACCGAAGCTTGGAGAGATCATGTAACCTGCAGAAAGGTACACAGCTGAGCTAAGATTTAAACCTCGGTCTATATGGTTCCAATGCAAGGCTTTGCACGCCCAGCTAAGTGTCTCCTGGCTCTCCTCCTGCCTTATGGGCCTCCCTGCCCAGCTCCCACTCCCTCTCCTTCCCTCTAAGTGTGGAAGGTCTTTGTGTTATCTGATGGCATCCTGACTCAACCTCCTCCCTCTCCCTTGCCCCTCACATTCAACCAGGTGTCAAATCTCATTGATTCTAACAACACAATATCTCTTTCATTCGTTCTCTTATTTTCCACTGCCACCCTCCTATCCTGCAACCTAGATCATTTCAATAGCCACCTTACACTTCTGGCATGCTCTCTGCTCAGCTGACTCAGTTTCCCCAAACATATTCATTCAATGGAACACCAAAGACAAAAATAAATTGAAGAGACCCAGTTTGAAATAAGCATAAAGTTTACTAGTATTTAGGAAATATTGATAATAAGGGGGAAAAAACAAGAGCATTTTCTAATAAGCCAGTCTGAGGATCATCTTACATTCTCAGGAAATGTAACTTTGAATAATAATTGATTAGGGCCCAACTACTTCAAAACATTGTGAAGTTAGAGATTACCTTATAGAAAACTGATACGGTGGAATGAGTTTTTGTTCCTGTCTGGTACAAAGATAACACAACAGAAATGGTTTTGCTACTTTGTAGGATATTAAGCCGTTTTGTATCTACTTTAGTAGTATGGTTTCAACACTCCCTTCCCAACTGCTTATATAAATCCCATTTTCTCATATCCTTATGGAATCAGTTCTGACATTCTGCTGGTTCCCTCATTAATTACAGTTTGACACACACCAATTCTTATATGAGAATTATAAGACAACGAGCGCAGGTAGGCAGAGGGTCACTTTCTCAGATAGTAGAAATGCTCTACATCTTGATAGAGGTGTAAGTTGTACATGATTATGCCTTTCTCAAAAAATCATAGTACTGTACCCTTCAGAGCTGTGAATTTCACTGTACATCTCTTGTATCACAATAAATAGGAAAGGCCTTGGTAAGGTCCACTCTGAATTCTCAGAGATCCAGCCAGGTCTCTGGTGATGGGAACTTACAAATCTCCTAGCTCTGGGGAGCTCTGGACTCCCCTTTCAGCCCACAGCTCCTGGCAGTTGCACTTTGCTTAGTGGTGGGATTTTGCCTGGCATCGTGGGGTCTGTGCACGGGCAGCTTAATATTTGTTCAAATTCTCAAAAGGACTCCTCGGCAGATTTCTGCTGTTCCCATCTCCAGTTTCCTTTTTTCCTGGCATCCTGCTCCCCAAATTCAAGCCATATCAGTAGTCCCAAGCTCAGGTGGCTGTTGTCTCAGCTCAGCATGTCACAGAGCTGCCTGTGCTCCCTGCCTGGCACCACAGGTCA
Organism: Tolypeutes matacus; assembly: GCA_026826555.1. NCBI lineage: Eukaryota > Metazoa > Chordata > Mammalia > Cingulata > Chlamyphoridae > Tolypeutes > Tolypeutes matacus. The sequence continues at coordinate 64,524,795 of JAKSZT010054030.1, forward strand.
GAGACAGTCACCTAAATAGATTCCCTTCTCTCCAGGTGCTCAGGACCTACTGTCCAAAGCATGGCAAGATTGGTTTCCGATATATCAAACAGTGTTTTAGTTGTGTATGGTGAAGGGACTAGTTCAAAACCAGTGACTCTGTCATGATGCTAAAAAATCAGTTGTGATCACAGCCATCTCCTGCTCAAAATCTTTGAATGAATCACTACTGTTTTACAGAATAAAATCAGTCTTCCTTAGCCTGAAAATCTGATCCAACCCACTTGATCTTCCACTTCTATTCTTCCAAAAATTATCTCTGAAAAAGGAACTCACGTTTTCAGTTCAGTTATTACAGCAAAGATCCTTGGTTCAAATCCTGCCTATGTCACCTAAGGCTAGTTGTGTATTCTCTCTGAGCTTTGACTCTCTCATCTGTAAAATAAGAATAATCACAGTACTTCTTCATTGGGCTTGTGAGGAGTAAATGATTTACATAATATCCCTAGCATGGTGTCTGGCACGTAGTAGAAGCATAATCAGGGAGCATTTATGTATCTATCCTACTTCCCCAACTAGACTGTAGTTTCCTCAAGAACAGAACACAGCTGTTCCATCTCTCCATCCTTCTCACGGCCTAAAGCCATGCAATAGAGTGGAACGGTTAAAAATGCTGGCCTTGTAATTAGACCACCAAGCTTTGCTGGTTCATTCTACAAATACGTCCTGAGTGAGTGTGCATGTTATGTGTTTAGCACCACGTGTGGCAGCGGATACTGCCAGGAGCACAACCAGACATGGTCCCTGCCCTCGTAAAGTAGAGAGTCTAATGGGAGAAACAGGCACCAATCAAATATTTACACAAATATTTGTGAAATGCATTCACACTTCTCATCTCAATCCATTTTGTATTCTGTTGCCAGATTAATCTTCCCCTCAATCTGCTGCTCAAAATCATTCAGTAGCTTCTTATTGTCTTCAAAATGAAGTCCAAGTATTCCTAAGACAGTGAAAAGTGCCCTGACAGAGAGGTGCAGAGGTCTATGAAAGCATATGGTAGGGAAATTTGGCCTGGAATGTGTGGTTAAGGGAGGTCTCCTGAGAAACTGATCAGTGACCTGCAGGATTAGCTGCCATTGGAGGGTGAGGACAGGTAGAAAGAGCATTGTAGACAAAGGGAGTGGCTTGATCCAAGGCACTGTGGCAGGAAGGAACACAGGAAATGCAGAGAAGGTAAAGAAGGCCAGTATGGCTGAAAAAACAACAGAAAGCAAAGGCATTGAGTCCTCAGATGATGTTAAACATTTGGATCTTTAGCCTAAAGAGCAGGGAGATATAACTGAGTTTCAGGTAGGCAGGTGACTCTGACTTCAGAGGTAATCATAGATTGGAAATGTGCAAAGATAAATGGGATGGATCAGTGTTTTGGTAATTATTGCTGCATAATAAATGACTCCTAAACATCTTAAAACAACCACTTTATTATGCTAACTGATGCTGTGTGTCAGGAATTTGGAGAGGCCATAGGGAAGAGTGAGGAGGAAAAGGGAATGGCTTCTCCATAATACCTGGGGCTTTAGCTGGGAAGACTCAAAATGGGGTGACTTGGAGGAGCTGGGCGCATCTAAAGGCTTATTGGCTCCTTGTCTGGGGCCTTGCCTGAGATAACTCAGAGACTAGAGGCATGAACCAGGATACCTGTGTTTGGCCTCTCATGGGGCTGAGCTTCCTGAAAGCATGGTCATCTCAGCAGCTGGGCTGTCCTGCATTTCTAAGGCTGCCATAACAAAGAACCACCAATCCGATGGCTTAAAACAACAAAAAGTATTGTCTCACAGTTCTGGTGCCTAGAAGTCTGAAATGAAGCATTGGCAGGGCCATGCGCCATCGAAAACCTGTAGGGGAGAATCATTCCTTGCCTCCTTCTAGCTCCTGGTGGCCAGCCAGCAGCCCTTGGTGCTCCTTGGCTTGTAGGTATATCACTCCAGTCGCTGCCTCCTCCAGCTCCACATGGCCTTCTCCCCAGGGTCTGTGTCCAACTATGTCCACGTTTTCTCTTCTTATAAGGACACCAGTCTTATTGGAGTAGGGTCCACCCTAATCCAGTTTGGCCTCATTTTAACTAAACCCATCTTCAAAGACCCTGTTTCCAAATAAGGCCACGTTCATGAGACTGGGCATTAGGACTCAAACATGTGTTTTGGGGAGAGACACGTCAACCCACAGCAGGCTCCAAGCATGAATGTTCCAGCAAACAAGGTAGAACTACATTCCCTCTTGTGAACCAGCCTCAGAAGTCACCCTGCACTACTTTGATAACACTCTATTGGTTGAAGCAATCCCAAGCGCACCCAGATTCCAGAGAGGGAGCACAGACCTCACCTCTCTTCATGTCAAAGAACATGAAGGCCATGTTTAAAATGGCAAAATCAGTAATAAGCAAGAGTTGCTTGATCTAAGGTGGTGGTAGAAGAGATGGAGAAGAGATGTTTAAGAGTCAAATTAGCTGGACTCAGTGATAGGATGGGTAGAATGGGGAAGGAGAGGCTGGGAGTAAGGATGACTCCTTGGCTTGTGCAGCAGGATGGGGTGGTGCTATCTACGAAACTACCAAAAGGAGGAAGAGAAACAGGGCTGGTTTGGTTGGTTTTGGGAGGAGGATACCTTATATTTTGTTGCAGAAATGTTGAGTTTGAAGAGACTTTGAGACATACAAGAGAAAAGTCAAGTAAACAGTTGATGATATGGGCTCAAAAGAGAAATTGGTGCTGAAGATATAAATGTAGGAACCATTAGTATTTAAATGGGAACTTAAGCCACAGAAGTGGAAGGAGCCAGAGAGAGAATATAAAGTGAGAAGGACAGAGGGATGGGTGTAAAGGTTTGGACAACTTTATCATTTAACAGCTATGGAGAGGTAAACAAAGCTAAAGGCACCTGGAAAAGTAGTCAAGGAGTTCATAAAAAAACAAGGAAGCCTTTCATCTCAAAAGCCAACAAAGGAGTTAAAGAATGAGGAGTGGTCTACAGTGGCAAAGGCTGGATGAGAAGTTTGACGCCGTTATTTCTATGGCATTATGAGTGCATGATGGAAAACGAGAAAATGGAAGAAGCTTGCCTGAAAGGGGGTGGAAAGAGACCCAAGTCTTTCGTTCTGAGATCACCAATGACCTCGACTTCACCAAACCTAGTGAGTGATGTGTCAATCCTCTGCCTTCTACTGACTTTGTGGCTGGGGCCACTTTCAGTCTCTCTGCCTCGGCAATCCCTCTTTACTGAAGAGAATAGCTATGTGTACATTTTCTATCCTCAGCACCACATGCCTCTCAGCAAACCCTCCTCTGTCTCATTTTGCTGACTGTAGGCCTTCACTTTCTCTTCAGTTCTCTTCTTCACTGCCCCACCGTCACCACTCACAGCCTCGCTTAGCTTGCGATTTCACGCTTGTCTTGAAGATAGCTTCCTGGTATACATCCTCATCCCAGGGGTCTCTCTCTCCAGGCGTTTATTTCTGGCTCTTTGGAAGGCAAAGAAAAGATGGGTTTCTTGCTGAAGCAAAACATTTACCATATGCAAAGTTAAGTTCACTGTTCCTATAAACTCCCATTACCACTGTTCTTTTTATCTCTAGTTTCCTTTATATACCCCAAATTCTGAGGTCAACTTCTACTTCTTGCTACCTTCCTTCTTCCTGAACTGATGTCCCCCTCCTGCTTCCCTTGTGCACACACATCCAGGCCAGGCTTCCTTTATCTCCTGGATTTCCATTAGTCTCCATCTCCAGAGCAACGGTCCAGATTCAATTTCACACATGCATGACTCAAAGGGCCACATGCCAGGCTCCCTGATAATACGCACTCATCTTCTTAAAATGTTACTGTCATGTAATGTGATTGGCTGATTAATATAGAAAAAGGGCTAAGAGATATTAAGAATGATTAATACATTTCAACTTGTTGCTTACTTGAACCTTTGGCAATTGTTCCCTGGAGTACTAAGCTGAGACAGATTCTGAGCCTCCATCCAGACTCGGTGGTAATGAGCTCCAGGACTGACTGCTGCTATTTGCTGTGGGTTGGAAGCGGGGGTGGAGGGAGAATTGGCAACCCAATTAGCAGGACAAATGCAATCTTTGATAAAAGCATTGGGCTGAACATCAGCAGGTCTATATTTTAATGCTAATGAAATGGTTGGAATGTTCTTTGCACATTCCAAAGTTTCTATAAAATATGATTTTTTCTATGTATAGTAGAATGTGATATGGCTCAAGTTGAGTTATTCATTCATTTTAAGTTATTGGTTTGTACACTTTGTACAGCTACAGTTGTCTTTTAGAGAAGTCTTTCTGTTACTAAGAGCTCTAAAGGAATGCCTGACCCAGAAAATTTGAATTCTATGTAGAATCTGCCCCTTGAAAGTCCACGTCGAGAAAATATACTCTTTAAAATTCTGAAACTTTCTTAGTTCACAGCAGTTTGCAGTAGGTAATCATGTTTATATACAAAACAGTAGAGATTAGTATTTTAGTATCAGAGTCAGATGTTTCTGGAAAAGGTGTTTCTGGGGACTCTCATATTTACAATATTACTGTGAGTACACAATGGATGCTAACTGACAGTGATATTGTAGACCCAGATTCAGTAATAAAAATATTCCACAGCAATTTTTGAAGACTTATAGTCAAAGCTGATAGCAATGTGCAATCTTTCACTGAACTGGGATGAACTCAGTTGTTATTGCCAGAGGAGCTTTGAGTACTTCAGAAAACACCTCTCCTTGGTATTCTGGAAAGCATATAATGGCCTCTTGGCTTGACTTCCTGGAAATTAGTCTTATTAGAATAATTCACCAATGAAAACTTTTCAACATATATCCCAAAGTGGTCTCTAAAGACTCTATTGAACACATTTTGTCCAACATATAAGTGCCCAAAAGTAGATGTGCAGAAAAAAAATTAAATACATTTTTTAAAAAAGTTGTGTTATTTACTAAAGATGGATGGAGACTTTGCATCAATATTTCCTTCTAAAGAGAAGACTTAATGAAGAATTTGAGGTCCTGGTTAAACATATTAATCAGAGCTAACATTTATGAGCACTTGCTATAGGGTGAAAATGAAACTAGAAGGAAAAAAAACAGACTGAGGATGGCACAGTAGAAGTAGATGTTTGGATAAAAAGGTAAAGAGGGGTCTTCAAAATTATGTTCCCTATTTGAAGAACGCTGCAATGTGTGTAAAAGTCAGTCAAGGCTGGGGAGCCGATGTGACTCGATGGGTGATTGCTGGCTTCCCACATGCAGGGTCCCAGGTTCAATTCCCGAGTCTAGTACCTCAAAAAAAAAAAAAAAAAAAAGCAGTCAAGGCCGGAAAATCCGTGGAACAAAGGGATGGCTTATGGGTATAAGAGAACCAGATGCTTCTGGAATGCTCCTGAAATATCTGATAAGTTCCAGGGTGATCTGGAATGAGGCTGTTATGGAACTACCTTACGTAAGAAGGAAGTTTCCTTTTGTTGCAGGCCCAACACATACAGAGAGAGAGTTTCGATGAAAGGTAGTGTGGTGGATTGAATTGTGTACCCCAGTTTGAATATGTTCTTGGTCAGCATTCTGGTGGGTGTGGACCTGTTGTAAATAAAACCCTGTTCAGGATGTGGCCTCGGTTAAGGTGTGGACCCACTAAATCAGGTTGGACTTAAATCCAGATTATAGGCTGAGTGAAAGTCAGATGGAGAGAGAAGCCAGGAGAGGCTGCCATGTGCATTTCCATGTAACAGAAAAGTCAAGGACCAAGGATCACCAGCAGCCAGCCCCAGAGCACCAGAGTCTTTGGGAAGAAAGCATCACCTTGCTGACACCTCAATTTCAGACTTCTCCTAGCCTCAAAACCATGAGCTAATAAATTCCCACTGTTGAAGCCAACCCATTGTATGATATTTGTCTGAGCAGTTAGGAAACTAAAACAGTCAGTGAAGTAGAACTAAAATTGCTTTACGAATTCTATCTGGGTGGAATGGGCAGATGTTCACTTGCTCTGCAACTGCAGGGACAGAGCTACTGATTTGGAGAATAAAGGGCCAACTCTAAAGTCTAATGATAAGAGTTTATCTGTGTGAAAACAGCAAGTTGTGGTGATAAATGGTGAGAAATGCTATCCATACTCTGGAGAACTGGGCTTGGCCTAGTTCTAGTCTGTTATCAGAGATGCTACACAGTGACTCAATACACAGACTCTATATAGATACCTATTCCTCTTTGGAAACCTTAGCAAGTTAATTCTAAATTTCTATTGCCTATGAAATGTTTCAGAACTTCATGAAAACACTACCATTTTCAATATCCCAGATGTTATACCCTATTTATTTTTAAATTAAATGTGCTTTTTTCTGAATACAAAGTATTATAAGTAAGATATAATAAATTCAAAATGAATGCAAACAATATATTAAAATATGTGATATACTATATGACATATCATAAGGTTACTATATCTATAATTTCTGTAATTTCCAGTATCATACATATGTATGTAGAAAATGCAATGAAGAAATAAAATTCACCCCCCGGACACAATGTGCTTGTTCTTTAAATCCTAGTCTATCTGCTCCAGCTCAGCCTCTGCTGAAAGTTAGGAGTCTCTCGCCTTGTAGGCTCATGGTTGATGAGACCCTTGTCTGTGAAGTCACCTCTTCCCTAACAAGGGGGATCTAGAAATTACTTCTGCCCCATGCATAGTGAGTGTGGATGGAAGTCACCCCTTGGGTTTGTGTGTAAGTGTCAGGCTACAGATTCTACAAGCTTGCACCCCTCACCATGCCTCGGACTGGGGTGCCTGCCCTCCTCAAGGCTGCCCTTCAGACTGAAGCCTCAACCTCAATCCTACTTAACAGGCCAAGAAGGCTGAGCTTTGCCTCCTTGCTGTCTTCCTTCTGCCCTAGGTTGGACCCCCACTTCTCCAGTGTTGGGTCCCATCTCCCAGCTATCCATGAAGCATTAAGCCACCAGCCCACTTGAAGACAGGGAAGCAGCCACCCAGAAGCTTTGAAAGTGCCCCCACCCTCCACTGCAGGTCAGAGTCTCTGTGAATTAGATCCTGTCTGGATTGAACTTGAGTTTGTCCTCGGCCCCCTTGAATAAAGGTATTAAAGGCTCAGCCTGTCTTCATAATCAGCCTCAAGGTTCCAGCCCAGGCCCTGAGCTCCTCTTGAGGGAGATTCAAGGGTAGAACCCAATAGTTGGGTTCTAGCTGTTGATGAACATGCAAGTCATCATCTGTATATCAAAATACATGATCAAATTTATCCATGAAGCTAGACTGGAGGAAAAAGCAGAACCTCTTGCCTCCCTCCTTGAATCCCTCCTTGAATTCAAGCCCTGGAGCCACAAGACCCTGATTTATGTCCTGATCATATGCACAAGGAAAGCCTGCTGTCTGCGGCATAGAAAGAGTGAGAAGGTTGGGGGAAGGAGGGAGAGGGTGTGAGGAAGATAAATGGTGGCCCACCCTTGCTGAATTTCAGGGCAATGACCTCACCCCATCAAAAAGGTGCTGCTTGGAATGAGAGACCCCACCCAGGTCCATCAATAATAGAAGCCTCACAAGAACACAGGAGGAAGGGGAGTAGGGTTCGTTCCAACATTCCCCAATTGTTAGTTCTCTTAACCCATTGGGCTTAAGCTTCAGGCCTGTGACCTACTGGGGCGTGACTATCCACCTTGGGAGAAGAGGCCAGTGGCTGATTGGGGTGGTCCTGCTCCCAGGTTTTGAGGCTGTTCCTCGCAGAAGCACCCACCCCTCCTCTCCTCCAAGGAGAGACAAGTTCAGCTTTGGTGCTCTAACAGCTCTGCAATGGGTCAGCACAGAACACTAGATACATTTCTGCAACTGAGGCCAAACATTCATGGCCTAATCTTTTTCTAGTCTCAAATAATGCCCAATTACAAAATCTAAATAGATAAGCAGAAATTGAACAGTTAGTCCAAATAACAATATAATAATACCCCAATTCCAGCAACTAAAAAATATTTCCAATTTAAATTCACATCCATTATTAAACCTCTGGAAGAAATTAAAGTCCTCAGCTGAATTCACCTTGAATTAAAGCTCTAAGATCAAAATGATTTCCTCCCCACTTTCTTATTCTGACTCTCAGCCAGAGAAGCCTAGCTCCTTTAGCATCGGCTTGGTCATTTTCTGCTAGAAGCCCCTCCAAAGTTTACTTCAGACAATTCTGCCCTTCATGAATCCCATTTTCCCAAAATGCCCAAGCCCATAGCATTAGCACATCACCAACACCCAAAACCTTATAAAACAAAGCCCCATGCTTTATAACTCTTATCCCAACCAAATATATTCTCCAGACCCATGACCCAGGGCATTCCAGACCCACATTATGCTGTCATCTAACAACCAGAGAAGAGATCTAATTTTGCCTAAAGGAAGGAGGATAGCCAAGGTAAATGTGGAGAGAAAATCTCTATGTAGTCTTATGAAGACCAACCAGTGATCCTGCTCAGTGTCTACAGCCTCTGAACTTCATCACACTTGGATGAAATCTTTTACCAAAATGATCATTATGACACTACACTTGCCATGTGCTAGAGAGAAAAAAAAAATCCCTCTATATACCCTACCTCCTCAGAGAGCTTTGGGGGCTTTTTATCAATCATGTGGAACTTGACCAGCAGGAGGGCTGTGGAAATTCTCCAAATGCCCAGAACTCACTGTGTTAGCCAGGAAACTCCCAGGTTAGAGACAAAGGTGGTATTTGAGAGGCAAAGTAGTACATGGAGATACAAAACCCTCCAACTTATGCCAGGGCAGCGGTGGGGCTGTAACACTCTCAGTAATTAGGTGCTGCATGCACCATTCTCAGTAATTAGGTTCCTGGGAATAGAACCCTTTAACTGAGCCTCACCTCAACACTTCAGAGTCAGTCTGCAGGCTTAAAAACAGGACATGGGGGAGCGGGTGTAGGTCAGTGGTTGAGCTGCTGATTCCTATAACGAGGCCCCAGGCTCAATCCTGGTACCTCCTAAAACAACAACAACAACAATATATGGCTTCTGGTCAACCAAAGTGGCAGGATAAGATGCTCCAAGGTACGGTTCCCCCACAGAATCTTTGAAGAAGTAGCAAAAACTGGCAGAGCTATCTTCCTCAAAATTTCAGAAAAAAAGTTAAAGGGTTGCAGTAACTGGAAGAGTGTCAAATCAAGGAAACACACCTTTAAAAATGTGGGAGAAGCACATCACTCCGTTGCTGACCCTTCTACCACCCTGCGCCCAGTGTGATGTGTAACCAGTCTGCCATCCCATTGTGGGTCGCTGGTCTTGTTCCAGAGGTAGCAGAGTAACACCTGTTTGAATACTGGGTGCATGTATGTTGGTGTCAATCTGTTGGGTGGCAGCCTGAAAAATTGAACCAGTAAACTAATCTCTGGTTTACCCTCACAGAATTTACCCTGCAAGCAGAAGCAGTTTGCTGACAGCTAAAGTAGTGTAAGAAACAATTAAGTCTAAGTGGCTTGTGGCAAAAGATTACCTGATTTAAGTCATACAATAGAGCACCCAAGAGGGGGAGAAAGTCTATTTCTCAGGGAGTTGAGAAGGCATTCAAATTTCTGTAGATGGAGGAATTCCTAAAGCCACAAGCAAGCACAAGTCCATGACAATATACAGGCTGAGAAAAGACTGAGAGGTCCCTGCACTTCACATGTGCTTTGGGCTCATCTTCTTGATGGGAGGGCTAAACTCTAAAGGAAAACAGTAGCCAATGCAGAGTAAATTTGCAAAGACGGTGAAAGGTATTTCTTTCATTGTTTTTTTTTTATTTTGATTAGCTCCTGGAACTCAAGAAAATCTTTGTTATTTCACTAGCTAGATGCAAACCTAAGGAATAAATAGCTCAGGGATTAAATCCCAGAATTAACACTTTAAAATACTAAAATGTACAGTGTGCACCAAAAGATTACAGGACTAAAAAGAAACAGGAAATAATGGCCTATAAAAAGGAATTAGATAAAAAGAACAGCAGTCTTTGGACATAAAAGACAAAGACTTTAAAAAGATGGTCCAAGGAGGTAAGGAAAAACACAGAGAAAGAACTAAAGGATATCAGGAAAATGATGAATTAACAATATAAGAAGCTCAGTAAAAAGATAGAAATTTTTAAATGGAACCAAACAGAAATAGTGGATTTGAAGACTGCAATAACTGAAATGAAAAATTCCCTAGAGGGTTTCAGCAGCATGTTGGGGCCGACAGAAGAAAGAATCGGTGAACTCGAAGACAAGATAATTCAGGCTGAAGAGCAGAAAGAAAAAAGAATGAAATGTGTGCCAGTATACGCATATTGGGAGTCCAGATGAAGAAGAAAGAAAGGGGCAAAAGGAATAGTCAAAGAAATAATGGCAGAAAACTGCCCAAATTTGATGAAAGACATTAATGTGCACATTCAAAAAGCCTACCTAACCCCAAACAGGATAAACTTGAGAACCACACTGAAACACCTATTAGTCAAACTGACAAAGCCAAGGAGAAGGAGAGAGTTCTGAAAGTTGCAAGTGAAAAGCAATGTATTATATACAAGGGGGTCCCAATAAGGTTAAGTTCAATTTCTCATCAGTAACCTTGGAGACAAGAAGGCTGTGGGATGAAATATTCTAAATGCTGAAAGAAAACAATTGCCAACCAAGATTTTTTATCTGGCAAGATGATCTCTTTTAAATGAGGGAGATATTAAGGCATTCTACATTAAAAAAAAAACTGACCTAGACCTGCCCTACAAAGTAATGCTAGAAGAATTTCTTCCAACTGAAAGAAAGGACACTAGGCAGTGGTTCACGGTTATATAAAGAAATAAAGACCTCCAGTAAAAGTAACCATATGGGTAATTATAAATGCCAGTACGGTCATATTATATTTTTGATGTGTAACTACACTTTTTACTTTATAGGTTCTAAAATGCAAGCACATGCATATAAATCTATGGTTTTGTATAATGTATGTAAAAGGTATATACACAATGTATAGACATATACTTTGGAACAAGTACAATAAGGCTGCAGGGACAAAGGGGTGTAGAAAGAGGGTCTGTATATGTTGTTGAAGTTAAGAGAGTATCAAAAATATTATTGTTTAAAAATTGTAGATGTGAAATTCAAGCTCCTTGGTAACCACAAAGAAAATATATGAAAAATATATACAAAAAGAGATGAGAAGTGAATCAAAATGGTACACCACAAAAAAATCAAATAAATATGAAAGTAGGCATTAATGAAAGAATTGAGAAACTCTAAAAAGTATAAAACTTACAAGGATCAATTAGTAAAATAGCAGAAGAAAGCGACATCATTGGTAGTCACTTTGAATGTAAATGGGTTAAACTCTCCAGTCAAAAGGCAGAAATTGGAAACATGGATTAAAAAGCATATCCCAACTATGTTGTATGCAAGAGACTCACATAAATTCAAAGATGCAAGTGGCTTGAGATTGAAAGGATGGAAAAATATATGTCATGCAAATAGTAGCCAAAAGAGAGCTGGGGCAGCTGTACTAATATTGGATAAAATAGATTAAACCAAAAAGTGTTTCAAGGGACAAAGAAAGTCCATATGTACTGATAAAGGGGTTACCTCAACCAGAAGGCATATTTATAAATATGTATGCACCTAGTGGCAGAGCCTTCAAAATATATGAAGCAAATATTGACAGATTTGAAGGGAGAAATAGACCATGCTACATTAATAATAGGAGACTTCAATACACCATTCCAGCAATGGATAGGACATCTAGATGGAAGAGCAATAAAATAGGAGACTTGAATAACATTATCAGCCAACTTGACCTACAACCATATATAGAACAATTCACCCAGTAGCAGCAGATACACATTCTTCTCTAGTGAACATGGATCATTTTCCAGAATAGACCATATATTAGGTCACAAAACCAGTTTTGATAAATTTTTAAAATATTGAAATTATTAAATGTATGCTCTCTGACCACAACGGAACGAAGCTAGAAATCAATAAGAGCGGGAGAACTGGAAAATTCACAAATATGTAGAAAGTAAACAACACATACTTAAATAACCAATGGGTCAAATAAGAAATCACATGGGAAATTAGGAAATATCTTGAGGCAAATGAAAACAAAAACACAACATACCAAAGCTATGGGATGCAGCAAAGAGAAGGCTGAGAGGGAAATATATAGCTCTAAATACTTACATTTAAAAAGAAGAAAGATTTCAAATCAGAGACCTAAACCCAAACCTGGAGGTATAAGAAAAAGAAAAGTGAACTAAACCCAAACAGAGGAAAGGAAATAAACATTACAAAAGAGATAAATGAAATAGAGAATTTAAAAAGAAAGCATTAGGGAGACTCAACAAAACCAAAAGTTGGCTCTTTGAAAAGATCTTTGAAAAGATCGACAAGCCTTTAGCTAGAATGACAAAGAATAAAAGGGAAAGGAAGCAAAAAACTAAAATCAGAAATGACTCAGGAGACTTTACTATCCACCTCAAAGAAATACAAAGGCTTATAAGAGGATGCTATGAGTAACTGTATGCCAACAAATTAGATAACCTAGATGAAATGGAGAAATTTCTAGAAACAAACAAACTACCTCACCAACTCCAGAACAAATAAAATATCTCAACTTTTATTTGAATAATAACAAATTAAAGAGTAATCAAAATCAGTAATCAAAAACCTCCCAACAAAGAACAGCACAGAACAGATGGCTTCACTGGTATGTTTTATCAAACATTCCAAAAGATTTAATACCTATCCTGTTCAAACTCTTCCAAAAAATTGAAAAGGGGGAAATGCTTCCTAACTCATTATATGAGGCCAAAATCAACTTAATACCAAGCCCAGATAAAGATACCACTAGAAAAGAAAACTACAAGCCAATATCCCTTATGAATATGAATGCAAAAATCCTCAAGAAAATACTAGTAAACCAAACCCAACAGCACATTAAAAGAATCACACATGACCAAATGGGATTTATCCTGGGTATGCAAGAATGGTTCAACATAAGAAAATCAATTAATGTAATATACCACATTAGCAAAACAAAGGGAAAATCACATGATCATCTCAATTGATGCAGAAAAGGCATTTGACAAAATTCTGCACCCCTTCTTGATAAACAACTCTCTCTCAGAAAACTAGGAACAAAAGGACACTTCCGGGAAGCGGCTGTGGCTCAATCAGTAGGGCTCCCGTTTACCATATGGGAGGCCCCGGGTTCGGTTCCCGGGGCCTCCTGGTAAAGGCAAGCCCTCCCGCACGGCGTGGTTAGCTGACCCAGCGAGCACAAGCAGCAAGGGGGGGATAAATGAATAAATAAATAAAATCTTTAAAAAAAAAAGGACACTTCCTCAATAAAGTTCATGAGTGAAAAACCCACTGCTAGCATCATAATGGTAAAAGACTGGAAGCTTCCCCTCTAAGATCAGGAACAAGACAAAGATGACCACTGTCACCACTGTTATTCAACATTGTTCTGCAAGTTATAGCCAGAAGGATTAAGCAAGAAAAAGAAATAAAAGGAAAGGAAGAAATAAAACGTTCTCTATTTGTAGATAGCATGATTCCATCTATAGAAAATCCTGAAATTCCCCAGCAAAGCTACAGCAGCTAATGATTGATTTCAACAAAATGGCATGCAAAAATCAGTAGCGTTTCTATATATTAGTAATGGACAATTTGAAGAGGAAATCAAGAAAAAAAATGTCCATTTACAACAGCAGGAAAAAGATTAAAATACCTAGGAATAAATTTAACCAAGGACTTATACATCAAAAACTATAAAATATTGTTTAAAAAATCAATGAAGACCTAAATAAATGGAAGGGTATTCTATGTTCATGGACTGGAAGACTAAATTTTGTTAAAATGCCAGTCCTGCCCAAAGCGATTTACAGATTCAATGCAATCCCAATAAAAATTCCAACAGCCTTCTTCATAGAAATGCAGATGCCAATCACCATTTATATGGAAGGGTAAGGGGCCTGGATACCCAAAACCATCTTGAAAAAGAACAAAGCTGAGGGACTTACAACTCCCAATTTTTAAATTTATGACAAAGCTACAGTAATCAAAATAGCATGGTAACAGGCTCAGGAACAGATATATAAACCAATGGAATCAAACTGAGAGTTCAGAAATAAACCCTCACATCTATGGCTAAATGATTTCTGACAACTGCCAGGTGCTCTCAGTGGTGAAAGAACAGTCTCTTCCAACAAATGGTGCTGGGAAAACTGGATCGCCATATGCAAAAGAATGAAGGTGGACCCCGTCCATGCACCATAGACAAAAAAGTAACTGCAAATGGATCAAAGACCTATATGTAAGAACCAAAATCATAAAACTCCTGAAATAATATATTGGGGAGGACCTTCAACACCTTGTGTCAGGCAATGGTTTCTTAAACTTTACACCAAAAGCACGGGCAACAACAACAACAAAAAAAACGTAGATAAATGGCATGTCATCAAAATTAAAAACTTTTGTGCATTGAACGACTTCATCATGAAAGTAAAATAACCTACAGAATGGGAGAAAATATTTGATATCTGATAAGGGTTTAATTTCCAGAATACATAAAGAAATCTCCCAACTTGACAACAAAAAGACAAAACCCAATTTAAAAATGGGCAAAAGACTTGACTAGACATTTCTCTGAAGAAGTTATACAAATGGCTGAAAAGCACAAGATACCATTTCATTAAAAAAAAAAAAAAAAAAAACCAACAGAAAATAACATGTGTAAGAGGATATGAAGAAATAGGAATATTCAGTCATTGGTGGGAATGTAAAATGGAGCAGTTACTGTGGAAGGCAGTCTGGTGGTTCCTTAGAGAGTTAAGTGGAGAATTACCATATGAACTGGCAGTCCCACTTCTATTCATATACCCACAAGAATTGAAAGCTGGGACTCGAACAGATATTTGCACACTGATGCTTATAGTGACATTATCCACAATTGCCAAAAGATGGAAACAACTCATGTGTCCATCAACAGATGAATGGATAAACAATTGTGGTATATACACGCAATGGAATATTATTCAGCTATAAAAATGAATGAAATTTTGATACATGTGACATGAATGGACCTTGAAGACATCATATTGAGTGACATCAGCCAGACACAAATGGACAAACTACAATTTCACTGATATGAAGTAATTAAAATAAGAAAATTCATAGAGACAGACACTAGAACACAGGTTACCAGGGGCAGGGTGGGGATAGGGAATGGGGAGTTAATGCTTGACTGGCACAGGGTTTCGATTTGGGGTGATGGAAAACTTTTGGTACTGGATGGTGGTAATGGTAGCACAGCCCCAGAATGTCATTAACGCCACTGAATTTTATATATATATATGAATGTGGTTAAAATGGAATTTGTAGGTTGTATATATTTTACTAGGATAAAAATTAAACAACCATAGGACTGTCCAACACAGTGACACCTAGTGTAAACTATGGACTACAGTTGAGAGTATAATCATGATAATATTGTTTCATCAATTGTAACAAATGTACCACACTAAAGCTAAAGTATTAATGAGAGGGCAAACTGTGTCTGTGAGGGAGTTTCTATGGAACCTCTGTAGTTTCTGCGTGATTTTCCTGTAAACCTAAAATTTCTCTAATAAAGAAAAAAAGAAAAAAGAAAAAAAACAAAAAACAAAAAAAACCCAATATGTGAAGGGCTTTGGAATGGCTATAGGCCCCCAGGGACTGGAAAGCAAAGGTTATGGGATCACTGGTTGTGTGAGATTTTAGGCAGAAACCCAACTGATTTTTCTTGGCTTTTCCTGTTTCTCATCCAGGATGATAGTTGCAAACCTGCAGGGCACCTGTGGGTAAGAGTCTCAAATTTAAGAGCTGACATTAGAGCCAGTGGGTTGAGCTGCATATTATCTGACTGCATATGATTCCACTTTATTTTGGTTACAGGCACTGACATCTTGGTTCCTGTGGCCTGCCCTCAAGCCCTTAGTGCTTAATTCTGGATCACTGATTACTTAACCTCTGATAAAGATTGTGGACTTCAGATGCCAATGTGGGCTCAACTAGGTTCAATTAACTGGGGTGGTTGATTATTATCAGAGAACAGATAAGGAGGATGGAAAACCTTATCACATAGTAAGTCTTACCTATTGGGGGTGAGGTAAAGAAAAAAGAAAACCTCAACATAAAACCTAGAGGAGATTTTAAAAGATTTACACTGCCTTTGGCTTAGACACTAAAGAAGGAATGGTATCAGCCCCAAAAACTAATAACAGATGTTGGTCCTGTTGCTAAAACAGGTGCAGTGTTAGACTTTTTATGCAGTTATTATGTTTTAAGTAGAGGAGGACAAGTGGATATTGAATTGGAGAAAGAGAGGGTTTCATTAGGAGAAGGTGATGGTCTTTGTTTCCCCGGAGGTACCAGGGATTGAACCCAGGACCTCATGCGTGGGAAGCTGGCGCTCAACCACTGAGCTGCATCTGCTCCCCGAAGGTGCTTTAGAGGCCAAGGTGGGCTTTTATAAAAGGGAAGGGTAGATACCCACAGCCAGAATATTCTATTTTGAAGGCTAAGAGAGGTGCTGGACCCCAAAGATATCTATCAGATATTGGAAAAAATGGAAGCTCCGAAAGTGATATGGAGCAACTATGCAACTGTGGAGAGATGCTCCACTAAACTCGATGGGACAATAATGTGTTTGGGAAATCAGTACTGGAAGGCATAGCAGGTGGTTTGTGAACAGTTAGACAGATCTGGAGGCTCTGGATGGAATCTTTTTCGATACCTAATGTGAGTTTCATTGCAACAGAGACTGCAAAAGTAGTCGTGAATGATGTGTGTTTTGGGGAAACATGCTCGCTCAGGAGGCTTGTGGAATGAGTTCTTCAAGGCAAGGTCCAGGGAAGAGGAAACAAATCCCCAAGGGGTCAAGCAGAGGAACCTGCCAAGAGGTCCCAGCCTGGGATGCACTTCTTCTGAAAGTGGGTTCTTGCAAAATTATTCCAGGAGGGTTGATATGTCTTAGTACAATGTGTATCTGCATGATAAACGAGAAAGTGTACTCAAAAATTCCTTAGGCTACCCTAGAGGAATTCCATGACTCATCTACTCCAAAACTAAACCAGAACTTCAAACCCCACGGGGGCTATTTAATTTGTAATGTGTGTGCGTGTGTTTAAGGAAGCCTTTCCGTTTCCACTCTCTCAGCAGGGATCTAACCTCTGTTGCTCAGTATAAGGACGGCCGTGAAGCCCTCCTAGCCTGATGCGGCATCTCACAGCAGGAGCTGCTCTTTGCCTCCAGCTGTCCCATAAGACCAAGGTGCCAGGTGGCTGGATGGGGCACCAGCTGCAGAGTGAACCCACAAGACGACTTCCAGTAAGGTTTCAGGGATCCGGAAATCCTAGGGAAAAGCTTCTTTTAGAGTTCTTCCTTTGTTCTTTTCTTCTTTTTTCAACCTGCCCACGACCTATGCAAATTGTTTTAATTACAACACCTCTCCTGGACATTTCAGGTCCCTGACCTAGCTCATTAGTCACCCAAAATGACAGAATTTCCTGTAGAATCGAACAGGATATGGCTTAAGGACTCAGGGTCTTAGCCAGCTACTACCAGGCTCTAGAAGACTGACACGGGGATTAGGAGGACAGACTTTGAGGTCAGACAGGCCTGTTCACAAACTTCTCCCGTTGCATATTGGCTGTGTAATCTTGGGCAAGTCATTTAGTGCCTCTACACTTCAGCTTCCTTATCTATAAAATGGAGATGCCATCACAGCTTTGCAGAACTATGACAATGAGGCGTAAGAAAATGTGTGTCAAGGGGTTGGCCCATAATAAAAGTGCAACAAATAGTAACCATTCTTTTTCATATAATAGGGTATACTTTTTCTTTAAATGCAGAGAAGTTTCCAGCCCCACCTCTCTGATCAGAAACAAAAGGTTATCTTTGTTACCTTCCTTTTTCTGAGTAAGATATCCTCTTCGTATGCAAATATAATTTGCATAAATTATATTATAAATATAATTAGTCCTCTTAGGTATGCAAATACAGGTAAATTGGCAACCACTGTCCTAGGAGGGAACATAACTGTTTTATTTTCCTCTTTGCTAAAACAAATACTATACAATGGGTTGGCTTAAACAATGGGAATTTATTGCCTTGCAGTTTTGAGGCTAGAAGAAATTCAAAATCAAGCAGTCATCTAGACAATATTTTCTCGCTGAAGACTGGTACTCTTGGGCTGGCTGCCAGAGATCCTTGGTCCCTGGCTTTTCTGTCACAAGGCAATGCATGTGGCAGGGTCTTCTCCTTTTCCTTCTGTGATCCCTTGACTTCCAGCTCCTGGCTGCACGCAGGGGTTTTTCTCTCCGCCTGACAATCCATGGGCTTGAATGAGTTGGGCCACACCTTAACCAGAGTAGCATCGTGAAGAGGTTTTATTTACGAGCAGTTCTCACCGACCAGCACACAGACCAAAACCAAGAAGGTGTCCCAGCTGGGGGACACAATGGAATCTTCCACAATATCTGAACTTTTTGTTTTGCCAGGCAGAACAAAAGCTGCTGGAAATAAAGAGGATGGAGTTTGCTGCACAGAAACCTACGGGATCTGAGGAGAAAGAGATACTTCCCAGCAACTGCACAGGCGATAGGATGGCCCTACAAAAGCCCCCCAAGTTGTGAGGGCTGTGTGATGAGCAGAGTCCCCAGCCCAGCGGCTGTCCATTGGGAAACAAGGACTGCCCAGGCTGAAAGCATAACTGGAAAGGGCACAAGCGAGGCCAGCAAGAGCATCCTGACAGCAGTGGCCATCTTCCACCACGACCCGTGTGCCCGTGCATAGCGGAGGCCGACACCACGTTGTCCTGAACTGATGAAGCAGGCAGCAGCAGTTATAATTGTATAGGCTTTTTAAAACTGGGAAAAGGGTACTGTGATTAAAGGACCTATAATTTGACCTATAGGCACATCTCCATATTGATTTTGTAGGGTCCTTCAGTGGGAAGTCCTTTGAGGAGGAGAACCCCCCTCACCATGGCTCTAGGTTCACCCCAAATCCTTACTGCAACAGTCATAGCCTTGCACCTATTGTCAGATTTCCAGAGCAATCATTGTTGACAGTGGTCCTTCATTTGCCTCACCTGGGCATATAGAATAAGTAAGAAAGCAATCATCCTGCTTAAACAGAGACTACTCTTCTGCATCAGCCTCAAAGAGGCCCACTGGGCTGAACGTGTGGGGCAGACTACTGAAGAAGCCTGAAGCAGAAATCTCTTAGAGAGTGGACAGCAATGCTGTCCCCATTTCTCATTTTTCAACACTTCACCTCATATTCAACAAGAAGAGTCAGTCCTAGAGATGTATTAATGAATCAGTCTCTCAAGATTTATCTCAACTGTGTTGTATTAGTTTTCCAAGGCTGCCGTAACAACATACCACAAATTAGGCTGCTTAAAGCGACAGAAATGGCCTGTCAGTTCTGGAGGCTATGATGCCGGACCGGCCACGCTCCCTCTGAGCCACCCTCTGAAACCATCCCCGGCCTGGGGTGGTTCGCAGGCAATCCGTGGGGTACCTTGGCTTGCAGCTGCAGCCCTTCAATCCCTGCCTCCATTATCAGATGCTCTCCCTCATTCTGGCTGTCCCTGTGTCCATATTTCCCTCCTTTAACACGGGCACCAGTCAGAGTGGATTAGGGCCCACCCTTACCCAGTTTGGCTCCTTCTTAACTAATTACACCCCAAAGGCTCTGTTTCCAAATGAGACTCCATTCGCTGGACTGGGGGTTAGAACATGAACATATTTTTAGGGGGGATCAATTTCAACCCATAATATGTATTGATTCAAACTCAGCTGAGAATTTACCAAGAATAAAGGTAAGAGTATCGATTTCTTTCTATGCTCATTCATTAATCATTATGCCCCAGAAAGTAGGCTTTCTAGGAACTGGGGGATTGGACCAGTGGCTTCCTGCTGCCTTCTTTAGGGTCAGAGAGCCTATCATATAAGATCAGGTGTAGCGCTGATATACTGTGACATCATCTCATTGACCATCATGACATGTATCTTCCAGGGAAAGTTGAGAGGAGCCTATAACCATTGGGAACACCATCTACAGAACCAAAGATGTTGTCCTTCAAGCTACACCTCCTCAGTACTTAACCGAGACCCAAGGCAGGAACTGATGTTTCATCTCTGATCAGAAAGGCTGCTGAAATCAAGACACTCCATACTTCCATATTCACTAATTTAACACAAAGTTGGCCCCCCAACTTCTTACAAGAATGAGTTGCGGGGGGCTGTTATATGTGGTGAAGGGTTTTGGGTTCAAATCAGAGTAGCTACCATTTAATGAAAACTTGCTATGTGCCAGGCCCTGATCTAAACTCTTTACATGCATCAGTCCATTTGGATGCTAAACACTACCTTGAGAGTTAGGTATCATCAAACTTTATTTTACAGGAAACTGAGGCACAGAGTGGTAAGAGTCACATAGTAAGTAGGAAATCCAGATTCCAAATCCCAGCAAGTAAACTCTAACACCTGCTCTTCAGTTTATACTGTCTTCTTAGCCTTCATGTTTATAGCCCATTTCTCAGCAGTCTTTTAGGTGGACCCCTTTGGCTGTGGCGTACACGAAGCAGGGAGTGGGCTGTTCGGTAACTTTAGCAGTAACAAAATACTATTGCTCCACCCTGTTTGTCTTATGTTTGCAACTGAGACCCAGGAGCCCTGCCTTGATCATAAATCTAGACGTGTTTTCAGAACAGATCACACATATGCTCCCTGCTCTCTAGAATCATCCATGCCAAGACAGATGTATTGAAAGATTTACAGCATAGATGGGGCCTCTCAAAATAAGAACATAACTTAGAGAAGTCTGAGTACAGTGTTCACCACAAAACAGATTATTCAAGAAATGTTTTTGAAAACAAAATGTTAACATGTTTCTGGGAATGGCAATGGACATCATGTTCCCTAGGTCAGCATTTCCTGGGCTTTCTGGAACACAAAACACTTTAAAATAATAATACATTGACTCAATGCTGCAAGAGATAATGAGATATTTAAAGACTTAGAATAAAGTTCAAAGAAAAGATGATCTTACAAATGAATTAATTACTGTGAAAATTATGAAAAATGGATTTACAAACATGTTTCCTTCACTACATTTAAAAAATGAATAATGAAAAGAATGAAATATCAGCTAAATGTTGAAATTATATGACAAGGAATGTCACATAAACCCTGGCTCTTTGAATTAAGGCAGATTGAAATCTTGAGCATTCATGTATGATAGGATCTCCCATATAAAATCCCAGCATTTTCAATTATGGTCCACCATTGTTTAAAGACAGGTTACCTAAAAACTGAAAAAATATATAAAGGAAGTTTAAACCTTTTCTCTTAATTGTCTTAAATATATTTCAGAGGAAAGCATACCCCTGGCATTATTGGTGTGCTTGCTTATTTGTTTATGGAAGAATTCAGATGACTATTTGAAGATTAATAGTGATACAAGGAATTGCAGTTGATAGGAAGGAGTTGTATAGAGATAAGAGATGTGGATATAAAAAAGGAGAAATAGGAGTCCTCATTTCACCCCACAGTTTTATGCAATACAATTTTCATTCTAACTAAATACAAGAGGTTAGTTTAGCTCCTAAATTATTATGGTAATAGCATGACTTATCAGAGGGCAACCAACAAGGAGTACCAGCTGGGAGGCTCCTGCAATAATTTCATCAAGAAATGGTAAGGACTTCAGTTTAGAAAAGGGCTTTTAGGATGGAAAAGGGAGAATAAATTTTATTTCTTTTTGTTTGAAGGTAGAATTAATTGGACTTATTCAATAATTGTTAATATGTCTCGGAAGGAAGAGAGGGGAAGGAATTTGGGGTCTCCTCTTAGGCAAGGTGGAATGGTGGGGAACTATTCATGGAAATACCAAATAATGAAGGAGGCAGATTTGGTGGGAAAAGGGGAGGGAATGCTGGGTTCAACTTTGGATGGGATGATTCGGAGGTGCTATTTAGACATAAAGCTGTTGGAAGGATAAGTCAGCAGAATTATGGGCTGGACCTATTAATTTGGGACTAGTCAATATACAAATTGTAGCTAAAGTCACAGGCGTGCTTGAGGGCACCCAGGGAGAGAGAATAAAGCAAGAGGTGCAGGGGGTAAGACTGGGGCCCCAGGGAACATGAGCTTCTAATGGGCATGAAAGGCACCCTCAAAGGAAAGGGAGAAGCAGTGCAAAAGTGGTTAGAGGGAAACCAGGAAAGCGTGTGCTGACAGAAGCCAAGGGTAAACAGAGCTTGTTCAAGGAGGAAGTGGTAAGTAATGGTAAATGCCACTAAGAGGTTAAGGTAAATAAGGACAGAGAAGTTTCCATTTAGCAGTAAATGTGTCATCTGTGACCTTAACGAAAGTAACTTCAGAGGAGTTGAGGGTGGCATGGGATAGGATAAAGAGAGTTAGGAAGAAATGTTAGGAGAAGTGAAAACATTGAGCCAAGAGTGGTCTTTAAATAAGTTTGGTTGTTTGGAAACAGCAATGGAAGGCTAAAGAGAGCTGCTCTCTCTTCCCATGCCTCCAAGGCACGACAAGGAAGAGAAAGGGCCACGGGGACATGGTGTCCTCAGAGGAGAATGAGGTCTCAGTTAAATCAAAGGGCCTTCAAGAATGTTCCCTGAAGAATTTAGGGGTGAAGAGTAACTGCTCTTTCTACCCTCTCCCTTCCCCTGGCACCCTGTGCCTCATTGACTCCTACTGATTGCTCAGAGTTCAGAGTAAATGGACTTCCTCAGGGACCCTCCGGATGCCGACTGAGTTGCTTTTTACATGTTCCCACAGCTCAGGATATTTTTCCCATTGTGCCACTGTTCATACATGTCATTTGTTCAATACCTGTTTTCTTCTAGATTGTGAGATCCATGAGGCCAGGAAATGCATTTACTGTATTCATTATTGTACTCCCACATACTAGGAGCTAAATAAATAATTTGGAATGAATAAATGAATGAATCAGTCAATCATCTCTAGGGATTCCAGAGGCCACAGTGAAAAGGACTGGTCTGGAAGGCAGCAGTGGGAGATGGAGCGAGCTGGCAACTGAATCGAGATCCCTGGGCAGAGGGATCCTGAGCCAACCAATAGGATAAATGATATTTCAACCAACAGGATCCATTATCCTAATTAATAAACAGCCAATCAACACCTTCCATAAACAGCCAATCAACACCTTGCAGTTAGCATACCTCATTAACATAAAATGCTAATTTAGTCTGCAAACCCCAGTCAATGCCTTCATGCAGAACCAGTGACTGACCAATCAGAGCATTGCAACTGGGGGCTCCGCCTCCAGGGGTGGTGACACAGTGCACCTATATCAAGCACAGCCCAGAAACCCTGGGCACACTTTCCATCGTCTCCAGTCCAGACGAACATCAAGCTGCAATGCCCAGCTGTGTGCCTCCTTCTTCCCCTGGGGGCACTTCCACCAGTGCCTCGGCCAGGCTTGAGCTGTAACACCAGGGGGCGTTTCCATCGTCACCCCATCCAGGTTCGAGCTGCAGCACTGAGCTGTAATTAAATAAACGTTTGACTGTACTGAGGTTGCGTTTCTTCATTTTGAAGTCTGTCCAAACTGAAGACTGAAAGTGGCGCTAACAGGAGACTGATTAGGAAGGATGGTAAAATAATGCAGTATTGGAATGAATAAGAGGGGAAATTAGATGGCTCAGAGAGGCCTGGATTTTAGTTGTTGATGAAGGGAGCCTTGGATGAGAGGTGCAATGATATTAACTGGTTTTAGAATTCTGCCTATAATTCCAGACTAAAAAAATTCTGTTTTGATACTTTCAAAGGTTCTGAGCAGTACCCAAGGGGTTGGATGATGTTGACTAATTGTGGTACAGACAGCATCCTAGGGCCTTTGTTCAGGCTCCCAACAGAATGTTGGTGATTGTGTTCAGATCTAGGTGGCAAGGTGGCAAGGCAGGGCTCATCCATTCATCCGTCCATCCATCCATCCATCCATCCATCCATGCATCCATCTGTCCATCCATCCACCTGTTCATTCATCAAACTTATTAAAGGCTAAGCCCTATTCTAGGGGCTGGGGATATACCAGTGAACAAAAGAGACAAAAATTCCTACTCTCACAGATTGGTGAAAAAGGAATGCCCGAAGGTGATAAATGCTAAGGAGAAGCATTAAGCAGTGAAGCAGGTCGGGAAGTATGTGTGCTGGACCTAGGGGGAGGAGATAATTTTAGATAAAAGACCCAGAGAAAATCTCACTGAGAAGGTGGCATTTGAGAAGGATCTGAGAACAGTAAAGGAAGAAGCCACAGGGATATCTGGGGGGAGACGTCCAAGCAGGAAGGACCCCAGACAGGCCGTGAGGCCAGCAAGAACCCGGAGTGTTTGAGCCACAATGGGGCTGGAGCAGAGCCAAAGAGGGAGATGCAGGGGAATTTGCTGTTGATGGAGAGCGAGTTCCAGAGAAACAGGAAAGGATTTCTGGAGTGAGGGAGGACAGGAGATAGAAATAGAATTGGGGCTTTCCAGAGCTTTCTGGGGATTTTTAGAGCATGGGTGATGTAGAGCTTGGGAAGTGAGGGGTGCATAGCATTCAGGTGACTCACTAAAATAGGGATAAAAGGGATAATAAGCTTGAGACCTGAGGTCTCCAGTGGTGGGGAGGCGGTGACTGTAGGGCCGGGGGAGGATGGGAGTCTGCGGCCTCACCAGAGGCATGGAGACAAGAGGCGAGGCTGCCTTCCTCCCAGCCCCGGGCCCCCTCCTGAGCCCTGTCACTGGGGTAGAAAGGTGCTGGGCTCACTCCTGACTCGGCGACTAGGAGGCTGGAAGTCCTGCAGGGCCTGTCCCACACACCGTGCCGGGGCCTGTGGTGAGCACGCCTGCAGCATGTTGGGGCAGAGGCCCAAATGCAGTCAGTCAGATGAGCCAGTGCCCAAGGACAAGAAAGGGCGCTGATATGTGAGAGTGTCAGAGTGAGCAGTTGGGAACAAGAAAACTGGAGGTTGCCCTGGACCAGTTTGCAACTGGAAGCGTGACCCTGAGTGGAGACGCGAGGTTCAGCAGGACAGGAGAGCTGAAGGGAGGGCTGCTCCCTGGACCTGTGGCCTCTGCAAAGCCGAGCTGGGGCCGAAGGGAGGGGCGGTGAGGCCTGATCACAAGGGCAGGGGCAGAGCTCACCCGGTCTTCTTCGGAGACGTGGCAAGGCTGGAGTCCTGGAGGGGCAGGACGGCATTACAAGGTGGGGGCTCTAAGCAAGAGGAACCCTGACAGGAATATGGGCCTCAGGAGAGCACAGCCCTGTCTCCCCAGCAAGGTCGCTTTCTGAGCAGTAATTCCCAGCTTGGGGGCATATCCACCAGAATCCCTGTATCAGAAGCTGGGTGAAGGGTGAAAAACGTCCCTGGGAGCTTCATTTCACTCTGCATCAACATTTGTTAAAAAAAAAAAAAAAAAAAAAAAAAAAAACACCACTCTAGTACCAGAATATAACCTTTGGCTTATATTCTGCTTAAGAGCAATTATTTATATCTATCACAATAAATGTTGTATGGAGTGCATTGTGTCTAGGCCCTGGGCTGGCATTTAGAGAACTGAAGACAACTGTGGGTGGCAGGGCAGGAAGCAAGCCACAGCTAAACCTGGGACCCATGAGGCACCACGGGAGGGGAAGGGAGAGCCGTGGCTTCGGAGCTTGGCTGGGCCCAGCTCTGGTGATGGCAAGGTGCCTCAGAAGGCCTATTTGTGCTGGCAGGATGCTGCAGCCGGGCCTGAGGCCAGCTCTTCCCATACTACGAGTCTCAGGATCAGCTAAAGAGCCAGGGTGGCTCTGAGCCCAGGCTGGGGCACTCGAGGGCTCCGCCGACGTGCTGTGGAAGCCGGAAGCTGGACCCAGGACATTGGCAAAATGCTGCCTGACTCTGCTTGATTTTACTGTGTGTAGGATAAAGTGACACATTACTTTGAGAGTGCTAGAATAATTCCCCTGAAGCTTTGCAGGACGCCCCGTGGTCTCAGAGGCTCTGCATGTGATGAGGCAATCTTAGTTCTCTGAGGCCAAGCAAGTTTCTAGTTTACTTTGATCCTATCAAGAAAGAAATTGCTCAAAAATAAATACCACCATCCACTTGAACGTTACATTGGCCATTCTTTTATTATTATTATTATTATTACTACTACTGTCATTGGCTGAATGCTAATTATATAATAAAAATCTTTACTAAACACCTTAGTTTCATTATCTCATTTAATCCTGAGACAGGAAACATGCCCATTTCACAGATCAAACAACTGAGGTTTAAGAATGTAAAATAATGAACAGGGGGGTCTTGATTTTACTACAGACTGGCTTTCTATGCTACAGAATGGGAAGGACCCAGTCCCATCCTGTCCTCTCCCAATTGGCAGCATCCCATCCCCAGTCTAATCTGTGGGGATGGATGACAGTGGTTGTTAAACTGGACCTGGGGACAGGCAATGGACTGCCGTTCAAAGTTTTGAGTTTCCACTGATACAGCACTGCAGTTGACCTCTGTATCAGCTGTGGTTCATTGACCCAACTTGCCTTATTTTCTCCAAACTTCACAACTTCTCACAAGCAGCAGCACCACAGAAACTCGACGCTGTCACCAACAGCATGAATCATTTCTCTTGATTCTGCTACTTTTAGGCACTAGGAGAGGAAGACCGTTCATGGAGGAAGTGACAGGACCCTAAGAAACGAGTCTCTGACCCCTTGAAGGGAATTTTAAAAGCCTCCTTATTTTAAGTTGCAAGACACATTGGCCTCAAGTATGGGGGAGTTCTGCTATCTTTCTAAATCCTCGGCGTCTGAAAAATTGTCACTTGGTGGTATCCTAATTTGCGGATAAATTTTGCTTTTTGGTGAAACAGGTAGAAAATTTCTTTAGTGTATTCATTTTTTTTTCATGCTAAGACATTGGTAAATTCTAAAATTCAGCCTCCAGAGAGGAGCTTGAGAGGTGGAGAGGCGGGTGTGGTTCAGAGCGAACTGGGAAGAAAGTCAGGCTGCCCTTAGCCCAAGAAGGGGGCTGCTTAGGAATCTCAGAGGGGGCAACCCAGGGCCCCAAAAGTGCTCTTAGAAACATGTAACCCGGTACCAGGAAAGCGAGAAAGGAAATTCATGAATTTTCACCTAAGACAAGCGCAAGGGAACGCCAGCCACGTCGGTGAGGCCACAGGTACCCAGGACAGATGTTCCAGCCAAAAGCCCGAGAGGGTAAAACATAGATAAAGACAGGGAAAACGTCTTCCAGCTTCAAAGACCGGAGAGAAGTGAAAGTGGAGATGGGGAGTGTAGTGATAAGGCCAAAGAGAATAGGTTGGTATGAAACTGGAGAGAAATTAAAAACTGAAAAGGGAAATCTTATTCACCAAGGTGAGACCCCAGAGGAAGAAGTGACACCTTGCAAGAGAGAGCTGTACCAGGACTAAAGCTGTGAGCCGGGTCTGCTTTGCCAGGGCTGCCGCAACAAATACCACACGACCGTTTGGCTTAAATGAGGTTTATTGGCTTACGGCTTTAGAGGTCCTAAGTCCCAAGGCAAGGATGAGCAAGACTGTGCTTGCTCCCGGGGTCGGCAGCCTTCTGCTGCCGGCGGCCTCCGTCACAGGGCGACGTCCATGGGCTCCTCCCCGGTGGCTTCATCTGACCTCTGACTTCTAGTTTCTTCCCTTTATAAGGCCCCAGCAATAAGGATTAAGACCCACCGTGATTCAGTTGGCCACACCTAAATGGGATCTCCGAAGACCCTAACCACAAAGAAGTCGATACCTTAAGTAATAATGACATATTCAAAGGGGCCTGGTTACAAATGGGTTCACCCCACAGCAACACGGAGTAAGATGAAGAGCCTGTCTCTTGTTGGCACACACCCGTCAATCTACCACAGATGACGTTATGCTTACGCCAAGCTCGTAGGACACCCTGGGCCCATGACCCATCCCACCCCAAGGTAACTTGTACTATGTGCCCTCTGACTTTTAGGAAACTTCTGTGCATAAGATGGATTGCACAGAGCTAGAGGAACAGGTTTGAGAAGAGGTAACTGATAAAAAAGAAGAAAGTGGAAAATGTCTGCGAAACTTGGGTGAGATAGTTCCCTCTTTCTTTCATTTGGGAATGACAAGAGGAAGTTAACTGGCATCAACAGGAAAGGGTCCCTCCACTTGGGTGAGGGCTCAGGATGGGGTTCCCACTCTGTCATGCATCTTCCCATTCCTTCACCTTGTTTTCTCCACCACCTGCTAAATAAATGCTGGTGGTTGCTACCTACTTTTACTTATCATCACACTTACAGAATTTATTCATTAATCAAATATGTACTGAGCATCACCTATGGCAAAGCATTATGTTATATGATGGAAATGCAAAGCTGAACAAGGTAGACAAAACACAAATTCAGGTTATCCAACTGCAATTGGAGGGCCTGCCATACTACTGAGCAGCCTTTCTATTTACCCAAAGTTTACTCCCTTTCTATCCCCATGGTCTCTTGTCAGACCTACTGTTGGGCTCAGATCCAAAATTCCATGATCAAATCCCTTCCTATCAGCCAGTGGTGTCATCCCCCAGCCACTGAGACCAGGGAAGCCCTCTGCACTGCAGTCCATCACCACCTCTCATTCATGCTGCAAAATCTCCCAGAGCCTTCACCCATACTCTCCTTCCTCCCCACTCCTCCTCCCTGAGAAAGACATGCCTCTCTTTTCCATAGTCAGTCTCTCCACTTGTGTTCTAGAGTTGATCTCTCCACCCCTTTCACCCCCAACACAGTCTTACCTCTTAAAGGATTCTACTGTGTTTTACTTCTTAAGTGCATCTCCACCAGCTTCTCCACCCAGTTTCAAAAATGCTCTAGACTACTTCCTTTCCCCCTACCTCATAATTGAAAGGCTTCTCTTACCTTCACTTTCCTGTGAAACCTCTGCCCCACCTCTCTCCTTCCTTTCATTGCCCACTTTCTTAGAAAAGAGCTACCCTCCAGCCTTCACCATCCCACTACACACCTATGCCTTGGGTCATTAGAGCCTGATTTCTATAGTATTAATCAACCTGCTCCTTAAAAGGTAATCAAAGACCTTGCGATTAGCATGCCAATGGAATCTTCTCCATCAGTCCTATTTGGCTCTAAGACCATGTCCTTCATAAAATTCCACCCTTGGTCTCCAGAATCCTCCGTTCCCTTCTTGGTTTTTCTCCCACCACTTTGCTTGCTCTTTTCGGATTCCTACACTCATTCCTCTTCCTGGCCTCATAGGTTTGACTATCACCAAATGCTGATGGCTTCTATACCAAGGCAGCCCTTCTTCTCACCCCTTCTCACTTTACCCCATTTCCAAATTCATTCATGCTATCTGTATAATTTCCATTATGTCCATCCACTCCTTTCATTACTCACTGCCACTACCCTGACTCAGGCCTTCAATATCTCTCACCAAGACCATTGCAATAGCTTCCTAACACTCTCTCTGTTTGCCCTAATCCATACATTCAATTTATTTTCCTCCTCTTACTCAAAAAAAAAAAAAAGTGATGGTTCACACAGCCCACAGAATAATGTCCAAATTCATTGCTTAAGACTCTGGAGACAAGTACTTGCTCCAAATGAGCTGTGGGACTTTGGACCAATAATTGACCCTCTTTGAATCTCTCTGTATCCTGCCCTCAGAAGGTTGTTGTAGGAACAGTTATTCAGGTTGTACACTGCACAAAGGTACACAGCCGATAGAGCAAGTGGAAACTAAAATGTAACCCATGCTCCAATCACCACATAAGTTCCCTGGTCTGGTCTGAAGAAGAAGCCACATTCCCTAATTTGCACGAGGGTGCAGTAAGGGATTTCCCCACATTTCTTCTCCAACCACATACATATCCCTCCCCATGCTTGACACCCAGTCTCAAATCTTTTTTGTAGTTTCCTCAAATATGCTACCTGCTTTAACGCAGTTGTCTCTTCCACAGTTCGTCCTCCCTTTCTCCACGTGGGGAACATCTTCCCATGGTCCTATGCCCCTTGGTCTGGGAAGACTCTGTGCACACCCTCACCCCCACTCAGACCTACCTATTCCTTCCCCTTTAGTCCCACATCCTCATCATGCATCTGTTGAGTATTTGCATTCCTCTGACACGGATTGATGAGGAGCCTGCTCCTCCATCTGCGTGTAGGTAGCCTGAGGGCAGTCAGGTTTGCTGGCTTGAGCTCACTCATCCTGGTAAACCTGGATTTGTAACTAGGCACCATCGGGTTCCAGCTTGGGAAACAAAGGGATAGAGCCAAGAGAAGAGTTTACTGAATAAAGCTGTATATCTGGAAGGAACCAGATTAGAGAATGATTTTTAAATAACTTTTAAAATTAAAGAATCAGTGCACAATAGTCATAAAAATATTCAAAAACACAGATAAGCAAAAAGAAGAGAAATCAAAATTATATCTGATCCCTCCATTCTACTCAGACATAGCCATTGTCATCATTCTGCTCCATGTCATACAAATGCTATGCGAGACGCGTGATTTTTATCAAAAACATGATTATTTTATTACCTACGTTTTTACTTGTACATTGTGAGCGTTTCCCCATGATGAAAATACTCTGCTATAGTATTTCCTTGGATGGCTGTACCATGATTTATTGAACCACATCCCCCAATTAGGTTTCTTTCCATTTTTGTCATTTTATAGAATGCTGAAGTCAACATCCTTGTAACTAAATATTTGGCACAACATAAATTGCCTCTGAAGGATAAATTCCTAAAACTAGAACTGCTGGGTAAAAGGTTAGGTACATTCTTAAGGCTTTGGATACATGCCATTAAATTGGGCCCCCGAATCAACCGTACCAACCTAACCATTCCATTCACAGTCAGTGAACTGCCAGTTTCACCACCTGCACCACATCAGAAAATGTTAAATAATCTAAGGATCATCTATTCCAAGGGTCCCAAACCAGGCTGTACATTGGAATTAACTGGTGGCTGGTATTAGATTTTCCCAGCTTCCGAGGTGATTCTTTTGTGCAGTCGTGGTTGAGAACCCCTCATTCCAGGTTTGAGGAAACTAAGGGTCAGAGAAGGTGCATAACATGGATGAACAAAATGAAAATGCCTCCAAAAGATAAAGGAAAAGAAAATGGTGTATTAAGTGGAAAATTAAGCAGTAATCATTTATACCTAGTTATTGGTAAGAGGACTGGTTGCCCCTAGGTGCTTATATTTGAAATCTTTTTCTAAGTCTGCAGACTATTTAACAATACAGAGTAGAGAAAAACGCAAATCTTTCTTCCATTCTGAGGAGAAACTCTTCATAGAAAATCAATTCAAAACCACTTGTTCACTTCAAAGCTTGTATATTTTTAATTTTATCCTTATAAGAAAAAGGGGAAAGTAGCATAGGTTGGCATAGATTAAATATATATAAATATATAGAAGACACAAAAATACATTTTTAAACAAAAATCAACCCTGATGGGGCAAGTCAAGCAACGTTTCTTTGTGGAATGAAATGTACAGTTGCAAATTAAAACACTTCCCAGTAGCCCCAAAATACTGTAACTCTGTGGCCCTGAGTATATGTAGTGACTAACAGCAAGACACAAGTGGAATTACATTTATTTCCGGTTTAAGAAAAAGTGCAAAGTTGTGTGATATGCCATTACTCCACACACAAGCACAATGGAAAAGAATTATCATATTTACTTAGAGGGGAGAAAGGGGGCTAGGAGAATGGAGAAACTGAGGAATTATGCCTAAGAGAAAATGTTGTTTTGGAGACCAGCTGAATTAGCAAGTGTGACCAATGGTTACTTCCAGTAACCACTTTACAAGAAAAAGTGATTTTAACACCTCTTTTCTGAGAAAGGAAATGTTCTGAGAAAGGAAAGAAAAAAATTTTTACAGTGTTATTTGCTGCTCTTAAGAGATAGACCATTTGTGGTTTTGAAAGTTTTAAGTTGCCTGTCACTAAATTCACCTTACTGCTCCCACTGGTGAAAAGAAAAGAGTCATTTCTTTAGTATTAATCAATCCATACACAACTTTTAAATGAGCTCCTTCCTGGATTGTGGTGAGCGGTACAGAGAAAACATGACTTCCGCCCCCAAAGAGCTTTGCTCCCCTCTCCGCCATCAGTTGTGACAACAAACACACATTGTCAAATGTACCCTGGAGGAAACAAATTGCCTCCCGCTTCCTGGTTGGGAACCAGTGTTCTAGAAGAGATGCTCTGCTCTGGAGAGAAGAATACAGGCATGTGAGGAACACACTAATGGTGGGGGACATGGTCCTGAGCAAAGAAAGGCCCAGAGTGGAGAATTGGCTTTGAGCGATAACATAAAATTTAAGAAAGGAGGGTTTGGGGATGATTGAGAAGGCACAGGCAATATTAATTAAAGAAGAATAGCGTGATAGCAAAACGACTAGGTAGGGTGCTATCCAATGCTTAAAGGTACCAATGTGATGTTTTGTTAGTGGTCTCGTTACAGAAGAGAGAAAATAGAAATCAGGGAAACTTTCTGGGCATGTGTGGGGAGCAGTCCTCTCAAATGAAGGAAGCTTCTATTATGTCATAATGTAAGTGAGGATAAACAGTCATTTGGGATTCTCTGAGGGGCAGCCACACTTAGAAAGCCTTAGTCTTTGGATTACTGACAATGTCTTCCCTTGGAAGGGTAGCTGTGGGGAAAAGAGCTGGGATTGTCTTGGGGGGTGGGGTTGTAAGAGTGACCCCATGTAGGAGAAAGTGTTATGGCCAGAGAGGCAAGAGAAGAGGGTGGCTCTAGTCCTCAAAGCTGCAGGTGCTAGAAGGAGACCTGAATCTAGTGCCCATTGCAGCTGCGGGAACAGGGAGCCCCCTCCTCAACGTGCTCCAGGTATGTGCTCAGGCACAGCTTTGCTTTACGTGTAGCATCTACTCCTTGCAGGTCACACTGCTGCGTGCTGACCCTGAGTCTTCCACCGAGGAGATATAATTGCCCAACATTCTGAGCTATCTTGTACTTAACACAGAGCCTCAAGTGCTAACCTGTTATAGCCCAGCTCTCCAGCATCTCACACCCCTGAGAAGGCAGCACTTGTACTGACCCAAGAAAAGTGAGAGCATTATATTAGGATTAGTAAAGGATAAGTTTTCTGATCAACAATCACAAATAAATTGAAGAAAATAGGAGGAAGGACTTAAAGATAAAAAGAAATTAAGTGATTAGGAAAAATATTTGCATTGATAAATCCAAGTAGAGTGAAGGGTAGGAGGAAATATAGACATTTCTAGTTGGTTAAATCATAGGAGGGAAAAGCGAAAGCAAAAGAAATATTGGGGATGCTTTTAAAAGAATTACTTTATCTCTCCATATGGGAATTAATTAGAAAGTTTAATGTTTGCACAATTTCTAGAAGTTGTAAATTACTGAAATGGAGTAAAGAAACAAAAAACTTGAATGAGTAATAACTCTGATAAAAATAAACAATATAATTTGAGAATCAACACCAAATTGGGTACCAGATTCAAATAGATTCATGGGCAAGGTCTTCAAAAGAAGATACAGTTATCCTTCTGTATTAACACTTCCAGAGCAAATTAAAAGGTAGAAATCTTCATAGTACATTTTATAAACCAGCATAATTTCTATATGGCAGAAAAAGAAAAGGTCAATCTCATTTGCAATTATTAATGAAAATCCCAAATAAAAGATTAGCTAAATGGAATATAGTAACAAAACGGAGTGCACTATCACTCATTAAGGTTTATACCAAGAATGCAAAGATGGCTTAATATTAGGACATGTAGTAAAGTGTTTTATCACATCAAAAGGTCAAAGAAGAAAGCTTATAATCATAATATTACATGCCAAAGATGATATGATAAAATTCAACACACATTCTAAATATGAACTTTTAATAAACTAGGCCTAGAAGATAATTTAATGTAAAATGATATAAAAATTTTCAAGCAAAGAAACCAACAGCCAACATCATAGCTAAGATTTGTAAAACCATACATACTCACTCTTGCCTCTATTATTAAACAAAGTTCTAGACATTCTAACAATATAAATAGGCCAGAAATAGAAACAAGCACTATAAATAATGGAAAGACAAAGAAGTCTATTGCTATTTTCAGTTATCACCTATGGAGAAAAACTAACTGAACTCAATTTGAAAATTGAATCTGCTAAAAGACTATTACCAAAAAAAGAAAGAAAGAAAAATAAAAGACTATTATAACCAATAGCAGTTGGCCAGTTATAAAATAAAAATACAAAAAAGTAGTATCATATTTTCCAGGAATTACCAGTTAGGAAAAAATGGGGAAAAGATACAATACACAATAACAACCACCAAAATTCATTAAGGGAGAGGTTATATTTATCTTGTGTTGAAATTAGCTTTACTTACTTCTTAGGTTATTTTCAAGATTTGTGCCTTACTAATGTTTTCAACCTTACATTTAGAACCTGTTTATTGATCTCAACTTAAAATATCATCCAAACACAAATTGATTGTATAACTAGGGCATTTTTTTTAACTACAGAGATTTTTTTTAAGTCTTTGTAAATGGGCCATCTGTTGAGATCTCCAAGGCAGAATGGCTGCCCCAGAGTGGCTTTCTCTAAATTTTGTTGGTTTTATTGTTGAAAATACTCTTTAGAAAAAGTGTGCTCTGTGCCCCTGCCTGCTTTGCTTATCTCCACTGTCAATGAGCCAGATCTTTTTCTGGCCTTTCTGATCTTCAATGGTTTCCCTCTGAATTCCTCCACTAGGCTATCTCATTCTTTTTCCTCCTGAAAACATTTGCTCATTGGTTTTACATATGTTATTCTTTTTTTAAGGAAGACATCTTACTAGTGACCCCAGCTGTTATAAGCCAAGGGCACAGAAACAATCAACTCTTTGCTAGGGAACAACTAGTTGTAAGCAAACCTGCCTTTTAGCTGTGAATTCACACATGGTAAGGGTGGTGAGGTGGTAAGCAAATCAGGGCTTCCTGGCCAGAAGAAACAAGTTGAATTAGCAGAATTGTTTGTTTTTACATCTGTGATATATATCTCAGGCAGCAAAGAAAAACAAATTTAAAAAGAATGATAATTTCACAATGCTCGGATAGTCCTAGCAAGCCATTATTCCACCTAAAGAAAAAGATATGATTCTTACAGCTGTCTCCTCAATAAGGTGGCCGTTGTCATGAGTTCCCCTCCTCTGCTGAATGGCCAGAGCAAATCCCAACACTCCATGTCACAACTGCAATCAGAATTTCATTCATTGTGGACAGGCACTGTTGCATACTGGTGCGTCCAAATCTATGTATGTGGAGTGATTCAACTATTCTTGAAATCAGGCATGGGGAAAAAAACAGAAAAAGAAAGAGCCCTCTCCTCTTTATCTGGTGCATCAATATGAAAAGGCAAAGATGTCAATGCCCCCCCCACCCCACTTGGTACCAGGATGGGCTGTGCTCATGTCTGGGCATTCTGCTGTAAGACAGGTAGACATGGAGAGGCAGGTGGTGTTATAACTAGCTCCCTTAAGCGAAAACCTGGCTGGACTGGGCCCTGGTTTTGCAGTTTGTTTCTATGAGTTGTGTCTTGAAGCATCATCTGAACCACTCAAATGTGCAGGGGGCAGCCCCCTTCCCTGCCTGGGTGTGCTGTCCCTCTCCAGCCCCACTGCAGCCACCTGAAGACACCTGTTGAGAACAATGTTAGAAGCAAGAAGCAGCCCTCCCTCATTCATTTATTCCTAAGATTCGTGTATATGGGGGGGTGGGTGGCGGGATGGGTGGAGGAGGCTAAGAAGCACATCATTGTGGATGCAACTTCAATTTCCCTTTACTGGCTATAGGAATCATTCGTCTGGCTAGTTTACAACAAATAAATACATTTAAAAGTGGCTTCTGAGCCATTTTATAATTTAAACTCATCATAGGAGCACCAAGTCCAGTATGGCTCTTTTATCTCTTTTCCAGGGTGCGAAGCATACATTATTCTGTAGAAAAATACCCAAGTCTCATGGTTGCTAGTGAGCCACAAAAAAAAAGACTGAAGAAAACGACTAAAATATTGAGGATGTTTGTATTGGTCAGAATCCTTTAAGTTGCAAGAAACAGAAACCTGACTTAAGCAGAAATGAGGAAAACTTAACTCCTGAGAATTCCAAGGGAATTTAGGTGTAGCAGGATCCATGGGCACCGACAGGCGTCACAGGTCTCGCTTGCTCTCTCTTGGTCTCTCCTCCTCTGAGTCTGCCTCTCTCTGTAAGTCTTCATTTTTGGCAACATTCTTCCTTGATGCTGACATAGTCTATCTGTGGAAGGAAAAATTGCTCCTGGCAGCCCTAAATCTACATCCTACATCTTCTAAACCAGAGAGAGACAGAGAGACACCGAAGCAGACAATTCCCACTCCACCCCCATTTACTCCAGCTAAAAAGAACCTTGGAGGATTCTGGTTTACTCATCCTGGGCCACGTGGCCCTCTTTGAACTGTATGCTGATCACACCATATTATGATTGACTAAGCCCGAGTCAGGGACCCACAGAAACCACATGCAGACAAGAAAGATTTTCCTACAGGAACCAAAAGGAATAAGAAAATGTACTGGGCAGACCCAAACCACAGTCCATCGAAACCTGGATCCTGTCTAAGAACAAGCTGAAACAGGAGGAAAACTCGCTTAGGGGCATTAAGGCATATTGAGATTTGGAGTCAGGTAGCCCTGGGTCCAAATACTACTGTCTATTTTTGGGGAAGCTATTAAAACTCCACCAAATTCAACTTATACATCTGCACAGCGTCCCTCAGAAGACTAGTGTGAGGATTTGTACAGGAAGTTCCTGGAGTATAGTAGTTGCTCACCAAACCTTAATCCTTGCCCTTTTCCATGGACTCATTAGCAGCCTACTTGAGAAACCGGGTATAGGTTGTCATGATATTTTTATAGGTTTACGCAAAATACCCACGCTCACTTACCATTGCCCTGCTTCCTCCAGCTATTTCGTGAATTTCATATCTTTTTCTCAGTTAAGTCCAGAAACACATGTTTCTAGTGACAGCCTGGTGGGGAGGTTTTGAAGCAACATGGCTTTCCAGCTTCCTTCATATGTCACTAAGCAGGTGAGCTCCTATCTAGAAAACCAACTCTCACTGGGACACAGGGTCGAGTAATAGAAGCCAGGAGCCATTCTAGTCAATAATGGGCTTTTATTTGGAACACAGAATGAAGACTACTTAGTGATTTGGTGGTGGCATGCTGTCCCCAGAAGGTTGAGCTCAGAACGACATGTGACAACCAAAAGATCCTACATTAGAGCTGGAGGCGAATTCGATTATAACTAACCTTAGCACAACTAAGATTCTCCTGTTTTGCTTTATGATCATAGTATAAGAATTCAAGCACCACACAGAGTCAAATCAATTTAAAGTTTGTTTTAATAACAAAGTGGTTTGTGCGTGTAAAAAAATACAGCATGATATAGTGAGCATCACGCACCTATCACTCAGCGTTCCCAAACTACATTTTGTATTTGTAGCATTTACTTCAGGTCCCCTCCTCCTCTTTTTTCTCTTTTAAGAAATAAACCATTTATAGATACAACTGGACATCCTTATCTGACCCACCCAGGCCCATTTCACTGCCTTTCCCTCCAGAGGAATTGTCTTGATAATTTTATGACTTATAGAAATCCATAAATAATAATTGGTGCTGTTTTGCATGTTTTTTAATATTTTTTGGTTTATATAAATGATTTAAATATTGTGAGTATTCTTCTGAAACTTTTTGTCAATATCTTTGAGGTTTACCCTTGTTAATGTATGCAGTTCTAATTCATTCATTTTTAACTGCAAATAACAGTCTATTCAGGGGATATACTACAATTTGTCCCATACAAGAATGTATTTAGTCTGCTTCCAAATTTGCGCTGTTAGGAACAGCGCATCAGTGAATATTTGTGTACATGTGTCCTTGTTCACATATGGAAGAATTTGTTCAGCCTCCACCTAGTTCAGCTACAAGCATTCTTTACTTTGCTGGTTACTGCCAAATGCTTTCCACAGTGATTTTACAATTCACAGTACAGTCAGCAGTGGAGGAGAGTCCCACGGCCTGTGACTTCACCACCATGGTCAGACTCTTTCACATTTCCTAATCCAATTAAGCAATATCTTGTTGTTTAATTGCATTATGCTTATTACTGGTGAAGCTGAGCTTTTCTATATCTCTCGATCATTTCTTTTCATGATCTGTGAATTGCCTTTTTCCAATTGTCTTTTTCTCATTGATATTGATGAGTTCTTTTCATATTTCAGATATGTATCCTCTGTTATGTGCAATTATCTTCTTTCAGTCTGTGGCCTGTATTTTCAGTTTTTCTATTGTCTTCTTGAGTAAAGATGTTGTTGTTTTTTTTAAGACAGTTAAATTTATCAAGAGGTCTCATTTAGAACTCTTTCCCCTGATCAGTCTTATATAAAAATAGGACTTTGGGAGATCCTTCTTTATGAAAATCTACTTTTCCTTTGATGACTTTATTAATAGTAATAACACCTTTCACTGAGTATCCGCTGCCAGCTATTTTATGTGTATTAAATCTAATCTTCTCAACAACAATCTAATGTAGGTCATTGAACCCCCCATTGCAGACGAAGCAATGAGGGCTTGACCTGGCTGAATGATTC
The DNA here is from genome assembly GCA_026826555.1 of Tolypeutes matacus. Lineage (NCBI taxonomy): Eukaryota > Metazoa > Chordata > Mammalia > Cingulata > Chlamyphoridae > Tolypeutes > Tolypeutes matacus. The sequence continues at coordinate 64,563,552 of JAKSZT010054030.1, forward strand.
GCCCAAGATAGCAAGGGCGGTGAGAATGGACCCAGAAGCAGAGCTGAGTCTGCAGCACACATCTGGGTCCTTTTGGTTTATAACCTTTCCACTGTGTATTTTAGGAGTTGCCCTCCCATTAAAAGCTGCTCCAATCCATTTCAAAACTTCCCCTGACATCTGTCTTTGACTCTCCTGCCCTTTTCTCTATTTCCAAATCCCTTCTTTCCCCTAAACTGTTTAATGTATGTATGGGGTCAGAGTTTGGTGAAGAGTAGAGAAAAGGAAACTGTCTCTAAAGCTGTGCCCCACTGGGTGATTCCAGGAAGAAAAGTGGATCTTCTCTGACATTCAAGGAATCTAACTATTGTGCTGGTTCTGCTGATAAAATGCTGTGGAGTGTTGAGCTTGTCACCTGAACTTCTTTTTTTTCCTCAAATGAAGATCTATGAAAAAGGAAAGGGAGAGATGCCAAGCAGCAGTTTCCCTTGTCCCAGGAATGCAGCTGAGGCCCAAGGCTGTGGAGAAAATAGGCTTGGTTCCCTTTATCCTAAGTGTAGACAGCTCCAGGCAAATGCTCACCCAGAGGCCGGTTCCAGGGAACGGGTCCTGCCCCTGCCCTGCCACCAGCACCCCCCACCCCAACTCACAGCCACGCCACATCTGGATACAGATCGTGTGTCACCTTCCATAGCAGCATTTCATTTGTGAAAAGAGCCTATTCCTTCTCCACCCTCCCAATGGGAGGGAGTTCCCAAGAGAATTATTCCTAAAACTAGGTGTGCCAGCAAGAAAGAAGGACTGAAGTTCAATTCTGGCTGGGCCTCTGCTTAGCAGATAGATTTGTTGAACTGCTCCTGTGTCTTGGAATAAGAGAAAGAAATAGAATGGAGAAGAGGTGGCTTGGTGGGGAGCTCCAGGTGGAGAGTAGGCTAAGATGCACCTTCCCACTCACATGTGTACACACCACCAGAGTTTCAGGTCCTAAGAAGTAAGGAAAGTGGATCCCGCATCTACCTGCAGACCTGCAGGTAGGCCAAGGCTGGAAGCCGAGATGTGTGTTCCAGACGTGGAAGGAACCACAACAGGTGCAAGGGAGCCTAGGCACCAGAGGAGTGTGGTATGAGGGCCACCACTGGACTATAGCCAGGTCTCTCCAAAGACCACCTTTGCCAGGGGTCTTCTTTTGGGTATGAGCTCCTTGTAGGTAGGTCATGAAGATGTCATCATCCATCTACCTGAAGCCCAGAAGCAATGAGCTAGGGCACCAGTTGTGCCCCAGAGCGGGGGCTGCCACCATGGCCAGTCAAGTATGTAGATGCCTTTCTCCTCCATCTCTCACTGCTCCAACTAGGGTAGGAAAGAGGGAGAAAGGCTGGGTGTGTGAGAGCATCCCATACCCACCTCCATTCCAACTGGAAGGGCCTCAGCTCTCTCCCCTGGGAGAGAACAAGGAGAAGAACTTTGAATCAGATGAGACAGTGAAGATTTAATTTGGACCAGAGCTGGGTTTTATGAACTCCAAAGGTCTTCAAAGCACCAAAAGTGACTGGAAAGCTGTGGAATCTAGCTGAAAAAGCATTAAGGGAGCTTCTACCTGGTGGGAAAAGGGGCTCAACGCTGGGGAAAATAAAAACCAAATCACCATTTCATGTTTGTGCCTCAAGGCGTTGAGCTCCATCACCTGTCCATAGCTCTCTCTTCCTCTGGCCACAACTGTTGTATGGGGCTGTTGTGATGATAGTGAGATTTCACTTTATGCTTTTCTGTCTTTAGAAAAGTCTGTATCAAACACTTACCCACCCAATCCTATAAGAAGCCCAAGGCTGGGTATTGTGTCTAACGGGGCATTTTTTGTGAGGGAAGAAGGAGGAATGTAGAATAAGTGTGCCAGCCAGTTCTCGGGCACGTGTCATTTATCAACATACGTTTTTATGACTTTCTGTCAAATCACGGTAACATGCTTTTTAGAAGCCCTTTAGAAGTAGAAGGAAAGAAATACCAGGGCGCCCCCTGCAGGGCACGTGGACTAATAGAAAGCGATGCTCGGGTCTGGGCAGACCTCAGCCGGTTTACAGTGTGTGAAACCCCCGCCCCCTGGCCCGGGTCAGCTGACTGTAAAGTAACCAGACACTGCTGGGATTTTAAGTCCAGTTCCTGTTATTGAGGTTAGACCAGTTGGTAAAAAATATAAGCCGGGGTAGGACTGACTAAGGAAATAAAATCAATTCCAGTCACCTTCTCTGGAACGCGGGCAGTTCCCAGCAGGGTGGCGGAAGCGGGGGGTAGTGCGGTGAGCCGCCCTGCGGGGCCGGGCTGGGCTACTCCGGGGGCGCCTTGAGCACGAGCCACCCTTCCGCAGGCTCCCCCTAAAGTGGCCGGCAGGTCTACCCCCGCCCCCAGCCCCACCAGCCCTGCCCCCCACAGGGCCTGGGGAGTACCCCGCCAGCAAGCTTTTAGTGTTCCTTCCAGGTAAGGATTTTCCCAAGGATGGAGGAAAACCACTCTCTTTTGCACACTCCAAAGCGGCCTCCAAAACAGACAGCTCTGGTGGAGGGTTTGGGCTTGGCTATCATTTCAACGCAGCAGCTTGGCAGAGGACAAAATTCTGTTCCCAACTCCCAGGTGGCCCCTGGAGGCGGCGCTTTCCCGGGCTGGGGCCTGATTCCCGGTGGGGGGGTGGTGGCAAGGAGATCCAAACCATGTGCTGGGGCCGCTCCATCCAAACCAGCTGATCTGCTGCCACAACCCCTTGTGGACATCGTTGCATCAAGTATATATACAATATGCCGTCGAGCACGTTGTCTTCCGTGGTTTTCTCTAAGCCTTTGTGCTGTACAGCGGCTCTGCCCCGCGGCTGCCCCCTCCCTCTCTCACCGCCGCCTCCTCTGCCTGCTGGAGCGTGAGCGCCACGAGGGCAGAGCCCACGCCGCTTTGCTGGTCTCTGTCCCCACCCGGGAGGCCGTCTGCTCCCCGCATGGGTGGGGGAGGAGAGCAGTAAAGTAGGAAGGGCGCCTCTGAGGCATTTGCAGGAAGGCCAGGTGACTCGTGGCACCCCCTCTTCCCTGCCCGAGGTGGCTGACTTTCACCTGAGGTTTGAAGGGCGCAGGCTGGACGGGGCATGGGGTGCGCGCCGCTGACATTTGTCCTTCGGAGCCCCAAGCCGAGACTGGAAGCCATGGTGCAGATCTACAAATGAAACTGGGACAGGTGAGAGGCCGTGAGCAAATCAGTGATGGCCGTCCCCCTTCCCATTAGTCACTCATCTGGCAGACCCCTGCCCCAGGACCTGCCCCGGTCCCTCAGCAACGGAGCAAGGGAACGGCCTTAGCTCCTGAGGACACACGTCTTGGCTACCGTAAGAGCTGGGAGATGTGGATGATTTTCACACGGAGCAGGACAGACAGCCACTCTGCCGTTCAGCAGGTCAGAAAAGCTTGGTGGGGGGTTTGAAAGCTGAGTTGGAAAACTGGGATGCCAAGAGATTTTCAGGCACGGAAATTAGGAGCAAATTTCCTGTTACTGACTCTGCCCAATAAAGTTGTTTGTTTGCATATTCCAAGGAAGTGACATTGAGTGTCGACTAGTCTCGAGCCTCTCTTTTAGGAACAGCTCATACTGCCCTGTCAACCGTGATATGTAAAATGAAATCAGAGCGAGACCTCGAAGCAGGGCCAGGAGCACCCCAAAATCCCAAACTTCCTCTTAGTTTAGGGAATCTCAGCCTCTTCATAGCGGACTAACTCAGTTTCAGCTTGCTGAACTCAAATGCCCAACCCCACCCTCCTTCTCTCCAGGATCACCCAGCTTAACTCTTCCCCAGGGGCCCTACACACAAAAGACTCCAAAACACAATATTGGCCTCGTTGCCCTGGGGTGGGGTGGGGTACAGACAGGAGAGCACTGGGGAGGTTTTGTTAGTAACTCACTCCACCAGAGGGGCCCTCGGAAAGGTCGTGGCTTTGGCCTTTTGGTTTGGAGCCTGAGGCTTTGCCTCACCCCAGTCAAGTTTGAGGATGCACGGGATTGGGTGGAAGAAGCACCAAACCTGCAGAAGCCCCCCGGCCGCCGTGACTCAGCCCTGGTCGAGATGTGCCTGCTTCTGAGTCATCAGCAGCAGAGCACGAGGGACCTGCTGAGCGCAGGAGAGGGGGAACCGCGCCCGGACAGGTGAGCCGCTGTACCACCGAGCCCTTCCAGACCCAAACGACTCACCTTCCTCACTCCAGCTTGTTGCTCACGTTTTAAAACTTACACAAGTATACAAAGAAGGAATGACCCACTGTTATTGCCAAACTGGGAACATGAGCCCGAAAATCTTCATTGGGCCCCTTAGAACATTTCACTTACTGCGACCTTCAGCCACCACTGCTGGGAGTCACAACCCACGCAAGCTTTGTGGAGGGGAGTTTGGGAGCACGCACCAAATGTCTTTACCTGGACGTGCTAGTTACAGCAACTTACCCAAGGGAAATCATGAATGCACCGTGCTTGGGGAAGAAACCGTTTGGAAACAACCTAAATACCCATAGGCTGAGAATTGACTAAATATGTGATAATACGTCTTTCCAATGGAGTGCTATACAACTATTAAAAGTGATGTCGTTCTGCGTTTTTTGGCTTGTAATGATGTCCATAACATATTGGCATACATAATGATATATGTATATCATATACATGTTATGTATATACATATATACACATGTAAAACCTGAAGACAATTACGTATGAACTGCAAGATCAAATTTATATAAATATTCTCATATACACCAAAAGGCTAATGAATATTTTTTACAATTTCTTGTTTTTATGAATTTTTGCAATGAGCAAATGGGAGCATGATGAGCTCCCTGCAATGGGCAGGGGAAGCTGAGTATATTTTAAAAACAAAACTAACAACGATAAAAAAAAAAAAAAAAACCTTCTCGAGCTTCATCTTGCTTTTCAGAATACTCAGGCAGAATGCCCAGGTGTACAGGCAAACTTGCTCAAATGTCTGAGGGTTTTTTTTTTTAACCATCTTTTTAACTACTTTATTTTTAAACCATTTTTAGAGGAAGCTTTAAATATACACAAGAACAGAGAAAATAGTACAAGGAACCCCATGAAAGGCCAGTCTCGTTTCAGCAATACTGCCAATGCCCTCTACCTCTCCCTGCACTAGATTATTTTGAAGCAAATCTCAGACATCTTAGTATTTCATCTAGAAATGTTTCCGAATGTAACTTGTGAAATATAAGGAGTCTTTGGAAACTTAATGCTATCATTATCATACCTAAATACTGAAAAGTACTACCCCAGTGTCATGAAGTACCCAGTCAGTGGTAAGTTTCCCAAGGCCTGTTTCCTACAGCTGTTACTCTGGCTGGGTGATTTCTTGCACCCTGCAGTTCTTCATTTTTAAAATGGAGAAGGTATAGGAGAGTCCAGAGTTTTAAGTGAGAAGCTGCATGTAAGAAGTTTAGCATAGCACCCAGCCCATGCAGCACCCCTCACTAGCAGGATTCTTGGATAATCTGTGATGTTGCACAGCTTTTCATTCAGTAGGCATTTGTGTGAATTAGACATTACTTTGTAATTTTCTTGTTCATATCCTTTGGCTCTTGATCTCATGGGCATTTTAGGATATCACCTCTTTATCATATGCATTGCCCATATTTTTTTAGTTTCTACTACACTTTTTAATTTTATCTATGATTTTTTTTTTTGGACCACATTTTTTTTTTTTAGGGGGTACCAGGGATTGAACCCAGGACCTCATACATGGGAAGCAGGCACTCAGCCACTGAGCTACATCCGCTCCCCAATGACAGTTGGTTTTTTCGTTTGTTTTGTTTTGTTTTTAGGAGGTACCCAGGATAGAACCTGGAATCTCGTACATGGGAAGCAGGGGCTAAGCCACTTGAGCTATACCCACTCCCCCTGGACCACATTTTTTAGGGAGTAAAGTATGTCAGCCTTCCCTTCCCTATGCTCTGATCCAATACAACATTTGTCTATATTTTCTAGTGTTTTTATGGCTTCACATATTTTATTTATTTCATTAGAAAGTTATTTGAGAATCACTCTTCAAATGAGCCCTATAAAGTATTATTTCACTAAAAAAGCAAAACTAATCACTTTCTAAATTCATGAGCTTTAATTTTTTATATAAGCTGCTTTGTTTTTCTTAAAGAAGACTCACTCTATAAATTAACTCAGTTTTATAAGGTAACCTTGGTTCTGGACACATTCATGGTAATATTAATGAACAGATTTTTGTCTAGGGCTTAAAGTGTTCTTTCGCATATTGCAATTAATCCTTCAACCACCCTATCAAGTAAGTAGCGTTCTCATCTGGATTCTAGAAATGGGACCCTGCGACCCAGAGAGGTTAAGATACCTTGAACCCAAATTCTCTGCCTCCAAAGCCTCTGTGGCATGCCTCCCTATTCCCTCCTCAAAGTGGAAATCCTTAGAATGCCTTCCTCATCCAACTGCTCAGGAGTTAGTGCACGTAAAGCAAGTAGGCATGTTGTAACCGCTCGATACATGTTAGCATCATCACCACCAACGGTGTGGCAATAAGGATAGTCAGTGCAAAATATAGTTATAGTAATAATTATAGGCACACTAATTATAGTGTAATGATGATAGTAAGAGAAAGTATTTATTGAGGTCTTACTGGATGCTAACAAGCATTTTGCTTATGAGTGACCCCATGAATTAGGAAATTTTATTATCCCATTTTTTACAGATGAAGAAACTGAGGCATGGAGTGTCTAAGTGACTTGCCTGAGGAGTTAAGTAATCAACCATTCAGCTGACAGACACACTTAATTAGTAAAGAATGGAGTGGTGATTTGAGTGCAGGCAGTCTGACTCCAGTGCCATCTTTGTTGGAATACTATGCCTGCAGACCTCTGTGGCTCCTTAAGAAGGAGAGTCAAAAATAAATAAATAAATAAGTAGGGCCCACTGGTTCCAACTCCTGGATGGCTTGATGCTGCCTTGGACCCTGCGCCCCTGGGTTGGGGGCACAGTGACAAACGCGGAAAATGGCACTAGCTCAACTTCATCCAGAGCCTAAGAAGAGGGTGATTCTTGGCCTCAAGTTAGAGACCCCCAAGAGGCTGACATGTGGACCACTGCCTCCCAGCCTGTAAAGATCCTTTCTCGCTGCTGGGAGCATCCAGGCTTCTAGCAGGGCAGGTGCAGAGCCAGCTCGGGCAGTACCGGGGCGGAGAGCTTTCCTCGGTCCCCACTGGAGGGCGCCCTGATGCCGTGGGGGCCTCCGAGCCGGCTCTCTAAATACCAAGGATGACCTTCACTTTCTCACGGAGCTGGCTCTATTTTTTCTAAGTTTAAGCATAAACTTCAGTTTATCCTGTGTGTCTCATGGGAGGAAATTCTTTCCTCTTTCTCAGGGCTCTTCACCCACAGAGCCACTTTCTTTACACAGGCAGGAAATTATGTTCATTTTCAAACTTTGCTGTTGGGAAGATTTCTCTTACTTTGTGGTCATTTAAAACAACAGAGTTAATTGACCTGGAAGTCAGATAATTGAAAGAAGAGCCTTGTTGATTGAAGAAAGTCAGGACTACCTAAGTGGCCACGAGGGCAAGAAGCTGGAGCAGTGTTTTCCAAATTGCACTGGAAATCCAGAATAAGCTGATCATCAAAGCCAATTAGGAGACTGTGAGAGGCATTTTGAAAAAAAAAAATGAACAGAACAAAATAGAATTTATTTCTCATTACGTGTGCATGTATGTATACTGAGTTACGATGTCAAATGTATTTCTTGCTGTAGATTCATATTTTTAAAAATAGGAAAGCCATTGGTCGGGGAAGCAGCCTTTCAGGTAAAACCCGGAAGTCCAAATTCTATGCTCCAGCCTCTGCCCTGCGCTTGGCTCCGTCTGGGAGGTGGAGAGGATGCAAACCTGGGTGTGCGGCTGCCACGCTTCGTAGATGCGTTGGGAGATCACCCAGCCCCTACCCAAGCTTTCCTCCTTGGGCAGGTTCATATTTTCCAGAAAGCTACTAACTGGGGCGGTGGTGCTGGTGGCTTGGGGTATGGGTAGGGGACAGACCTTGATGAAAAGTGAAAGGGGAAAATAAAGAAGAATGAGGGCCTTGAGGAGCACACCGGACCGCCCATCAGTACGGAAAGCTTTGGCCTCTAGTGTTCCCCAGGACCACAGTTAATGGACAATATGAATAAATCAAACTAAACAATAGATGCTAGTGACTTCGATTGAGAAATAATACTTTTTTGTGTGTAAGAAATAAAGCTATTGCATATTATCCTCACATTTTCCTGTAACTAGATTTTGCATTTTTATTTTGCCCAGTTTTTCAGTTGACAGCACCAACAGGTAGAATGAAGGCTAAAAACATTTGAATGGTGATAAATGGGTTACTTGGTTATGGTAGAAATAGGTTTTTATTTTGTGGTTTGATAAAAATGTTCGTCATTTTCACATAGGTGCTAAAATATAGAACTGTGGTTGAGGTTTCTCAAGGCAGAATGAAATGTATTTCAGGAACTTCTGATGTTTCCCACACTTGTAGTTAAATCTTTGGTTCTGGGAGGTGGGGAAGGGGTGTACACCCCTGCGCCCCCTCCTGGCTCAGGCTTCGATGCAAGGCTTAGGCCACTGAGGCCACAGCGACTACCACTCTCACAGCTCCCACCATCCAGCTTTCCTCTGAGACAGGAGCTCACCCAGATGTGCGAAATCCCAACCCCAACCCCACCCCACAGCAGGAAAAACAGGACCCATAGGAGAGAGGAGGCATGCACAAAACACTCGCTCCTGCACAATGTTGCAGCAAAGCAGGTCTCAGCCAGGTGTGAGCGTGCACTCGGGTTTCCCTTTGATTCCAAGCTCTGGGCCCTGAAGTCGGGAAAGATGTGTTTTCTGACCCTCTGGGGGTGGTGGGGGTGTGAGAGGTGGGGGCTAAGCAGAAAACCCATGACGAGAACAAGAAAATCTGCATCATGTAGTCCCTATCTTCTGGTGGTGTGCCCCTGTGGGTCCCTCTTCTCTTTTATTAGCCTTTCCCCATCAGAACTGGTTTTGATCTTTGTAGTCTGGTGTCATCTGGGCTCTCAAGAATCAGCCAAAGGTGGTTAGGCCAGAACATCAAAGGTGAGCAGTGGTGAAGTGGGAGAACCAGAAACAAGGCCGCAGGGCTCATTTCCCCTTTCCAGATGGACCCTTTCTCTCCCTGAACAACCTTGGAGGACTGGATTGAATTTTATTGAGGGACATGACAGGGTTCTTTCCAGGCTTGCTGGGCATGGGTGGGTGGAAGGCATGCACAAGGAGTCCCCATACCCCAGAGGCCCCAATTCTTTCCACTGGAAATTCGTGGCTTCCAGCAGTTCAGACCCAAGATTCTGTAGCTCTAAGAGCCAGGGTCACCCCTCGTAGCTTACTCCAGAACTCATGGCTTTGTCATCCATCGAATAGCCTAAGAAGGAAAGCAGGGAGGAATTTTCCACTTTCTTAATTTTCCAGACACAACCCTGGACAAATCAACCAAAGAAGCATGTGTTGGAGGAAAGTGTACAAAAATAAGGCAGATCAAGAGATGAAGAAAGGTGAACTGACCTTGATGTAGTAGGAAGCCCTCTCTGAGTCACTGCAGGCTCCTGACAAGGCACCAAGGGGCCATGCCTCCACCCACTCCTGACTGTGACCAGACAACTCCTCATGCTACTATGGAGTTTGCCAAACATGTCCTCGGACATATCTTCATCTTAGTTGATGTCCTGGCACAAGAGCAGAATTCCAAGGCCCTTTATTTGATGAGACTCAGTCTCCTCCCAGGCCTTTCTCAGAAGCTAGACCCACAGTGTTTAAAGGGAAAGATGGAGGAAGCAGGTTTGGTGATGACTCAGGGATTGTAGGAAGGTGAACCAAAAGGTACCCTAATGGCCTCAGCACCTTTATTTCATCTTCTCTCTGACCAAATCACCTCTCTTATCCCTACCCACAGGTTAATCACTGGCCCGTCAGGCTATCCAAGGAACCCAGGGGCACACCACCAAGGACTTGGCACAAGAGCCCACTTACCTCACCTTTGCACCAAGGCCCACTGGTGAGATATGAGGAAATTATTGGTGGCCTTCAACTTGACTTCAATGTGACTTTTTAATCCGTTATCTGTTGAACACCTAACACTTCCTTCTTATGTAAATTTGGACATTAGCCCATTAGCTGACCAATGAATATTTGGATTTATTCCCTGCCAACCCATGTTTCAGTAGCAAAGCTGCACCAAAGTGGGCTCTCCAAGGGCAGCAGAATCTTCAGGTAAAATTGCCAAGTTTCAGCTAAGTAGTGCTGGACTGAAATAGATGTCAAGACAGCCTCCCATGTCTTAACTGCAGCAAATGTTGTTCGGAATCATAACACCAAGTGTTATGTGGCAGGGCTGGCTCGAGGTGACACGGGTTGTCTCTCCCAGCCTAGTCCTTCAGCAGTCCAGGATAGAGATGACATGGTCAAATGGGTTTACCCAATTCAGATACTTCCTTCAATGTGAGGATGCTATTCTTCTTTAGGCTGGGATACTGACTGACACAACATATTCAGCTGAAGATTATTTCCAGAATCCAACCATCTTTAGTAGCCACCTCCCAGGACTGGGCTTCAAATCCTCTTGAGGGTCTTACCATCAAGTAAAGGAATAAGTAAGGAAAATACTCAAGGGCCACATAAGGAAGGGCACCTCAAGAATATCTAGGGCAATCAGGAAGGGCTGGGTCCTTGAGTTGGTGGGAGAGGACTCCACCCTATAGACAGGATGCACAACCCAAGACAGGATGACCTGAATGGCTACTCTGGCTGAGCTGTCACACCATTGGGTGCAGTCAAAGACCTCACAGATCCCAATAGGGGGCATCCCATCTCCAGGGGCATTTTTGTATGACTTTAAGAAGCTAGGAGAAGGTTCCTGGAAGATGGCATTGGAGTAGGCAGGCAGGGCTCAACTCTCTCACAAAAACAATGGCAAAAGGGCCAAAAGCTGTTTGAGAGACTTGCTTTGAGGACCAGCAGATGAGGACAGTGCTTCCCAATCCACAGGAGGGCGAGGGACAGACAGTCATAGAACCCAAAACAACAAAGTGAGTTACTAAACCCCTGCAGTGGCCAGGAAGGGCGCCTTCCCCCACCCTCAAGACATTAAACCTGGATAAAAGCCCTGCAGCCAACTGAGAGGAGAACAGACATCTTCCTCCCTGTCAGCTGTTACAAGGGAAGAGGGAGTATACATCGGAGGGTGGAGAGTGGTTTCTCTTCAGTGAATTTGGCCAGCAGAGCCTGCTTTGAATCTCTGCTCTGGACAGACCAGAAACACAGAAAAGTAGAGGTTGAAAGAAAACACCTCCGTGGAAAGAAATATCTTCATCTGCTGGCCAGCCAAGAAATTGCAAGGAAAAAAACTGCTTTAAGTCTCTCTTTAACCTCAACTCCCAGGAGAAAATATGTGCCCCATTAATGAGTCCCTGGCCCAATTCTGATAACTTAAGCTGGGCAATTTTAAAGACTCAGAATAAGTTGAACCAAAAATCAAAGAAGAGCTGTGGAAAATAAAACACTAGGCAAGAGGGAGAAATTAGCCATCAGAGTAGATTCACTACCATATTCAGTTGCCTAGACATCAGCAAAAAATTACAAGCCATATTAGGAAATGGGAAAAGATGGCCCAGCCAAAGGAACTAATCAATGATAATCACACAAACCTCCTAAACCAATTCAAAGAATTGAAGGAAGATATGACTAAAGAGATAAAGGATAATAAGAAGACACTGAGTGAGCATAAAGAACAATTTGAAAGTCTGTAAAGAAAAGTAACAGAGCTTATAGGAATGAAAGACACAATGGATGAGATGAAAAGTACATTAGCAGCAAATAACAGCAGACTTGAATTGCTTGAAGACAAAATTAATGATTTTGAGGACAGAACATCTGACCTGGAAAAGACAGGTGAACAGAAAGAAAAAAGACTGGAAAAAAAGGGAATGGGGTCTCAGGGAATTGAATGACAACACAAATTGCATAAACATACTCGTTATCCATGTCCCAGAAGAAGAGAATGGAAAAGGGGCAGAAAGAATATTTGAGGAAATAATGACTGAAAACTTCCCAACCTTTATAAAAGACATAAATATCAATATCCAAGAAGGACAATGCACCCCAACAGAATAAATCTGAATAGTCCTATTCTGAGACACCTACTATTCAGAATGACAAATATCAGAGATAAAGAGAAGATTCTGAAAGCAGCAAGAGAAAAGCAAAGCATCACATACAAGGGAACATCAATAATATTAAGTGCCATCCTTTCATCAGAAACCATGGAGGTGAGATGTATTTAAGGTTTTGAAAGAGAAAAACTGCCAGCCAAGAATACTGTATTTGACAAAACTGTCCTTCAAAAATGAGGATGAGTTTAAAGTCTTCACAGACAAAGACTGAGGGAGTATGCTACCAAAAGACCAGAATTAAAAGAGATACTAAAGGGAGCACTGCAGGCTGAAAGGATAAAAACAAGGGTGAGAGACATGGAGAAGAGTGTAGAAATGAAGATTATTAGGAAGGGTAAACTAAAGGGTAAAAAAACAGATAATATTAAAATATGACAACAGAACGCCAGAGGATAAAATGGATAAAGTAAGTAATGCCTTTACAGTAATAACATTTGATATTAATGGCTTGAACTCCTCAGTCAAAAGACATAGACTGATAAAATGGATTAAAAAAAATATGCCCATCTACATGTTGTTTACAAGAGACTCACCTCAGACATAAGGATACAGCCAGGATAAAAGTTAAAGGTTGGAAAAAGATATTCCATGCAAATAGTAAGCAGAAAAGATCTGAAGTAGCGATACTAATATTGGACAAAATAGATTTTAAATGCAAAACTGTTACAAGAGATGACGAAGGTCATTATATATTAAGAAAAGGGGAAATTCACCAAGAAGAAATAACTATACTAAATATTTATGCACCTAACCTGAGTGCCCCAAGACACATGAGGCACACACTGGCAAAATTGGAGAGAAATAGCTGCCTCTACAATAATATTTGGAAACTTCAATACACCACTCTCAATATTGGATAGAACATCTGGAAAGAGGATAAATAAAGAAACAGAGAACATGAATAATATGATAAATGAGCTAGATCTAACAGATATTTACAGAGCATTACACCCCAAAACAGCTGAAAATACATTCTTTTCAAGTGCTCATGGATCTTTCTCCAGGACAGACCATATGTTGTTGGGTCACAAGGCAAGTCTCAATGAATTAAAAAAGATTGAAATTATTCAAAACACTTTCTCTGATCATAATAGAATGAAGCTGGAAATCAATAATGGATGGGAAAAATGGAAAATTCAAAAATATACGGAGATTAAACAACACACTCTTAAAATAATCAGTGAGTCAAAGAATAAATTGCAAGAGAATTCAATAAATATCTTGAGATGAATGAAAATGAGAGCACAACATATCAAAACCTATGAGCCACCACAAAGGCAGTGTTGAGAGGGAAATTTAGAGCCTTCAATACTTTACATTTAAAAAGAAAGAAAGCGCTAAAATTGAAGATCTAACAGCACACCTGGAGGAACTAGAAAAAGAACAGAAAACTAATCCAAAACCACGCCAAAGGAAAGAAATAGTAAAGATCAGAGCAGAAATAAATGAAATCGAGAACAAAAAAAACAATAGAGAATCAACAAAACCAAAAGTTGGTTCTTTGAGAAGATCAACAAAATCGACAAACTCTTAGCTTAGACTGACAAAGTAAAAAAGAGAGAAGATACAAATAAAATTAGAAATGGGGGGGGGCATTACCACTGAACCCTCAGAAATAAGAGAGATCATAAGAGGATACTATGAACAACTGTATGCCAAAACAACAGACAATGTAAACAAGATGGACAAATTCCTAGAAACACACAAACAACCTACACTGACCCTATAAGAAATAGAAGACTCAGCAAACCAACCACAAGTGAAGAGCTTGAAACAGCCATCAAAAACCTGGCAAAAATGAAAAGTCCAGGACCAGATAGCTTCACAGGTGAATTCTACCAATCATTCACAGACTATACAACACCAATCTTGCTCAAGCTCTTCCAAAAAACTGAACAGGAAAGAATGCTACCAAACTCATTCTATGAAGCCAACATCACCCTAATACCAAAACCGGGTAAAGATAAAACAAAAAAAGACAAAATTACAGACCAATTTCTCTAATGAATATAGATGCAAAAATCCTCAATAAAATACTTGCAAACTGAATCCAAAAGTACATTAAAAGAATGATATACCACAATCAAGTGGGTTTTATACCAGGTATGCAAGGGTGGTCCAACACAAGAGAATCAATTAGTGTAACAAACCACATTAATAAATCGAAGAAGAAAAATCACATGCCCCTCTTGATTAATGTAGAAAAGGCATTTGACGAAATACAGCATCCTTTCTTGATAAAATCACTCCAAAAGATAGCAATGGAAAGAAGCTTTCTCATTATGGTAAAGTACATGTATGAAAAACTAGAGCTAGCATTGTACTCAATGGTGAAAGACTGAACGCTTTCCTGATGAGATAAGAAAAAAAGACAAAGATGCCCACTGTCACCACTGTTATTCAATATTGTGCTAGAGGTTCTAGCTAGAGCAATTAGGCTAGATAAAGAAATGAAAGGCACCCAAATAAGAAAGGAAGAAGTAAAACTTTCACTATTCACTGATGATATGAGCCTATATTTAGAAAATCCTGAAAAATCCACAAGAAAGCTACTAGAACTAATAGACGAGTTGAGTAAAGTGACAGGATACAAGACTAATATGCAAAAATCAATAGGGTTGGGGAAGTGGATGTGGTTCAACCACTTGGGCGCCCGCCAACCACATGGGAGGTCCCAGGTTCGGGTCCCAGTGCCTCCTAAAAGAAGATGAGCAGATGCCACCTCCTGCCGCAACAGAGTTAGACGCCACCCCTGCCACAACGAGCAGAGGCCACTAGCCAGCAGACCCTGCAGCCCATGGGGAGCGGATACGGTTCAGTCCATTGGGCATCCCCTTTCACGCAGGAGGTCCTGGGTTCCATTCCTGGTACCTCTCAGAGAAGGTGAGCAAACAATGAGCAGACAGACGAGCAAACCATCTGGAGGAAGGGGGGATAAATAAAGTAAATTTTGTAAAAATCTTTTTTTAAAATCGTGTTTCTATACACTACTAATGAGCAATCTGACGAGGAAATCAGAAAATAATTCTATTTACAATAGCGACTAAAAGAATCAAATATTTAGGAATAAACTTAACCAAGGACATAAAGGACTTGTATTCAGAAAATTACTACAAAACATTGCTAAAAGAAAGCAAAGAAGACTTAAATAAATGGAAGGACATTCTGTGTTCATGGACTGGAAGACTAAATATCGTTAAGATGTCAATTCTACCCAAACTGCTTTACAGATTCAATGCAATTCCAATAAAAATCCCAAAAGCCTTTTTTGTAGAAATGGAAAAGCCAATTATCAATTTTCATTTGGAAGGGTAACGGGCCCCAAATAGCCAAAAATGTCTTAAAAAAAGAAGAACAAAGTTGGAGGACTCTCGCTTCTGGACTTTAAAGCATATTACTTAGCTACAGTGGTAAAAACAGCATGGTACTGTTATAAAGACAGACAGATTGGTCAATGGAACCAAATCAAGAACTCAGAAATAGATCCTCACATCTACAGTCAAGTGATTTTTGACAAGGCTGTCAAGCTCTCCCAGCTAGGCCAGAATAGTCTTTTCCAGAAATGGTGCTGGGAGAACTGTATATCCATATTCAAAAGAAAGAAAGAGGACCCCTATCTGACACCTTATACAAAAACTAATTCAAAATGGATCAAGGACCTAAATATAAAAGCTACATCCTTAAAACTGGAAGAAAATGTGGGGAAACATCTTCAAGATCTTGTGGGAAGTGGTATTTTCTTAAACCTTACATCCAAAGCATGAGCAACAAAAGAAAAAATAAATAAATGGAACCTCCTCAAAATTAAACACTTTTCACTTGAAAGGACTTTGTCAAAAGGGTGAAAAGGCAGCTGACTCAATGGGAGAAAATATTTGAAAATCATATATCCAATAAGGGTTTATTATCCATGATATAAAAAAAGATACTACAATTCAACAATAAAAAGACAAACTACCCGACTATAAAATGGGCAAAAGACTTGAAAAGACATTTGTCCAAAGAAAATACAAATGGCAAAAAAACACATGAAAAATGTTCAACATCACTAGCGATTATGAAAATATAAATCAAAATGACAATGAGATATCATTTCACACCTATTAGGCTGGCCACTATTAAAAGTCAGAAAACTATAAGTATTGGAGAAGATGTAGAGAGACAGGAATGTTTATTCACTGTTGGTGGAATGTAAAATGGTACAGCCACCATGGAGGACTATTTGCCAGTTCCTAAGGAAGTTGATTATAGACATACCATGTGGCCTGGCAATACCACTACTAGGTATCCACCCAGAACAACTGAGAGCAGTGACAGAAACAGACATCTGCACACCAATGTTGCCAGCAGCATTATTCACAACTGCCAAAAGATGGAAACAACACACATGTCGGTTGATCAACCTATGAACGGATAAACAAATTTTGGTGTATACACACAATGGAATATTATGCAGCAGCAAGAAGAAATGAAGTCATGAAGCATATGACAACATGGATGAACCTGGAGGACATTATGTTGAGTGAAGCAAGCAAGACACAAAAGGACAAATACTGTATTATTGCACTATTATGAACTAAGTATATTGCATAAACTCATGGAGTTAATAATTAGAATATAGGTCACCAGAAAATAGAATGAGGGTAGAGAAAGGAAAGCTGAGGGTTAATCAGTGCAGAATTGGTAAAAACGTTTTGTAAATCTTTGGAAATGAATATAAATGGTGAAAGCACTTAATAATGTTTGTAATTAGCAGAGCTATCCTATGGGTATGACAATGTTTGAAAGGGAAAGTATAAAGACATATTCATCACTAGAAGGAAAGCTAAAAAATGTCACATGGGACTGTGTAACAGTGAAACCTCATGTGAAATACGAATATGGGTAATATTGCATATTTAAGACTGTTTTTTACAAAATATAAATGCAAATAAACTAGAGAAATGGAAACAGAATAGCAGCTGTGTATGGCAGGGTAAGCATAAAGAGGTTGAGAGATGATAAGATTTTGTTTGTTTATTATTATTGGAATAACGAAAATGCTCTAATAATGACTGAAGTGCTGAAGGCACAACTATGTGATTATTCCAAATACCATCAACTGTACACTTTGGATGAGTATATGTTTCATTAATATGTATCAATAAAATTGATTTGTTAAAAAAAATTGGCAAGAAATTTGAATAAACATTTTTCCAAAGAATAAATACAAATGGCTAAAAAGCACATGAGAAGATGCTCAACATCACTAGCAATTAGGGAAATGCAAATCTAAACACAATGAGATATCATCTTATACTATTAGACTGATGGCTATTAAAAAAAAAAAAATAGAACAACTACTAGTGTTGGATAGGATGTGGAGGAATGGGAACACTCATCCACTGCTGGTGGGAATGTAGAATGGTGCAGCAATTGTGGAGGATGGTTTGGTGGTTCCTCAGGAAGTTAACTATAGAATTGCCATATGATCCAGCAATCCCACTATTAGGTATATATCCAGAAGAATTGAAAGCAGGGACATGAACAGATATATGCATATCAATGTTCATAGTGACATTATTCACTATTTCCAAAAGTTGGAAGCAACCCAAGTGTCCATCAACAGATGAAAGGATAAGCAAAATGTGGTATATTCATACAATGGAATATTACTCAGCTGTAAGAAGGAATGAAGTGTAGACATGTGCCACAACATGCATGGATCTTGAAGGCCTTATGTTGAGTGAAGTAAGCCGGTCACTAAAGGACAAACATTCCATGACCTCACTGATACGACCGAAGCATATTGAGCAGACTCACAGAGATAAGACTCTGGAAGATAGGTTACCAGGAGACAGAAAGGGAGTAGAGAGTGGGGAGCTGATGCTCAATCTGGGCAGAACCTATGATTAGGTGGAAGGAGGCAGTTTGTCAGTGGATGGGGGTGAAGGTGGTGCAGGGATGTGAGTGGTGACAAATGTTGGTGTGAGGGTGAGCAGGTTTGGGGGAGACTGGACTATCCATGGAACTGGGGGAAGGGCTGGAGGAAGGAACAGGTGAACTCTGGGGAGGTGGAGGTCTGTGATTGAAATACAATTGTGGGAATGTACTTTTGGCATATACGGCAGGGGAGGGTCAGGGTGTTGGTGGTAGGGGGATGAGTGGGAAAGGGTGCACCTGAGGTTTGCTTCTATGGAATATCAATGTGTTTATCTTGTCATAGGGTGCTATCTCAGTGGATGGAAACCCACACAATATACAAAAAATATTAAACTCCCATCCTGTGGAGTCCTGCTACATTCTCAAATAGAGTGACAAGAATCTCTCGAGTGCGTAGGTAGTGCCTAATAAAAGAAAACAGACCAATATATCAAAGCCCTCAATATTAATGCATGTAACTATGAACCTTATTCTTGTAAAATTGAAACTTAGCCTAATAATAACTATTGCCTAAGAGTTACCTCCTAAAAACCTCCTTGCTACTCAAATGTCGCCCCTCTCTAAGCCAAACTCAGCAAATAAACACACTGCCTTCCCCCCAGCAAGGGACATAATTCCTGGGTATAAGCCTCCCTGGCACCAAGGGATAAATACCAAGAACCAACCAACAATGCATTTGGAAAAAGACCTTGACCAAAAGGGAGAAACATCAAATACAAAAGGTTTTATGGCTAAGGGACTTGAAATGAGTTAGGAGGTCATTTCAGAGGTTATACTTATGCATGTCTCAGGCAGATCTCACTAACTGCCACTGTGAACAAAGCCTCAATTAGGGACACTCCTGAGGGCTCTAGAGCCATCCGGACACTATAGGCAAGGCACACAGCCCCTTGAAATCAGCACCCTGTTGGTGGGCCTTACCTTGGAATATATGACAACCTATTTCCTTATAGTAACAGAGTTAGACTAATTTAAAATCTCCCTATATATGATACCTCTACCCCTTTTATTTGCACCGCTAATTAGCACTGTACTTGCTAAATATATGTCTCAGATACTTAAATCTCCATTCATATACCAATTGAGCCCTGAATTTCAGAAGAGTTGCAGCCAACACCTACTCTCCAGTTCACTGGACTTGCCCAGGACAACTAATAAAATAATGATGATGGACAATGCCCATCCCAGAAAACAGAGTATCTACAATTACAATGAAAACAGTTCCTTCCATTTGTCCCATATGAACACACATATGGGAGGAATGCAACCATGGGAAAACTAAAGTTATTAATATTGTAGTAATGGAAGAACACGTAACATTGATATAAAGATAGCAGTTACCAGAGGTTCTGAGGGGACGGGAAGGGAATAATCGGTGGAATAGAGGGCATTTTTAGGGCATTAGAATTGAGTGTAAACCACAAGGTAACCTATAGACTTTGGTTAATAGCAATGCTCCAAAATTTATTCATAAATTATAACAAACATACCACACAATTAAGAGTTATTATTAGGGGAAGATGTGGGAGGGGGAGGAGTGGGAAATACGGGGATCCCTTATACTTTTGAAGTGGCTATTCTGTAATCTAAAACTTCTTCAAAAATAAAGTTTATTATATTTTTAAAAAAATAAGTTGTTAGAAAATCAGGATTCTCTAAAATGATAAACCGGCTACTGCAAAACATTCAGAGTCTATTGATTTCCACCCCCTTAATTAAAACGTGTCCCTAAATATCTTGGCTGGAATTCTTTAAATAGAGTATCCTAGCTACTCATAAATACTTATTGTGCCCATATGGTACTTCCCATGGGTCATCCCATTTCTCCCCACATCATCACTAAATAGGAAATGGGCTGAGAGAGGTCAAAAGACTTCTCAAGGGCCGTATAGGTTCCACCCAAGTCTCTTTTGCTCTTAACTAAGCACAGATTCCTAGGAAGAGGCTCCAGGCAAGAAAGAGTTGGCATTAAATTAACATCAATACTTTCTGTTACAGGTGTGTCTAAGATAAAGTTTTCCCAGAAGAAGGAAGATGGGTGATTGTGGCTTAGCCTCATTGATTGACCTCATTCATCTTAAAACCTCCAGCAGTTAGGAGGGGTCCATTCAAGAAATGTAAAACTCATTCAACAAATTCTTAGTCTTGAATGTTAAATCCCATATAGAGTTAAATGCTAAAGTTTCTGCTCACTCAGGGCAAAAATAAAACAGAACGAAACAAAAATTTGTAAGCTTCTCACAAAGTGCAGAATAAATCAGGGAAATCACTCAGAAGAACTTGTGTGCTTCTAAAAATCAGTTTCGAGTTACTACCTACAATTGTTTGAGTTTTATTTTTGTCAAACCAGGAAGAGTTTTGACAAGTGCAAGGTATGTGTATTTACAAAACGTGGAATAAATAATAGATGTTTTCACAATATTATTCATTTAGTTCCATCCAATGAGTGGTGTCACAGGACTAGGGGGGTCAGAATACTGTACTGTAGGGGGAAGAGCCACAGCACAGTTAGAAGCTGGAGGTACCTGTCCTGGTTCTGCCGCAGATTACTCAGTGTCCTTAGTTTAGTCACTTCTCTTTGCTGGGCCTGTTTCCTCAAAGAACAATAGGACAGCTGGAAGAGAATCCATGTTTCCCAATCTTTTTCCCATCATGGCACACACAGAAATGAACAAAGCACATTGGAGTAAGCAGGTAAGGTCTAAGGCTCTGGACACTCCATGAATCAGAAACTCAAGAATAAATATCTTGGGAGACCTGAAACTCCTGTGTGGCATACCAGTTGGAAAACTCTGGGCTGGACAATTGTTACAATACCACTAAAATTCTAAGCCTATGTTACTTCCCAAATAATTTTCAGGAGGACTCTGAATGACTCACCCAATATGCTGAATGCTGAGCCTCTACATAAAACTCTGTAAAATTCTGGGATGATATCTTCTAAAAACAGAAACAATAGACCCTCTAGGGAAGATCCTCATCCCAGGGCCCAAAGACCTTCTACTGACCCTACTACTAAACTTAAAAGGGATGTCAATCTCCTGGCAATTGTAGCCAAAATGTTGTGTGTATGTACATTTTTCTAGGGAGATATCCTTGGCGTTCATCAAATTAACAAAAAGGGTCACAGTTAAAAAGGGTAGGCTTTACTGCCATAAGACAAGCCTTGTCAACGCTTTAAACACATGGTAGCTATATTTTCCAAACCCCAAATCAAAACATATGGTCCAACAGGAGAATATAGTCAAGCCTGAAACACCTAAAAATACGGGCACGGTACTCAAACCTATGAAATGGTGATACCCCTGAAAAAAGGGGCTTTTTGTATAGGACATAAAATACATTTTAATAAAATAAAATAAAAATATGCTGATATAATTCATTAATATTCATACATTTCTAAAGCATACCCATATACTTTTAAACAAAAAGAAACTTAAGACAATATTGGAGGGAAGAGGGAGGTTTTTTTTTGACTTAAAACAAAATTCCAACTAAAGAATTCACCAACAGTGCTTACCTCCCATAAGTCATAGATTTTCAGTTAATGCATTTTCTTCTCATAGGTTGGCTTTCTTTTCTGACAGCCTCAGCTGGTTTCCTGTGAGTGCAGTCATTCATTTATAAGTGGTTATTAAGTGAAAAAACTGTCTTCTAAAATGCATATGGCTTGCCAAGGAGCTCCTTAGAGAGGAACATACCCAAGTGTCTCTGACTCTTGGAAGTTAGATCACCCTTATACTGGATCTGCTTCTTCCCTTCATCCTCTGGAGAGAAATGGTGGGGAAGAGAGGGAGGGAGACTGGGGGGAGGGGAGGGGTGTCCCCAAATCAGAATGGGAAGGGAGTGCCCAATATCCTCCCTAAGCCATGAGCCAGGGACCACATGTCCATAGTATCCCCAGATTTTACTGCCCAGGGTTAAATCAAGTCAAAGAGAGCGGTCCACCTGCTCTGAAGGTCGCTGCCTGGCCCCCGTACCATGCGCTGGGCACTCCAATATGGGCTTTCTGTAAAACAAGGGTAAGGACAAGGGGCCACTGAGCCTGCCCACAGCCAGGAGCCTTTCCCTGCACTGCGGACAGTCTGCAAGAATTAACCCAAAAGAAGAAGAGAGTGGTGGAGGGGGAAAGGGGATGGGATGAGGAACAGATCAGTGGTAGTTTCCTCTTGGGTGCAGCATGAAATGCAGCTTATTTTACTTAAACTCATGAATCCTCCATGAGGAATTATGAGTCTCATGTTAGAAAGATGAACTAAGATGCAAAGAAATTACAAACATAGGATTAGATGGACTAATGAGCTTATCACTTCAAGTGATTGTCCCCTGATCCCATGGTAAAAGAGAGCCTTTGCCCTCCTCTCACTGAAGCCTTCAAGAAAGGAAAAGAAAGAAAAGAAAGAAGGGAAGAAGGAAAGAAGAAGGAAAGAAGGAAAAGAAGGAAAGGGAGGGAAGGAGGGAAGGAGGGAGGGACTAGGCAAGAATAATGAAACAAAAACAAATGTGAATTAAAATAAAAAGTGACTCAGCCTTGAGTCAGCACCTCAGTACAGATAAACAAACGTGTAATCCGAGGTCACGTCAGAACAAAAATTCTTGGGACCAGTGCTGTGGGTTGAACTGCATATCGCCCTAAAAGATCTGTTCAAGTCCTAAGCCCCTGGTGCCTGTGAAGGCGACCCTGTTTGACAATAGGGTCTTTTCAGAGGCCATTAGTTAAGATGCGCTCGTACTGGATTAGGGTGACCTTAATCCAGTGACTGATGTCCCTGAAGGAAGAGAGCGACTTGGAGACAGTCACACAGGAGGTGATGAAGAAGGCAGAGATGCGAGTGGTGCATCTGCCAGGCCAGGAGCGCCGAGGCCGCCGGCGACCACCGGAGGCCTGGCGGGAGCAGGGAAGGCTCCCCCTGGAGCCTCCAGAGACAGCCTGGCCCTGCCGAGCCCGTGATTTCAGACTTCTGGCCTCCGGAGCTGCGAGAGACGCCATTTCTGCTCCCAGTTTGTGGCCCTTAGTTACAGCAGCCCAAGAAATCAGTAGAGCAGGAGCGCGTGCCTTGCCACGTGGCTGCCTCAGAACCTGCACACACCCGTCACCTGTGAACAGAGGACACAACCCGCTGAACCCCATTGCCCCCTAGCCACCTCCCCGCGCCTGCCTGCCTTCCTGAGCCCTGGATCGCCCGCGCCGGGCCCTGCCCTCACTGCCGACCCCTTCCAGTCCTCGTGACCCCTCAGCAAGGCCCCTTGCTAAAGCTCAGTCAGTCACAGAATGAGAGGGCCGGGCTAGACTTATTTCCCCAGCCAGGGTCTTTGAAGATAGCGATGAGGGTTTGAGTTTTTGTACTAAAACAACTCTGTGATTTGTTGTATTATGAATTGGCCTGTGACAGAGCACAACGGCTAAATGAAGGAGCGCGTGTCTTTCCTCGGGCTGGAACGCTGACATCTCAGCATGCGAACTGCTCAGGACGCTGGTTCACAAAGACGACTGAAAGGAAGACAAAACTCACGATTACTTGAGTTTGACAGATGAACTCTTTCAAAGCATGAGTCCTGCCAGGAGGAGGTTCACAGGGCCATGACAGGGGCACCACAGCTGGCCGCCACGGGACCAGGTGACCACTGCAGCAGGTGCAGTTCTGACAATCAGGACTGTGGTGATAACCGTCTGCACCAGAGAAGTGAGCAGGACTCCCCGACACAGGAAACACTCCCTGAGCACCCAGCAAAGAGGTGCCGTGGCCCTTCCAAGCCCTCTCTGAGCCCACGACAGCCTCCTGCTGTCCCCTGATGGCCCAGGCTTCCATCTCAGGCCTCCTGAGTGCCACACTATGCTCTGAATTTTCTCACATCTGAGCTGCCATGTCTCCAGCCTTCCGTTTCCCATTCCCAAGGGGCCTCACTCATTAAGGAAGATGTTCAGTTCTACTCCTTTGTTCAGTGAGTGCTGGTGAGTCCATCAGCCAACATGGGCCTTCTAGAGAGATGCCTTGGCTTTGGAGGGCTGCAGTAACAAAGCACCACAACTGGGTGGTTTAATGCAACAGAAGCTTATTGTCCCAAGGTTCTGGAAGCCAGAAGTCTGAAATCAGGTTGCCAGCAGGGCCATGCTCTCTGTACAGCCTGTAGGAGAGAATCCTTCCTTGTTCTGTTGTTTGCCAGCAATAATCACTCCTTGGCTTGCAGATGCAACACTCCAATCTCTGCCTCCATCTCCACATCATCGTCTTCTATGTCTCTCCCCCACTTCTTACAAGGACAACTGTCACATCAGATTGGGGTCCACCCTAATTCAGTATGACCTCACCTTAGCTTGAATACATCAGCAAAGATCCTATTTTCAAATAGGGTCCCATTCACAGGTACTGGGACTTAGGACTTGAACATATCTTTTTGGAGGACACAATTCAACCTAAATTCTAAACCTCATTTCCCTAAAGATAGTTCTACTTGAAAAGAACAAAAAGAAACAAACAAAGAACAGTATACAACAGCAAGCTGCAGAGGCAGACAGCCCAAATGAATGCGTCTTTGTCCAACTCTAAGCCACCACACGACAGCAAACGTTCATGACACATGCACGTCACTGGGTGATGAAGTCCACGTTGACCTCCTGCTTGTCCACAGGAAGTTCACTTAAGCAGCTGTACTGGAGAAGATGGTGGAGGCATGTGATATCTTTTGGGAGGCATGTGATATCTCACTTTCTTCCAGAACTTGGTCTTTGCAGACTGTGATTCCTCTGTGAAGTTCCCACTCCACCGGATGGCTCCATGTTTCTGTTTGATATACTTAATTGACTCTGGCATGTCTGTATAGTCCTTGATTTTCTCCAGTTCAATCAAAATGACTTTCATTCCATCCTGGACGAGAGCATTGTATAAAGCAATTTGCTCTTCTGACATGTTCTTTAATAGGCCAAAGCCCGGCAAGTCAGGGGCTACAATCATTATCAGCCTCCTGCACAGTTGAATGTTTTCATCAATGACATTGGCCACCGCTAAGAAGAAAGAAAGAAGAAGATATTCAGAATATCTCTTGATTAAAATAGCCTGAGTCTTAATACAATAGAGAATATTAGAAATCAGTACTGAAAAAAGACAATGAACTTTAAAGTAAATGTAATTTAATCAGAAATGGATTCACGAAATCTTTTACATTTTCATCTCCTCTGAAAGCCTTCCTGACTTTTCTCTGAAGAATTAATTCTCTCTGTTCATGAATCACATTATTTATTAAAGTTAGTTATTTACACATCACTTTCCCTGGCCCACGCTCTCCACCCACAGACTACGAACTGCTTAGAAAAAGGATCTTGTCCTGACTAAATTGGTTTCCTCAGAATAGCTGAAGGTCTGCCATATATTAGATGACAAACATAGTTTTTAAATTAGATTTAGAAAGGAGAGGGAAAACATAGATCATTCAAATGTTGTGATAATCTTGTATTTGTGTTTTCCTCTTATACTTTGCAGCTCTTCTAGTGACCAGGGCTTAGAGAACTGATTCAGAAACTAAATAATACACTCTAATGGTTGCTTGGAAGAGAATGGTGGGGAGGTACTTTGAATATCCAGCTATGCAGAGTCTGTTCTGCCTGCAATTGTCTCCCATGGCACATAAGACTACATAGACTATTACTATAGAATATTTTGTATGTCCTTTTCTGTTTGGCTTAATTTTAGCACCTAAAATGGTACCCTGAACATAGTAAATGCTCAATAGCAGTTGAGTGAGTAAATGAATAAATATCTATATGCTTATGAAATGAAGGCTCTCCCACATGTTTACAACAGGCTCGAGTTGAAATTTTCATTTCCTCTTGGAGGATGATTTCATAACTTGAAAAGGCGTAGACTTCTCTCATGGATATGAGTAGCCTAGAAATCCAATGTACTTAGGAATCTTTTAAAGTGACCTGGAATAGGGCACTACTAAATGCTATGAAGTAGCCATCTCGATTTCCCAGTACTTGAAAAGGGTGTTTATTTCAGATTTCAGCCATTTCACTGTAAAGCCATCAATGAAAGGGAACATATAGGACAAGAGGGAAACTCCCATTTTGTTGAGTCCCATAATGGTCCCTTCTCAGGTTTTCCCTCATTTAATTCTCTCACCCGGCTCAGGAAAGCATTCTTTTCCCCAGTTACAGATGAGACAACTGAGGTTTAGAGATGTTAATCGCACTGACCAAAGCCATACTCCTAATAAAATGGGAGACACGAATAAGGAACTTCTTCCCTTATTTAGGTCCGGGGGCGAGGAGTGGGTATAGCTGAGGTATATAAAATCAGCTTTAAATGTGAGCTGATTTACATATTCAAACCGACTGAGAAGTCAGCATTTAGTCTCTATGGCATGAGGGCAAACGGCCACTTGTCTCCTTTCAGTCTCTTGGCCGCTGTGACGCCATTAGCCACCTGTTCAAGAGATGGGTTATCCTAGTCCTTCCTCCAAAGGAGAGTCACATTATTCCAACCGGGAATCCCAGACGTCACATCACGTCGTGTTGCAAGAACGAGCCTGATGAGAGAAGAGCTGGGCCCTAACCTCTCTGGTCGGGGCTGGCCTGGCTTTTGTGGTTTCCAGGAGGAGACATGCAGAGGCCCCGCCATATGTAAAGCAATGGAAGGGGAGCAGCTGCTCCCCTTTTGATTCATTTGTTGTTTTTACACCTCACTTCAAACATACCTTGTCCAGGAAAGTCGTCCCTCCCAAATATAAATAACTTATATCCACACTGCCTCTCCAGCACCTCTGGCAGGAACTTCAACACAAGCCTGTCCATGTCATGCCTCCGGCTTTCTCTTTGAAACTTAGGGTGTAAGACATATGCATCATACAGCTTCCTGTCTGAAAAGAAAACCAGGCAAGCTCAGGGAATTATTCTTACCACATTCTTTTCTTTTAACAAAGTGAAAACCTGAGCTGCTACCATTGTGTCCCTTTTGCTTGTGTTCAATGAATTCGAAGTACCCAACTGGCTGACTTGGTGGAAGGCACCTCATTCTCACAAACAGACCTGGAAGGAAGGTGACCTTATGCCCATTAGGAATGAAGCTGAGAGTAGAAGCATTGCACGATTTCTCTGAGGTCAAAAAACCCTAAAGCCTAAAAGCTTTTTGACTCTAAGTCCAAAGAGACTACAGTGTGGCTGAAAGGGGAGACTTGGGAGCAAGAGATTTCAACAAAGTTACCGTCCCTGGTTCTTGTGCAAGAGGAGAGTCCTACCTGCACCAGGCAACATGGGCCCTCTCCCCCCTTACGTAGACCCCCAGGCATGGCAACTATGCAGCCTAGCATCTTAGAGGAGCGAGCACCTGAGGAGACTCTAAGAATCCAGGGTGTTGTACTAAGAAGCCAAATGCAACAGCACGTGTGGTCATCATCAGGATGAGCATTTACTGGCAAGTAGGAGTCCCCATGCTGGCCAGTGCAAAGGAGAACAAGGCACAACATCTAACAGGGCAGACTTCACACACACAGAAATGGAAAACAATACAAGGCACTGTAACAAATAGCTGTATTCTTATCTTATATTTGCCTCTATATGTTATTTAAGGGGTTGGGGGATTTAGAAAAATTGAGGGGCTGAGAGCAGAGGGTGAGCAGGGCAGGGAGGAGTACAGCTTGAGAAGGTCACGGAAGGTAGGAATATTTCTGCTCTACTCAGGGTTCGTATGAATGAGTAAGAAACAGACAGGGCCAGAGGGTTTGCGTAGGAGACAGCAGGGCCTCCTGGTAAAGGCAGCATTGCTGGGTCTCTAAGACGACAGCAGACCGGCAGGTGTTATCACTGCCTCTGCCCAGGCCCTGACACTCAGGCCTCTCTTCTCTCGATATGTTTCTCTTTTCCCCACTGGCTCCGATTTACTTGACCACCAGGTAGAACTTAAAAAAAAAAAAAAAAGTAAAAAATGATAACCTTGGCTTGGTCAAGTATATCCTCTTTTTGATATACTTGTACCCTGCTACTAAGTAAACCATCTGAGGATACAGGGACTCCTTGCTCTCCAAACTCAGTGACAGAAGAAAGTTGAGTAGTGTGAGTGTCTCACATCTTTAAAAAACTCAAAAATGCCTCAAATTTTTGACCATGGGGGGGGGGGAGTAAACTTTTGAAAAGTGGAATGACTCACTGACACGTTCTCAAAATGCAGCAGGTTCCAGTCACTTTCAAATGACCAATTTATAATTTAGAGGCCAGAGAGCAAAGATCAAGTTGTAGCCATTTTGCTTTCTGCTTTGGCTCCCTGAATTTGAAGGGCTCTGCCAGGCAACCACACGCTGGGGACTTTCCGGGCTCTGTGGCGCACGGACCAACAGTCAGAGACGTGGTTATATTTTTGAATGACAGGTAAGGAAGCTGAGACCCAACAGCTGCATGGTTTTCCAAGGTCTTCCAGCTGAGTGCTCAGCCCTGATTCAAGCCTAAGTTTTTTACTCACAGTCCACCATTCTCTCGTGGCTGAAAACAAGAACTGGGAGCAGGAGACTTCGCAGAGCATATCCGATTGGTCCAGTGCAAATGTGGCAGACTGT
This sequence comes from Tolypeutes matacus, assembly GCA_026826555.1. Classification (NCBI taxonomy): domain Eukaryota; kingdom Metazoa; phylum Chordata; class Mammalia; order Cingulata; family Chlamyphoridae; genus Tolypeutes; species Tolypeutes matacus. The sequence continues at coordinate 64,592,260 of JAKSZT010054030.1, forward strand.
ATTTCCCAAAAGTAGCCTCAGCAATATTTCTGGTCCCACCTGCTCTTTCAGAACTTTGTCACACCCTCACAAAGAGGTGGGACCTATTTCTCCTCCCCTTAAAATGGGGCACACCTTGGTCGCTGCCTTGACAAATAGAATGCAGTGGATACGACACTGAGGTTATCCAGAGGCCAGGTCATAGCAAGAAAATACGGCTTTTGCCTGGTTCTCTTGCCTTTGAAAGACTCACCTTTCTGTGCCACCCTTTCAGCTCCACCATGCAATGAGCAGGCCCAAATTAGCCCACACAGAGAGACCACTAGGAGATGCCCCGGTGGAGAGGAACTAAGCCAGACAGCCAGAATCAACTGCCAGTCTTCTGGCTGAGGCCCCAGACATGAGAGAGAAGAGACAAGCCTGCCCTATCCATACTCCTGACCCATAGAATCTAAAAGCCAAGTAAACAGTTGTTTTAAGCCACCAGGTTTTAGGGTAATTTGTTTCCCAGCCATAGGAACTGAGGAGAATCCTAACAGCAGTAGAGAACACGAGTTGAAGGCCCCCTAAGTATCTACTTCCTTCATCAAGCAAGTTCCACCCAGGTGACCACAGGCGAGGGTTCTGAGGAAACTGCTGGCCCTGCTACGGACGCACTCACAGCCCGCCGCTGCCTAGTGATGAGGTAACAGTTCATTCAGGCAGAAGATCTGGCTAAACTTTTGTTTTCTAAGAAAACACAACCCTACCTTCACTATTAAAGCATTTGCATATGCCTTTATTGAGTGTTGGCCAAAAAAAAACTTATTATGAAAGATTGCCTAAAGGTTATTCATTACTTTCTCACGCTATTGCTACATTTTAGTCCTGATTAAATCAGGCCAGTGGAAAAATCAGACAGAATCCATCTGGCCTTCATGAAAGTGTTTTACTGGACCGCGTGAGGTCTGCTGTCTTGTCCACACCATGCCCAGCAGACACTGTAAGAAAGGCCACAGGAAACATGCTATTGTGTTTACTGGGAGGACACTGTTGAGGAGAGGCTCATTCCATTGCACCCTTTTAAAGTGAAGAGCCCCCCAAGTATTTCCCTTAGAAATTAGCCTCAGGAAAGGCCGCGTTCTCTCAGGAGCGACTGAAAGGGTTTGACACAAAGTACACGATGAATCTCATGCCTGCCTTTGCTTCATCTTCTACAGAAAACTCACCTCTAAAAACCGCACGGGATGTGTACTTAAGTCTACCTCTTGTTCTTTCTGATCACGCTACTTTTTGTTTCCCTTTGCCATATTCACTGCATCTGTTTTGCTTTTTGGTTTTAATCGTTCTTCTGTCGATTTGGAAAAACAGGAGGGAACACACACATCTCTCTAGTAGATGTGAAAACGCATCCTTGGGTTTTTGCATACACGCTCGCCTGGCAGGAGAATTTTAAAAGTACCTGTGATTTAATAGGGAATATACAGAACTCACCGACTTTAGCCAGGCCTGTCAATGACTCAATTCTGCGAGCACCCTATACTTACTAATAGTGCTACAAAGCCTGACCAGTCAGTCAGGTTGGAGGAAACAACCTCCCGTAAAAGGACACCATCTCCCTCCCTTCTGCATCTACCTCTTCCATTCATTTCTCAGGATGATGCCCAATCACACACAAAATACCCTGCAGGGAAGCCAAGCTGGAAGCAGCACGCATCTTCCAGTGGCCACGCCAGCACGCGGTAGAAGCCACGTAAAGCCATCTGTCCTCAGCAACGCTCTACGGGGTGATACAGGATCGTTCTCAGAGACGGAACTGTGACGGAGTCACAAAATACATGCAGATAGAAAAGGACTCCGGGCTCCAAATCCCGGCTGCAGAGGGCAGGGCTCTCGGAGCTGTCGCAGCGGCTCAGCACGCCTGTTCGGGTGACTCACTTTTCCTTTTTCTCTCTTCCTGCAAAACTTGACCTCACTAATAGCAGCTTCCACACACACTAACGCACACACCAAGTCACGGCTGCAGTCGCACCCCGTGGGAGTCACCGTGAGTCAGGGGAGTGAGGAATGCCACGGAGCTCCCAGGGATACCGCTGAAGTCCACTCACCACGCCCTGACCAAAGGGAAAGCAGCCAAACCATGCACATCTTTGCGTCAGAAAAAAAATAAGTGGTGCTGGGCTGAATGCTCCTCTTTCAACCAACGGGACTCAGACACAGGTAGAAGGACAGGCACCTAGGGTTATACAGCAGGGAACCTTCTTTGCTCCATGGACCCCTCTGCCAGCCAGGTGAAAAACCACGGACCCCTTCTCAGAATGTAGCGGCAGAGAGTTTTATGACACTCAACGAGCGTCAGGTCTAACAACTACCGTAATTCTGAAATATGGATGAGCGAAAGCGATTCTTCGAGATAGGCAACAGCTGTAATGCGATATGATTGAATACTACTGTAATTTATTGCACACATTCAAAAGTGCAGGATAATGCTAGACTTCAGTTAGAGGCCAGAGAAAATAAAATAAGTGGTTTTTTTTTTTTTCGATTCAAGCTCACGGACCCCCTGAAATCTTTACAGCCCCTGGTTAAGAACCCCTCATACAGAGCAACTTCAGCGGGGAGAGCTGCCAATGGTGTGAAGACCACAAAAAAATATACAAAAATGCACATCTAACTGGACCATCTGCTATACTAGATATGCTTGATTTCTACAACTGATTTTTCTCATCCAAAAGGAGATCATTGCTTTCTACATAGGCCGACAATTGCCAATATTGTATTCTGAAATTCAAGCTAGAATAAAGTCCATATTTGGACATGTACGTTTTATAAAACCTGTGGACAACAGTTTGCATACTGTTTTTATACACAAAGAAGGCTGTGAATGTAAATAACATTCTTCTATGTATTAAGTACTCATTAAACTTGCTTGGACAGTCTCCCCCACATCCCTGCCTGGTCAGCAGTGCAGGTCTCTGGACCTGAAAGTTATAAATTTGTGTATCTCTGCACATGCCACTTACACAGACTTCTCAATGCCTTGTATTATTTTTTCCATCCAATTAGGGGAAATTCAAGCAGACTTATTATATTTTTAATGGCCTTAATAGGTCACATCCATTCTCAGTCAAAAAGAAAATATCACAAAGAGTTAATCTGCAACTGTGGGAAAAACCTGTTACCCTGCATTTGACACTGGCTGCACAAACTAGAGACCCCAAAGCAGACAAGCGGGTGGCAGCCTACTTCTGACCTCCAGGAAAGCAACGGAGCTCCTCCTCTCCCACAGGACCCAGCTGCATGTTTTCCTGTATACAGCTAGCTCACTTACTCCCCACAACACTCTATGAGGCAGCCTTTGATTTTATCCCTCTTTTTTTTTTTTTTATAGCTGAGATACAAGAAGAAAATTAAATACCTGTCCAAGATCACACAAATGAGCAAGTGGAGAACTCTGATTCAAACTCAAGTCTGTCTCTCACCAAGACTGAGCACTGGGGACTCATCTCCAAGACTTGGGGTTGCAGACTATGGTCTTTTCAGGCCCCCCAGCCAGCTGCCCGTCTCCATAAGATACACTCTGCTCATCAAGGATGGAGAACACTGTGCTCCAGGAGAAATTGTCTTCTTTTGCAAACACTGATCAATGTGAGAACCTTTCTAAAATGGGTGCAGTGGGATCCAGAAGATGATTTCCAGCTGCTCAGCAAAAATGTACTCTGTCACTAACACCATGAAAGCCTTAGGTGAGCGAGCAGTGCTGATGATCATAGGTGAAAAATTTCTCCAAAGCGTAGGAAGTTCTAGGGAGACTGCTTCCTCTAAATTTTCCATGAAACATGAAAAGCAAGCTAGTAAAATAGGGCAGTGTGAAGTTAAAACGGTCATATGGAGGAATGAATCCCAATTATGAAGCCTTTTTCAATGAGTATCGATATTTACCTTCAACAGGCCCAGTAGAAGGGAAGGTGCTTCGATACCAAAGTACAATGTCAATCTTAAAAAAGGTGCCGATGAATACAACCAACACGGCCACACCTGTCAAGGCAATGAACCCTCCTATCAGGTAAGCTCGAAAGTCTGGAGCTATAGATGGCAGGAGAAAAAAGAGAGAGAGAGTCAACGATATCCTTTATCAATGCAGATCATTGTAGAAACACCAAGTGGAAATGTATCAGATGTCAAAGAGCTGAGCATGCTGCTTAAATATTGCTTTAAATTTAAATAATAGGTATGGAGTAGAATAATCTGCTCTGGACAAAGAATATAAGGAAACATGTCTTGGGCTCTTGGGTACCTGGGAGAGGAAAATTCTGGAGGCTCCCAGCCGCCAATGGCAGATGCCTCATAGCTCCCAGTCGCATCAGGACTGCTTTCAAAATATACATGGTCAGATTCTACTGCATCAATTCTAGACCCTCCCGGGGTGGGGCCTGAGCATGTTTAATTGGCAGAGTTTCCCAGGTGACTGTTACACGGTCTTGATTAATAAGCGCTGTGGTAACTGCTTTCCCCATTACTCAAACTGAGTATCAGGACCCCTGTCATAAATAAAGAGCCCTCAGCTGTCTCCCCTACGGGCCGTCTCTGCTCCGCAAGATTGGCTGAGAGCCAAATTCCCACCTAGGCTCACACTCTTGGAAAGGGCGTTTCCATCCTGCTTTGCTCTGTGAGCACACTACGGGGCAATTATGAGCAAAAGTAATGGGGCAGGAGATGACAGAGTCGCTGAACCAGTTACTCTGGAACTCCAAGTCCCTGCAAACAGGCTCCTACAGATCTGAGAAGAGGAACAAGGCAGCTTTCTGCCTTACTACAACCCCAAACCCAATGCCTCCCCCCAAAAAGCAGCTTCTAGGAAGGAGAAAATCTGAAAAGAGGAAGAAGGAGAGAAGAACAGAAATCCTCCCGCTCTCCACGTCCACCACATATACCACTTCCTTCATGGGCCCCTCCTGATTCTCCAATCCCAACTAGATAGCAGGAAGAGTGGGGGGAGGGGGGCTCTTTTCTCTCTGAACCCCCACAGTGCTTTCATTTTGTTTTAATATTCATTAAAGAGTTTATTAGAGCATGCTTTAGGTCACACCATGTTGTAAACCAAAGACTTCCTTATTTACTATTGCCTTCCCCTCAATGCATAGCACAGAAGTGTGCAATAACGAAAAACACATTTGGTGCCTTAAAAATATCAATCCAATGATTAAGTCCCAGGAGATTCAAGGTTAACTGCTCACACACGGTGCCCAGCGTGATCCCTAGCCCCCGTCAGAGCCCCCAGCTTCTAACCATGATTACACCCAGTCTGCGCTCCTCGCATGCAGTCCTTCTTTTGGCCCCTTCCCCTGCTTTGTTACCATTCCTTCTCAGAGTTACAAGGCATCCGCTCCCTTTGGGAGGAACCGTGTCTGGCAGCCTTTAATAATAAATACTGTAGGGACCTGGTGTCATGGTCCATCAGCTGCCATGCTAGCGAGACCATTCCCACAATAGGTATGAGATTCAAAAAGCCCCTGGTTAAGCAGACAGGCCTGGAATTTGGGAGGTCATTTATAGCATTTAGACATGTTGTATCCTCTGCCCTGTAAATCAGTTGAAACGTTGATGGAATTGGAAATAAGAAATTAATGAATAAGTTCAAAGGGAGTATAGGCTTTGGAATAGAAATAAATGGGAAATACCAGTTGAAGGCCTGTTAAAAGTGATATTTGCCATTTAAGGCCATGTGCCAACTTTAACCTGAGGTGCTAGCTGAGGACAAGTGATTTTAGGAATTCTCAGGCAGGTACACCCTGTCTGAACAACAAATGTCAAAAATGATTCCAATCTGGAGGTGTCTTCAACAAAAATAAGGAAGTCAAGGAAGCTGTAAGCTTAATTCTGCCCCCAAGTAAACTGACATGAGGCTTAGATTTAAGAGGGCAATTTTCCTAAGAAAATTAGGGCAACGAAAGAAAGTACACATGGACAAAAATAAGTTGAATGTGCAGTATGAAATGAATGTTAGCAGAAACAAAAATGGATTTAGTAAGCACAGGTTTCTTAACTGGCTTAACAAGCAGACAGTGCCCACCCCCTCCTCTGGCATGACCGGCAGGTGTTGGTAACTGAGAGCTGCATAAGCTCCTCTGAGCCTGGACTCTGCTTCAGAATCCTTTTGAACACAGTGCTTCCAGGTAGCCTGTATTGGCACGGAAATCTAGATTGACCATCTTCAGTCTAGGTTACTAAGCAAAGAACTCCAACCTCGAGCTTGAGGCAGATTTAAGTTATGACTTCAGGTTTCATGGAATCTCCAAGGCTTCCTACAATCAGCTATCCCTCTTTTCTTTGAGGTGGCCTGAGTCACTCCCTCTGGCTTAGGCCAGCCTGAATTTCTGCTGGAGAGCTACAGAGGGATGAAACAGGGGTAGGGGGGTGGGGTGAGGTGCCAGCACATTCTGCCCTGCTTCCTGGGTGAAAAATGATCCCTCCCCCACCAGCCTATGAGGTTCCTTCTTCTCCTGGGCATCGCACATTTCCGTACCGGCCTCAGAGTCATCTCCTTCATCAAAATATGGGTTTCAGGATTCCCTGCCCATGGAAGACCCACCTCTACCCTGACTGATTCTGTGTTCTGCAAGGTAGGTGAAGGAGGCTACTAGAAAAGGCAAGAGAAAAGGTAGCTCAGGGAGCCCGAGATGCCACACAATTTGAACTTTGTTCCAGTTGCGAGGAGGTGGCACCAACTGTCAGGCAGGGGAGTGGCAGAGTTGTAACCGTCCCTGGGGAAGAAGACTCTACAACAGTAAGTAGCATAATCTGGATTCTCAAGGCAAGGGAACTGTTTAGAAAACGAATGTCATCATCTAACTAGCACCCTGGAACCAGGACAAGTTTTCAGAACTTACTAAGTGTTATGTTCTGTGTTGGCTTTACAAAATTACCTCGTTTGATTCTCTCATACACTGCTAGGGTATGGAGAGTATAAATTAGCACAATCACATTCAAGAACAGTTTGGCATTATAAGAAAAATTTAGGATGGTCTCACTGGCAAGTCTAACCCAGTGAACTATCATCGAGGCCTGCTAGGATAAGAGTGCAGGAGTGCTCATAGCAGCACTAATAGACCCTAGTCCCAAGTGGGCACACAGCTAGGGCACCACGGATCAGGAGGAGGATTCGTCAATGGCGGTGAGCAACTACAGCGACAGGCTGCCCCAGCGACACATCAGTGAGTCTCGGGAATCTAAGAAAAGGAGCAAGACCTGAAAAAAAACACACCCGATAACTCTCTTTATATAAAGTTCAAACACAGGCAAAACTAACTATATATGTATAGTGGTAGCATTTCCACATTTGTGGAAAAGCAAGGAAGAGAAGCGGGGCTTTCTCTTTCTTGATCTAGATCAGGGGTTCTTAACCAGGGGTTCACAAACCCAAAGATTTCAGGGGGTCCATGAGCTTGAATTTCAAAAAATCAGCTTATTATCTTTATTATACGGAAATCCAGCATTTCCTTCACTTATGAGAAGTATCATTTCCTATCGCATCACAGTTGTTGCGTATCTTGAAAAGTCACTTATGTTCATCCATACCTCGAAATTACAGTAGTTGTCAGACCCGACGCTAGTTGAGCGTCATAAAACTCTCTGCCGCTACATTCTGAGAAGGGGTCCGCGGTTTTCACCTGACTGGCAGAGGGGTCCTTGGAACAAAAAAGGTTAAGAACCCCGGTTCTAGATGGTAGTCTCATGTAGGTCTGCTAAATGATTATTTGTCATATGATATATAAATTCTGTATATCTTTTTCTCCCTCTCTCCCTCTCTGTTTATATATATTTCACAATAAACATTTTTTTTTTTTTTAAATCCCAATTGATTTTCCCAACGACACCGGGATGGAAGTACTATTATGACCCTCATTTTACAGAGAAGGAAACTTGAATGTGGAGAGGTCAAGTACCAGAGCTGTGTCCACCCCACCGACAAATGGCAGTGCCCGGGTGGGAGCCGAGCCCTCACGTCCCTGGCTGTCACCCCGTACCATCTCCCTGCTGGTGGGAGTGACAAGGAAGGGCGGATGCAGCAAGCAGGACTTTGGGGGAGAATCCAGAGAACCTGGCAGCCCCCTGGGTCTGAGGCATGAGAGAGAAGGGGAGCTCCAAGATGACCCTGGATCTTGAACTCACATAACTTGGGATCGGGGCTTTTGTTAACAAAGATGGGAAAAATGAAAGAGAAGCAGGAAGAGTGAGCCTTCCATCTTTAGTCCAATCGGCTGCTGGAAACGCAGGACTGCCACTTCGGAAGGGAGAAGACGGCTGGAGACTAGGAATGTGGTTTCACCCACATGGGGATGAGAGTGGAAGCCAGGAGTGAGGGGCATCCTCAGGGCAGAGGATGCAGGAAGCACCAATGCTGGAAAGTCAAGAACCGCCCACGGACCACAGAGGGAGTGGATGCACAGGACTGGTTGGGGGAAAGGCGATTAAAAGCGACTCTCTCTGGCCAGGAAAAGCCACTGAGAAGAGGAAAAAGGTGAGGACAAGGCCCTTTCCATTTGATGCAACCAGAGAGGATTCTGCATGGTTCCAGAGTGAGGAGAGGAAGTGTCATGTGCTCACTCGCAGTCAAGGCAGCTGGCTACAGAGGGGCCTTGGCCCCCGAGTTGTGGAAGTGAGATAAGGCACGTGCACACCGCAGGCTGCAAGCTGCTGTGGACAGACTCCAGAACTCTGCTATGGGAAGGGAGACGATGCAAGCTCAGCACATCAGGGCCCTGGCAGGTGCCAAGGTGCATTTGCTAGCTCAACCACCCAGCAACCCCTGGACCAGTGTTCTACGTGGAGTTTAGAAAAATATTTCTTAGCTAGGATGTGTGCAAACATGGGTTTAACTTGTTATTAAGGGAAATGGGTAAATTCAAATTCTCTGCTCTTGCAGGAAGATAACCAAAAAATACATATATTAATAGAATCAAGAAAATAAAAGATGTCTTGCTAAGTCCAGCATCAGCATTTACAATATGCTTCATACACTTCCCCTAGTATGTTACGAATTGAAAGTTGTTCCCCCAAGGTTATAATTTCTCCCTTGACTACCAATTCCCAGTGGATAAGCAATGAGCTCTGTCCAGTGATGGGTATAATATGTACACACCTTAAGTCTGAAGCACCCCTCCTCCAAATATCAGAATTTAGCCTCTGTAGATAATTTTACGAAATTTACATGATTAAAATATATACCAGCATTTTATATGCATGTCAAATTATTTCTAATAAACTAAAAGCCAAAAATCACAAGCAAATGGCTATAAAAGTTGAGCAATCAGGTTTAATAAAGGAAATGTTCTCTTTTCCTGCATGTTGATGCATGAAATCTCAAATATTAACATGGCGTTTTCAAAGCATACTACAGTAAAACCAAGAAACCTCATCAGGCTCTGCATCAGCTTCTCACCGGATTTCGTATTTAGTTTCTCTATTCAACACGACCCTGTGGCTTCCCGCCAGGTATTTCATATCACTTCTCTTCCATCTGCTTCCTCCCCATCACACTGAGCCCTCTGACAGCACGGAGCCCGCTGCACCATTACCTGGGAGTTCTAACATAATGTACGCCGCCGACACTCCAGCATGGCACACGAAAGGACGGCCATAATCTTCCATTTTCACTTCCAAGAAGGTTATGTTGACCGTGTAAAACTTATATTGCTGAAAAGACACCCATTTTCTATTAAAGAAAAGAGACCGTCATTAGTACACAAACCACGTGTGCCCAGCATATTTTATAATATTTATTTTGGAGAACAAAGTCGTTTCCTGGACAACACTCTGGGCCTTCATTGTACTAGAACACTGAGGTGTGTTGATGGAGCACTTCCGCTTGTGCCTTTTCTTCTGGACAGGGATAAGGAAATGTGGTTGTGTTAACTGGGGCCCCCAGCCCCAGCCCCTCCACGACTCCTCTCTTATCCCAAGACATCCATGCTTCAAGACCCAACAGGCTTCATCATTCTAGCTGTTTCCACCCTCAGTTAATGATTCTGCAGGTCTCCCTGAGAGCCCCCAGGTAGTTGCTTGTTTTGTTAGTTAACCCTTGAATGCCTGTGGTTCAGACTTCAACTCAATGGGAAAGAGACTCGCTTTCAGTAGGAGCTGAGCCTGCTCTGCCAGACCTCGCCTCCCTCACCAGGTTGTAAACAGATGGACGGCAGCCAGCCTCTCACACTTCTTTGAACAAGAAGCATGGCCATGAACTCACGGTGAATCAACAAAGCCCAAAGGAGTGATGAGGAGCCAGTAAGAACTTTATATACACATAAAGGAAAAACCAGTAGTAACGCCAAATTAACAGAGACGGAGACATTTTTGTTAGCTTTTAGAGAAGCCAGGAAAACAAAACACCTACTCGATTCCTTCTCTGACTCGTTTGGATTCGCTGTAGTAATGATCCACCCAAGTGTTATTGACCTTCCAGGACCGTGAGTTTGTGTTCTCCCTGCTGTCTGTTATATTGCAGTCCACAATAAGGATGGAGCCTGAAAAATCAAACTCAGAAATAGCAAAGGAAGATTCTGCAGATAACGGCTGTCATATAGATCTTGCTCTTAAGCTTTGCATGTCTTTTGATGACCAGAAATATCCCCCCAGATGTTAAACTACTTTATTGCCCTCCCTCTGAAAAAGATCATAAGAAAGAGTGGGCTTCCATGGTGTCTACTGAACGAGATATGCATCTGCGGCAAAAACGCACTGGCTTCTGATGAGTGTTTTCCACAAGATCAAGGCATAAATACTACTTCTACTCCTAAGTAATATTCGTGAAGAACTTTACAGAGTTTGCCAAGCATTTCGCACACATTTGCTTTTTCAGTCCTCATCTCTTCAAAACAATCCTACAAGGCAGAGAAGGGAGATGTTATTATCCCCCATTTTACAGATGAGAAAATTGAAGCTCAGACAGAACGAGCGACCTGCCCAAGGTCATTCATACGTTTGAGGACGGAATGAGTCATGAACTCTGGTTTTCTAATACTGAACCCAATGATGTTTCCACGTCACCAGTTGTGACTGCCAACCCTTGTCCCTCCCTTATCTTGTCCCACACACTTCCACACATTATAGTCACTAAACTTACATTTTCATTTTATTTTACCTCACGTGCCTAATATATTCCATCGATTTGCTACATGTAAAAATACGGCTATACTCCTAAACAGTTTACTTCAAGTTTCATGGAAGCAGCAAGGATATATTGTGAAATATAACATGCATATAGTAAAAAGTATAAAATATAAAGCCAGTGAATTATTATAAAACAAATATCCACACAACTTTCACACTATCAAGAAAACAGGACATTGCTGGGATGCCAGAAGCCTTCCACGTGGCCCTTCCCGACTGTATACTTGACCTCACACATCCCTAAGCTCTAGCTTCCATTCCTCGGCATTCTGTTTGTGAGGCTCATCCCTGCTGTTGCCTGTAGCTTACTTCATTCAGACAATGGAATTACTACTGCACACATACACATTATTTGCCAAGATTGCCTAATCCTCTTATGAACCCTCTTATACATGTTTCGGGGGCACAGGTGCACACATTACATGTATACAGACCCAAATACACGATGGGTATACACACCTATCTACCAATAAAGCTGGTAGCTTCAACTTTAAAAGATGATGCCAAGCCGTTTTCTAGAGTGGTTGTACCAATTTACATTCCCACGAGCAATATGTGAGAGTTCAGTAGCAGTATCAGATTGTGAATTAATTTTCACTTCCCTGGTCTATACCGGAACGAGCACCTTTTTATATTTTTATTGGCCATTCAGATATCCTCTTTTCTAAACTGTCTAGTTTTCTACTACGTTGTCTTTTCCTTGAAGTTTTTCATAGATTCTGGATATGATGAGAACTTTGTTCACTTATTGCAAGTATCTTTTTCCACTCTATGGCGTGGTTTTTTCATTCTTTTGTCTTTTAATATATAGTTCTTATTTTTAAATATAGTACTACTTATACAGTTTTTCCTTCATGATTAGTGCTTTTTTATACCCTGTTTAAAAGGAAAAACAAATTTCCTCACCCCAAAATCATGAATATATTTTTGTAGAAACTTAATATTTATCCCTTTCATATTTAGGTCTACAATCCTTTGGAAATTATTTTTTTAAGTGGTATGTTAAAGGGGGCAAGTTTCACTTTGTTCTATATTGCATCCAGTTGTCCTGCACCATTTATGGAAAAGATGGCACCTTCTCTACTTCTCTGTAATGACAACTTTGTCAAAATCAAGTGCAACATACGTGTGGGTCTATTTCTGAGCCTTCAATTCTAATCCATTGTCTATCCTTGTGCCAATACTAGACTGTCTGAATTACTGTAGCTTTCTGATGACTCTTGAAACCTGGTAGCACAAGACCTAGTTCTTCATTAAGTGTCTTGCCTATTATTGAATCTTTGCATTTTCATATAAACATTATAACCAACTTATCAAATTCTGCAGAAACTGAAATATGGTAAGGTTTTAACTGGAATTTAACTGAATCAGTGGATAAGTCTGAGAAGAACTGCCGTCTTTACTATATTGAGGTTTTCACTCCATGAACACGATATAGATTTCTATTTATTAAAGTCTTCTTTCCCTCAATAACATTTTATATATTCTCCTCAGGTATCTAGGACAAGTTTTGTTAAATAGTTGATATTTTATGTCATTATAATTATTACATAAATTTCATTTGTTGCTGGCACGTAGATTATTCAGTTGATTCTTGTATACTGACCTTGGGTCCAACAAACCTGCTTGACTCACTTTTTACTTTGAATGATTTGTAGTTTTGTGGATTAAGTACACAATTGTATCATCAAAAGTAATTGCAAATTTTTTATCATTTCCAATAGTTTTCCTTTCCTATCTTTTTCTTGCTTTATTGAATTAGCTAGGGCCTCCAGCTCAATGAAGAACAGAAGTGGTTATCCTTGTCTTCTTTCTCAACACAAAGGAAAAGAGTTTAATAGTTCAGTATTGGATGTGATGTTTGTATAGGTTTTCGAAAAATAGATATTCTCTATCTGATTAAGGAGGTTCCCTTCCATTCCTCGTTTTCTAAGGCTTTTTAAAAATAATAAATTCATGGTTCAATTTTTCCAAAGGCTTTTCTGTATTTATTGAGGTCTATGTGGGATTTCTCTCTTTTAGTCTATTAATATGAAATTAAAGGATGAATTATAGGAAGCAACTTTGCCTTCTTAGAATAAGCCCAATTTAGTCATGCTGTATTATCCATTATGTATGCTAGTGACATCAGTTTATTAATAATTTATTTAATTTTTTTCATCGATGTTCATGAATGAGATCGATCTGAAATGTTCCTTTCTAATAACATCTTGTTGGGTTTTAGTATTAAACTTCTTCTGGCCTAATAAAATAGTTAAGAACTGTTTCCTCTATTTTCTGGAAGAATTGATTTAAAATTCATGTTATTTTTTTATTAAATGTTTTATTGAATTCACTAGTCAAGCTAGCTGGGTCCAGAGTGTTGTTTGTGAGAAGCTTTTAAGTGACACATTCCATTTCTCTCATGGTTATATCACTATTGTGAACTCTACATCATCTTGTGTCAGATTCTATGTGTTGATTTTTCTCAGGATTTGTCGATTTCTTCTAAATTTTAAAATTGCTTGGTATAAAATTGTTCCAAATACTCTTTTATGAACTTTTTAATGCCTCTATGATCTATGCTGATGTTCCTCTTTTCCGTTCATTTGTGCTTTTCTCTTTTCTTAATCAATCATGCCAAGAGCTTAACAATTTTATTATAATTTGTGATTCTGTTAATCACTCTTTAACATGCTCATTTTCTATTTCATTATTTTCTGTTATTACATTTTTGCTTCTTTTATTCTGTTTTCTTCTGGTTAATTCTGCATCTCCTTTTTTAACTTCTAGAGGTAAACAATTAGCTCAATTTCCTTTTCTAAGTTAATCTATAAACTTGCTCTAAACAAATCTTCAGCTGCATCCCACCAAAACTGGTATGTAGTCTTCTCATTAATATTCAGTTCAAAATAATTTCTCATTTCTGTTGTGATTTCTGTTCTGATTCATAGGCTATTTAGAAATTATTTCTTTGTTTTCAAACCCATGTGGTTATCCCAGTTATTTTTTATTATTTATTTCTAATTTAACTCTGCTGTGATGTGAATCCATACAGTCTTTGATTTCAATCCACTGAATTTTGTGGAGACTAGCTTGATGGTCTTGTTTATGGTCAACCTTATTACCCATTTCTGTTGTACTTGACAAGAATGTGTAATCTGTACCAGGTGGGGGTCAGGCTCTATATTTGAACATTAGGTCATTTGTTAGGCTCATTTGGTTAGTTTGAGGGATGTTTTGTTCATTTGTTCTATTAGTTACTATAAAAACTATGTCAACATCTTCCATTATTATTGTGGACTTAATTTCTCCCTGCAATTTTAATTCTGTTAATTTGTGCTTGTATATATATACTTCTCTATATATGTTTGTATGTGTGCATATATACACGTAGTCATGTTATTATGTATATTCAGATTCAGAATTGAACTTTTCATCATTTGTGTCTCTGTTTATCTATAATAGTGCTTTTGCCTTATAGTCTACCTTGATATTTATATAATTATACCAACCTTATTTTGGTTAGTGTTTCTTTAGTAATATCACTTTTTACCTGTATTAGCTTCAAGCATTTTGTAAATAGCATAGAGGTGTTTATTGAAAATCCAATATGATAATGATAATTTTGGGAGCATTTCATCTATTTTATAGTTAATGATATATGTGGGTTTAATTCAACCATCTCATGTATTACCTATATGTTACATCTGTCCTATATTTGTTTTGTCCTTCTTGTCTTCTTTTGGATTATTTTCTATTATTTCATTTACCCCTATATTTTTAAAAAATATTATTATTCTTTTAGAGGTACATGGCAATAAAATATATATCTTTGGATTTATCAAAGTCTAATACTATTGATATTTTTACCTTCTCCCCCAACAATGGAAAGTCCACTTACCATTTGTATATAGGCAAATGCTAGAGTGTATTTTAATTTCACATATAATTTAGATCCCCTAAGCATCATTATTATTACTGATTTATACAGTCAAAATTTATTTAGATTAACTCACATCTTTAAAGTAATATTTGCTCCTTCATTCCCTCCTGCATTGTTGACTTACCATCTGAGACCATTTTCCTTCTTTCTGAAGAACATTCTAGTATTTCCTTTAGTGTAGGATGGTGGTTGATAAATTTTGTCATTTTTAGTTTGTGATATTTTACTGGTTATTAAATTAGCATAATTTTTTTCAGGATACAGCCTCCATGGTTTCTGTGGAATATTCAACCAGTAGTCTTACTGTTGCTCCAAAAAGACATTTTTTTTCCTTTTCCTCTTACTTTTTTCCTTTGTTTTTGGTTTCCCACAATTTCACTGTGGTATACCTTCATGTGGATTTATTATTATTTAATCCTGCTTGAGTTTCTTTAGCTTCCAGAGTCTTTGGATTAATGTGTTCTATCAGTTTGGAACATTTTCAACATTATATCTTAAACATTATTTTCTGCCTTATTTTCTCTCTTCTTTTTCTTCTGGGACTTCGGTTATACATATGCTAGGTCAATGTGTCCTCTTTCTTTTTTGTTGTTTGTTTGGTTTTTTTTTGTTTTTTTTTTTTTTTTCACTGTTTTTAAGTTTATTTCTGAATTGCCAAGATCATCTCCCCCTCCCCATGTTTTTAGAATTTCCTGTATTCCCCCATTCAATCTTGGCTGCCACAACCAGACAGACAGAAAGTGCAAGGACCTTCTTTTCCTTGCATCTGTGGTGGAAACTTCAGCAGCAGACATTGACTGCTCCAGGCCTGTCAGAGATGCAGTTATCCTCTTTCTTTTAACCTCACTTCTTTATTTCCTATTCTTTTGTCTCTGTTCTTAATCCTAGGTATTTTCTCAGTGACAAGAGACTTTGGTGAGGAAATAACCTTGAGTTGGACTCTTTAGGGCCTTGTAACTGTAAGCTTTTACCCCAAATAAATCCCCTTTATAAAAGCCAACCGATTTCTGTTACTTTGCATTGGTAGCCCTTTGGAGGCTATATACACCTATATACGTAATATATACACCTATATATTACCTATATTACCTATATATACCTTATATACCTATACCTATATTACGGAAAACAGAAAGAAACAAAGGCATAGTGCTCATGAGAGTGAGGAGTGCCACTTTAAAGGGTAGTCAGTGAGATGACTTTCTTCAGAGACCTAAAGGAAGTGAGGGAATGAACCATGTGGAAATCGAAGGAAAAGCGTTCCAAGCAGAGGGAACAACCATATTCCCTCTGCTTGCCACAGTCAAGGAAGAGCAAGAAGGTGAGTGTAATGAGTGTAAGCAGGGTGGCTCGCAGGACAGGGGCTCGGAATGAGGTCAGGGCCCCCCACGCACACTGACAAGGGAGCAGCTTTGTCTGACAGGAGCAAAGACGTGGAATGTTAAACTGAGTGAGATGGAAAACCTTTGGAGAGTTTTAAGCAGGCACGTCTTAAAGGGGTTGCTCATATTCATTACCAGGAATGTACTAGAATGCCCTTTACATAACCCTTGCTAATTTTGATGTTATACATATTTGTGATCCTTACCAATTTCATTGATATATATCATTGTCTTAGTATACATTTCTCTTATTGCAGATGAATATTTTTTCTTTTTTGTGGTCATTTTTTTCTTCTATAAATTATTTATTTGTATTTTTTGTCATCTCTGGTTCAAATATTCTTTACTAATTTGTCATCTACATTTTAACTTTAACTTCAAATATACCTAAACATTTATACACACACAGAGAATTTTTATGCAGGTCTAATTTTTTTTTTTTATCTTTTGTGATTTCTTCAATTGATTTTATGCTTAGAAAGTGCATCATTCTGAGGTCAGATAAACATCTATATTTTTCTAATAGCACTTTTTAAATTTTTTACATTTTTTTACATCATCAAATTTGTATTTTGGTGCTTGAGGTGAGATAAAAAATGAACTACTTTTTCTCCAAATTTAACAAATTATATGGCATCAGATATTTACATCATCTCTCTTTCTACAAGTTTTTAAATGTCAAAAATCTCTCTTACTAAATTCCTGTATATTCTAGCATCTGTTTCTTGTTCTGGTTTTTGTACTTTTGCTTTAATCTGTCTAGTCTTATGCAAACATCAGTGTTTACTTATTACAGCTTTATCACACACTTTAATATTTATTAAAATATAAATATATAGAAGAAATAAAGTAGATTTTTTATTATATATATATTAGGAAGTACCAGGGATTGAACCCAGGAGGACCTTGTACATGGCAAGCAGGTGCTCAACCACTGAGTTACATCCACTCCCCTATTTCCAGCATATTTTAAGATAAATTTAAGAAATGCTTTGTTAAGTTTCAGAACATTCAGTGAAATTTAACTGGAATTATATTAAATGTGTGTATTAAGCTGGGAGAAATAGCATATTTTAGAAATGTCAAAATGTTCCTATATAGGAACATGGCCAGGAATTTCATTAAAAACCCATTTATAAATGCTGTAATTTAAAAAAATATAGGTCTTTCAAATTTCTTGATCAGTTTCTCTCCCTCTTTCCAAGACTTCCATCTCTTGCCTTTTAATTGTCTAAATACAAGAGCTAGGATTTCTAAAGAGAGGAAGGTGGAAGGAAGCCAATTTAGAGCGATGACAGCAGACACCCTCCACTAGAAGATTCACAGGGTCAGTGGTGTGGAGACAAGTTCCCATTATTTCGGGCTTCATGATTTCCTTGAAAGTTTGAAAGAATTCTCCTGAAAGCCCAGAGCCGTTTATGCAGGTTTTGTCTACTCACCATTTGTTGCTTTATAAGCTTTCTCATTCCAAAGCCTTTCATACTTGGGTTTCTCTACATTTTTGAGATGAGACTTATGGAAGTTTATCTATATCCTTCTACGCCAGAAACAACGCTGGGACATCGATTTTACTTGTTTTTTCCTTCTTCTTATAAATTCATTATTTCCTACCTTTATGCTATTTCCATCCTTGGGGTTGTTTAGTTGCTCATTTTTTGTAGAGTTAAATGGTTAATTTACATATTTTAATTATTGCTATATTTATTAATAATGATAACATTTAAAGATATAAATTTGTTTAGAGCACAGCATTAGTGACATGCCATAAAGTTTGAAATGAAGTGCTATCACAGGCATCATTTTCTAAATGTTCTGTAATTATAGTTTGTTTTCATCTCTAACCATGAAAGCAAATAACTGGAAGATGAGATTGGTGTTAATTTTTGAACTGAGTGGGGTTTTTCATGATTTTGGCTTTAGTTAAAAATTTTAGGTTTACTGCATCGTAATTGTACATGTGATCTGTACAATTTTCTCTTTGTGGCTTTAAGTTTTTCCTTGTTTTTTTATGAGAGCAATCTATTAAATACGTTATTATATTACTCACAACCTTTAGACTCTTATTTGCCTAGCAAATCTGTCAAAGTTAGGGTATGTTAAAATCTCCCACTACACATTTCTGTCTTTGTATTTTTGAGTTTTAGCTTTATATATTTTGATGCACTGCTATTTGATCCTTAAAATTTCTATTTTGTGAGGCACTATAATTGTTATTAGTATAAAATGAACCCAATTTGTCGTTTTAATTTTTTACCTTGAAAGATATATTGTCAAATATTAATATTGCCAGCCTGATTACTTTTGGTTAACTTTTGGCTAGTTATATCTTGCTTATGCATTTATCTTTAATTGAATTTATATTCAATTCAATCTGAGACTTTAATGGAGCCTTTGCTTAATTTGCTCTTTTTTCTTCAGAAGGTACTCAAAATGATTTTATTTTACCAGTGATTACATTTAAATTTTTAAAAATTATTTGAGCCCATTTTTTTTTTCTCCAATTAGGTCACACACGGAGGCAATATTTATTGACTCCTTCCTATGTAAAGACTACAACATGATAACCCCCCTACTCCTTTACTATACTTTGCAGTGTTAGAAACTGTAATCCAGAATTCGTGCTCAATATCATTTAGCCCTAGTTTTACACGGTGTGTCTTCTCTTCCAGCAATTAGCCTGGACATCGGCACTGCCTTTGCGTAGACAGATTCACAGGAACCGTTTAGGCCAGCTCACTGCGGACCTTTTGTACCACAATTTCTCCAGGCTTCACTACTCTCTGTGTTTTCTTCTGACGGCTCTCCTGATGAGCCTGGTTATGTCTGAAGCTGGAAACTGGATGTACATGGGATTTGTCTGTCTCCATCCTTGAAATTCAAAAAATTCACTAGGCTATATGAACATATTGGTCTCTAGTGTTAGTGATTTCAAAAGCTGCAATGAATTTACTCACCTGGTCGTACTTGAATTGAATTGTTTTTCGGATAAGTGATTTTTGGGACTCTTCCTCCATATTCATATCTTTCTGCTAAGAAATCATACCCGTGTAAAATCACATTAGAATCACATACGATAACATTCCCATCAACTTCTGTGCAATAGCGTGAAGAAAGCACAGTACAGAGCAGAACTCCCGGTAGAAGGTGGTCGAGAAAAACAAAACCCAAGCTGTGACCAAATCTCCCCATAAATGTGTACTTTTCAACACGAAATAATTGTATTGCTAAGAGAAAAACAGGGGGCTCTTAGCAAAGAAAATTAAAATTGAAGATAATCCAAAGACATTTACAACCAAACAAGCGAGTGCAGGAAAGAGCCCTGGAGGACTCAGGTGGGCGCTGGAGCCCTATGGGACAAATGGCCCAGGTACCTCTCCAGTCAGGAAACGAGCCCACCCAAGAGAGGGACACCATCGCAAAATAGTTAATTATCCCCCAGGGCTTTGAAATGAATGACAGGCATGAAAGTACAAGGCAAAGAAATATCCAGCTTTCAGTTCTGTCCATGTAGATTTGTAAACATGAAAAACCACTCTCTCCTGAAGAAAGAGCAAAAGTTGGCATCACAAGAATCCTGTGCCCAGTATGTCCAGAAGGAAAACTGTTTGCCTAGACATTGGGCAACCAGAGTCATGCTCCTCTTTCTGAAACTACGCGGCTTGTAAGCTTGATTAAGTTGCTTCCTTCCCAGGCCTCTATATAATTAGTGACTTGGGCTAAATTATTTGTAGGATTTCTTCTAGCCTCTTAAGAGTACTTTCAAATCCCCAGGTCATATATCCAGGAAAACTGGCCATTCCATGTTTGGAACTGAAGCCCTATGACCACCGACCTCGAACTCTGCAGAGATAGAAACAAGGGAGACCAAAGCTGGAATGGCCCCCCAAAATAGTCATAGGAAAAGCACTATTAAGCAATAACTGCCATTTACTGAGAACCTGGGCTTTGCCAGGCTCCACAGTAGCTACTCTAAATACATGATTTCATCTCGTTTTCATAAATAAACCAAGAATTTTGAGTAGTATTCTATTTTTTCAATGAAAAAAATGAAACAGTTCCTGCCCTTCTGCCTCACTCTCCTGTCCTCTGATTTTACTACTGACAGTTTTGAGACCTGCTAACCTTTAGGAAAATTTAGATTGAGAATCATCTCTGCCCAAAGCCAGCAAGTTCACACAAAGCCAAGAGGAGTTCAAGGTCAGAGGGGCATACTTACTGATATTTACGCTGATGCTATTTACAACCGTGATCTGTCTCCCCGTGCCGTTCAGTCTTGCTTGACATGCATAACTCCCTCTGTCCTCTACCGAGACATTAACTACCAAAAGCTTTGTCTCCCAATGAATAAACCGCTCTCCTTTAATCTCTTTACAGTCCTAAACACACACACAAGCAAAAAAAATCAATTGAATGAGTATTTGGGGGCACTGTTACATTCTTAGTGCCACCCTAAGAAACATGGAGACATAAAAGAAAACTATGTGGTCCTGAGGCCTTACAATTTACCTGGAAGACAATGTATGTATCTAGACAATTTGACTAAGAATGGCCAAAATGAGTTATGGAAATATTACATCTGAATGGTGTTGAGAGGAGAGGGGAGAGAGGCTGTGACAACAAAGGAAGACTTCATGGAGGAGGAGGATTTGGGCTGTAACTAATAATATAACCTCAAAAACATAATACCAATATTGAGAAACCCAAGGGAAGAAACAGAAAAATCTACAATTATGCAGAGTCATTTTAACATACATCTCTAATTAACTACTAGAAAAGGGAAAAAATATAGAGATTTGAATAACACAACACACATAAAAACACAGGACTAACAAAGCCAAAAAGATCCTACACCAAACATCAGATTGAATAGGAAAATGCTGAAAGCTTTTCATCTGCTGTCATGACACAAGGATGCTGCTACCACCACCACTTCCACTAACATTTTCTGTAGATCATAGCGAGGGAAATAAGGAAGGAACAAGATATAAAACTTGTAAGAGTAGGAAAGAAAGAATAAAATGTCATTAACTGGCAAACATGACTGTATATGTAGGAAAGTGAAAAAAAAAATACACAGATCAATTATTAGAATAAACAAGTGGGAGCACAACTTTGTGAATATAATTAACACTTTGAATTGTATATTGGAAGTGGTTAAAATGGAAAAGTTTATGTTGTATAGAGGTTACCACAATAAGATTTTTTTTTAAAGAATAAGCAAGCGAATTTAGCAAGGTTGCAGAGATATAAGAATCATATACAAAAATAAACTGCATTTCTGTATACCAGCAACAAACAACATATAAACATTACAAACCATATGGTTACAATAGTATCAAAAAACAACAACTTCCTAGAAATAAATCTAACAAAGATATGCAAGTTTCTACAGAGTAAGAAATTAAAGCAAACCAAAATGGAGGGATGTACCATTTTCATGGTTTAGGAGACTCAAAATTGTGAAGATATCAGTCTTCTCTAAATTTATCAATAGATATACCGCAAGCCCAGTCAAAATCCAAAATATTGGTTTTTGTGAAAATTGACATGCTGATTCTAAAATTTATTTAACAATTTGTATAAAACTTTAGAGGGCCAAAAATAACAAGATCACCTCAAAAGAGAAAAACAAAATGGGAAAGTTTCTTTTACCAGGTATCAAGACCTATAAATTCAGTGCAATTACAATCAAGGTCCTAGCAGTCTTTTGCAAAAATTTGCAAGGTGACTACAAAATATGTGTAAGTTCAGTAGAAATAGAACAACCACAGCAATCTTGAGGAAGAAAAACAAAGCAGTCACAAGACTTTTAATACTTACCTAAAATCATAGTGGGTGCAAAGAAAAACAAATAGAAGAATGGAAATGCACAGAGAGCTCAGAAACACATCTGCACATGTATGGAATTTAATTTAAGTCACAGGTGGCATGCAAAGCAATGTGAGAAGGATAGTAAAATATAAATCCATATGAAAAAAGTAAAATTTGACTCCACATAACATCACACTCAAAAATCATGGGAAAAAGAAAAACAATAAGGCTCCAAGGAGATTACACAGGAAAACATCTTGTTACCTTGGGGTTGTAAAATATTCTTAACCATATCGCAGGAAGCACTAATCATAAAGGAAAAATGAACAGACTACATTAAAATTAAGAAGCCTGCTCATCAAGAGACATCATCAAGAGTAGAAAGGCAAGCCACATCCTGGAGGAATGTAGCGACACCACAAACAACTTACAAAGGGCTCATAGCCAGATGTATCAAGAATTCCCACAAATCAGTAAGAAATAGAAAAACCAGAGGTGGCAGACTACTCCTGGGCCAAATCCAGCCTGCTGCCTGTTTTTGTAAGTACAATTTCACTGGAAAACGCCCTCCCCATGTTTATGTATCGTCTAAAGCAGGCTCTGAGCCCAAAGAACAGAGCTGAGTACTTGCATCAGAGGCTGTCTGAGCCACAACCTCTCAACTATTTTCTGTCTGGCTCTTTACAGAAAAGGTTTGGAGACCTTTGTACAGACAACCAAATGAAACGTGGACAAGATACTTGAATAAACACACTGTGCACTCAAAAAAGTCTAATAGCCAATAAGCAAATGTAAAGGAGACCAATCTCATTATTTATCAGGGAAATGTTTACTGAAGCCAAAGTGAGACTCAATTATCCAGTCATCCAAATGGGCTAAAATTGAAAAGACTGCTGTTCGGACTATAAGTTGGCACAGCCACTTTAGAAAATGGTTTGGCATTTTCTACTAACTTTGAACATATTTCTTAGGACTGAACCATTTTGTGCTTAGGTAAATGTCACAGAGAAATGCATGCATATGTGAACCCAAAGATATGTACAAGAATGTTCCTAGCAACTCTAGTCCTAATAGCCAACATTTAAGAATAACCCAAATGTCAAGAATAATAGTGGAATATTTGCAGTAACAAAAATGAGTGGACTAGAGCTACTGCAATACACTGATGATTCTCACAAATTTCCTACTGAACCAAGGAAGCCAGATGCAAAATAGTACTTATGACATGATTCAATTTACATAAAGTTCATAAACCAGTAAGTCCAATGTCTGGTAGTAGAAGTCAGGAAAATGACTATCTTTTTGGGAACCAGGGAAGGCATAGTTTTTGGAAGATGGCAGAAGTGGACTTTCTGAAGTGCTTAGAATGTTTTATTTCTTGACCTCTGGGGAAGAGGTAATTAAACAGGTGTGTTCACTTTTTGATAATCCATCAAGCTTGTTCAGTTACTATTTGTGTGTTTTCCAAATGTATGTTATACTTCAGTGAAACGTGTTTGTTTGGTTTTTGTTTTTTGGGGTTTTTTTGTTTTTGTTTTTGTTTTGAGGTACCGGGGCCAGGGATTGAAGCCTGGACCTCGTGTGTGGGAAGCCGGCACTCAACCACTGAGGCTCACTGGCTCCCCTGAGTTGATTTTTTCATTTTATTTGCTTGTTGTTTGTTTTTCAGTTCCCGGGAACTGAACCCAGGACCTCCCATGTGGGAAGCAGGCACTTGAGCCACATCTGCTCCCAATGAAATGCGCTTTTAATACATATCAAACATTGGTACCCATGATATATAAATATATTTAAAATCTCCTGTAAATCAGCAAGAAAAGAGGAAGAAAAAAGAAAACAAAATGTTAAGCAATATGAGCAGGTATTTCAGTAGAGGATTCAGAAATGGCCAATAAACATGATAAAATGGTCAATCTCACTAACAATAAAGGAAATGCAAACTAAGACAACAACAAAGTAACATTTTCTACCCACCAAATTAATAAAAACTCAAAAGTCTTACAATACAAAGTCATACAAACGTTGTAGGGAATCCAAAATACTGCTGTTGAGAATAAAAACTGATATAAAATTGTGCACAGCAATTTGGAAACCTCCAATAAAGTAGAATGTCTTATTCATATGCATACCCTAGAGCCCAGCATTTCCAAGGCTAGTCATATAACCTAGAAAAACTGGCAGCACCAGCTAATGAGCATTAAAAGGCATGTCCTATGAGTACATGATTGCCATATCCATTATGAGAAAGGAAAATGCAGTCTCACACATTCATGTGAGAAAGGAAAATAGAAATGACCTAAATGAACATGAAACATACAATAGAGAGGATCAACAAAGCCAAAAGTTGTTGTTGTTGTTTTTTAAGAAAATAGAATGACAAACCGTGGGTAAGACTAGTGGAGTGGGGGGAGCTGGGGGTGGGGGAGAGAGACAGACAGACAGACAAGAACAAATAAACAGTAAAAGGGATGAAAAGGTGAACCTTTCTACAGAAGCAGATATTAAGAGAGAAGAGATTTGATAAACAATTTCATGCCAGCATATCCAAAAATTTCAATGAAATTGCAATTACCTAGAAAATGAAATCTTACCAAAACACACTCTAGAAGAAGTAAGAAACGTGTATAATCCTATACCATGAAATAAATTGAATCGGTAGATGGAAATCTTCCCACAAAGAAAACTCGTGACCTGAACGGTTGTACTGGCAATGGCTGACTAACAGTGGAGGGAAAACCAATTCCAATCTTAGATAACGACCCTGTGCTCCTTGATGTCAAGTGTCATGTTTTTCCTGCCATCACACGCCAGCAGTGGAAAAAAAAGGGTTTAAGGTTTAAAAAGCAGAAGGTACAGAATGGTGAGTACAGGATGCTACTAACTGCAGTGAAAAGGAAGGGCTAAAATATATACTTCTGCTTATCTGTACAGCCTAAAGTATCTGGAAGGAGAAGGCAAGGAACTAAGGACAGGAGCTAACACTGGGCAAGCACAGGACCCAGGTGGGGGGGGGGCACTTTCCACAGAGTGACTTTTTATATTCTGTGATTATCGAACCATGTCCACATAGTACCAATTCAAACAAACAAATTAAGTAATTCATTAGGAAAAAAAAATAGCCAAAGACAGCCTGAAAAAAAAAAGGGTAATGGGCAGGGGTTGGGGGGAGCGGGGAGGGGAGGTGGCGGATCCAAAGGGTAAAATCTTACAAGGCTATAAGAATCCTAAGTTTTAAAATAATAAATAATCAGCAGGGTAAAATTGTCAATAGCTATCAACAAACCGATCTTGAGTACACAAATCCCTTTACCAATTCTGCCCTAAAAAACACAACTTAAACAAGAAAAAAAAAAGAGTGGGTTTTAAAGAAGAGAAGGTAGGATTTGTTTTTACCTTATACCACTTTATTGAATCCAAAACATAACTCTCCGGGAAGCTCAGATAACATGTAAGACTGAAATCTTTTCTAAGATATAATATTTGTTTGTACTCATTTGATAAACTCGGTAGATCGTTTCTGGAAGCATCACAGGAATATTTTTTTGTAACAGTTAAGTTTACATGTATTCTGTGGCAGCTGTTTATAGTCCTATAAAAAAACAGCAAATTGAATTTAAACTCTTAATGACAAAATCAAATGATTCAGCTCATCTTCCAGTATTTTCTAATCATTTTCAAAACACTGTGACTACCCTCTGCCCTCGAACAAAACAAGATGCACCCCACAAATCGTTACTTACCAGAGGAAAAGTAATATTTATACAGTGGAGAAATGCCACAACACCTCAACCAAGTGGCCAAAATTAGCATCAGAGGATGAGGGATAAATCGATTCCACGTGACTTTCAGAAGGACTTAAGTCACTTACATTGTATTCCAGCCCAAAATGTATAGCCTGCACCTAACCGTGATGGAACATCTCACAAACCCAAATCAAAGGATATAACATAAATCATGGACTCTACTCCTCTAAAATATTATGTCATGAAAAACAAAGACGACTAGGCAACTCTTTCAGATTACAAGATATTAAAGTTCCATGGTGACCCCATGAAATGCATGATCCTGGATTGGATCTTCTATTGGAAAGGAAAGAAAAATGTTATAATGGGAATTGTTTTGGAAAATTGATAAAATTAGAGTATGGACTGTAGGTTAGATCTAAGGGTCGTATGAAGGTTAAATTTCCTGCATTTGATAATGATACTGTGATTATGTAAGAGAATATTCTTAATATACACTGAAATATTAAGTGGCAAAGGGCATAATGTATACAAACTCAAATGGTTTAGAGAAATTGCTTATAAAGATATAATATCACGTGCGTATACATGTATGGATGTGTATGTGGGTATATCTGTATATGTACATATATGGAGAGAGAATGATAAAGCAAAATATTAAAAACCGCTCAATCTAGATAAAGAGTAGATAGGAGTTCTTTATACTATTCTTGCAAATTTATATAAGTTTGAAATTATTTCAAAATAAAATGTAAACATATGCAGTTTCCTAAATATATATTATATCTGGATGTAAAGTTAAAGATGTGTGAGAATCCAGGTTCATTTTCTTTCATGACAGACAGCATATTTGTTTAATAAACACATCGACCTGGCAATACAGTTTTAACACTGCTTCTATGACAGGTTGTTTTTTCACCATTTCACAACTCCCAGATTTAAATATTTAAATCCAGATCTGACGTGCAGATGAATTCCCATGACATATGATGTCCAAGTCTGGCTAATTCATAGCCTAAAGTTAAACGGGACCTCCCCAGACTTGGGCAGCTTGGCCTGCATTGTAAGTGATTTGAGCCAGGGAAACAGGGGCTCCTGACCATTTCCACTTAGGAACACCAAGTGAGTAATTTTATACATTGAATATATCCGATGTATGGAAATTTGGAATCTGGCATGAATCAGAGTGGGACCTGGGCCGTCGTGGGACATAGAAAAGGGCCAGCAAGTATCAAGGAGCCAGGACAAGGGAGGGAGAATGTGACATTTATGGAGTACATTCTTCATACATGTTTTCATTTATTTTCACTTCCACCCCATGAAGCCAGTACTACTCCCATTTTACAGGTAAGAAAACTGAGGCTCGGAGAGGTTAAATAATTTAAAGTCATACAAGTGAGTTATGGGAAGCTCAGGCCAAATTTGGACCACAGATGTGTTTTATTAATGTCACACATTTATAAAGACAAATTGACAAGTTTCACACACACACACAACTGATTTCCAGGTTCCCTTGAAAAATCGGAAGATGGCCTTGAAAGAAAATACTGCCATCTTTGGTGGGGCATATGCTTCCCAGCAGTCCCCACCACCCTCTTTTGCACACCAGATCTGGGTCACTCATTTACTCAACTTCCTAGCATGGGGTCTGAAAGATACTCAGATGCTGAGGAACTGTGCTCAAAGGAGGATTATTCTGGATGTGCCACACATCACAAAATCTTTTGGCATTCCAAGAAAGATGGCAGCAATAATATCGAGAAAAACTGCCTTTCAATGGTAAAACATGCATTTCAAGCTCTAACAACTGACTGACAAATCTGTTTTAAATATGTTCATTGGAAATCATCTTGTAACAATTACAAAAATCATTATTCTTCTCATTGAGTTTTCTATGTTTATTAAGAATTTTCCCAAAAGAATAAAAATAGATGTACATCTATTTGTATGTGAATACATAAGTATGTATATATCTAGAGAGAGAGTTCTATTTTAAATGAGGAACTTACTTTATAACGCATCGGTAGATCTCTGAGTCCTCCCATGTCAGAGGAAGAAACAAAATCCAGGTCTTGTCCTGGTGCACTCGAGACTGTGTGTTTTTGGATATTGGGATTTTGCTAGAATTTTTATACCATGTTATATTCACTTCCCTAAATGTTATCACTGGGTATGTGCAATTAAAAGCAAAGGGCTGACCTACTTCAAGGGTCTCGTTTTGCACACTCATGTCCTTGCACTCATCTGTAGAAAGAAAGAAAGAAAAAAAATAACCAGGAAAGAATACTTGTCTTATTTATTTATGATTCATTTTAACAAATGCCTCGTTGATTTTCTAGCCAATTTGAATTTTCATTTGAGAGTTTCCTTAGTCTGGAAGTTTCCTAAAAATGGTGTGCTGATTTGAAAGCATGATTTGAAGTTCTTCAAATGCATCCATGAGACAGAATCTATTCAGTTCCCCCCTCACAAACCATCTTCCCCATTTGCAATGATTTCCGTTTTCCCCTTATGCTAAGACCCTAAATTCTTTCATCCTCTCTACAAAGTAACCTTTCCTATTTGCAGCCCTCCTGGTCCTATTTCCTTTCTGCTCTGCCGTCCAGGTATTTCACACCTGCTGGAATAAAAGGTGAACATATCTTGTTCCCAAATAATTTGTTTTTAAAAAGTCAGCTCACCTTCAAGTTCATTTCCACCAAGTTGCTTAGTTTTTCTTGGAAGACATTTGTTCTGTTGATGGTTTCTTTGCTTTTACCCTGGGTCATAAAATGGCCCTCTAGCATATAAAATATAAAAATTTGATCACATAAAACTTAGCAGTAAAACTCAAATCCAGACTTGCAAATTTGCCTAAGCATCCTCCTCCCCTGTGTCATCTCAAAGCTCGAGTTCTGTCTGGCTAGCTGGGGAAAGCTTAATGAGCCAAGCCCCCCGGAGCTCGCGCCACCCCCACGAGGGCCGCACTGGGGAGAGGGGCGTCAGCAAACAGGAGGCACTTGGCCCCCGGGGTCAGAGCGCACGTACCTGCCTGCACTGAAAGCCCAAGCGCCACGCACAGCAGCAGCGACCGCGGCCCCATCGGTGCTACGAGGAACAGAGAAGCGTGTGGGCAGCGGAGGGGGCGCGCCGGGCCCTCCCCAGGCCACCTCTCACCCTGAGAGATGCGTCCCCGAGGCCAGTGGCCTTCCCTCCTCCGCGCGGAGCCTGCCGGCGTGGGCCCCGCACTCCCCGGGACGGGCCCCCAAAGACTCCTCTTACTTCCGACCCCGAGCCCCGGAATCCAGCACCACGAGCTCCATCCCGCCGGCGGAGGGGGTCAGAGCGGAGGGACTGCGGTGGGGTGGCGGCCCGAGCGCGGGACCCCCTCTGGGCTGCGCTTTCTCCTCCTTTGGGGGACGCGGGCGCCACCCCCTTCTCCCACCTGGCAGCGAGACAGCATCGCCGTCCAGGGCCCCGCGTGAGGGTCAGGGGTCCCTCCCGCACCCCGCGGCCCCCAGCCCAGCCCACGCGGCCTGGCGGCCCCGGGAGCCGCGAGCGCGTCGCGCCTCTTCTGCACGGGAACCTGGCGCTCTGGGACACTCGCTCCGCCTGGGTCTCCGCCGCCTGCGTCTTCAGCCGCTGGAGCCGCCTGGGCCTGGGGGCTACACCCCAAGCGCCTGCGCCCTGAGGAGGGGCCCGCTGGGCCCACCTGGCCAGGCCGGGCAGGGCGAGGGGGCAGAGTCGCCCGGGAGGCGGGGGCAGCCCGGGGCCTGCTCTGGCCGCTGCGCCCTTCCCGTCTTTGCCACCTCTTCTCCTCCACACCTTCCCCGCGCCAGGGACCCCCCGCCCTTGGCAGCGCTCCCCAGCCCGGGGTCTACCTCCTGTCCCGCCGAAGTGTGCGAGGGTGTCGCGGAGCAGGGCAGTCTGAGGCAGCGCCCCCGGCCCTGCCAGGCTGTTTCATGCCTGGGTATCTCCTCGCCACCCTGGGTGGGGCGGACCTGCCTTCCCCAGTGGCAGCGTGGGGAGGCGTGGGGCAGCACACCGGGGAGTGCTCTGAAAGCCTCTTCACCTACTTTGCTGGCAGCTACCAAGCCCTTCCATCAGCGGGAAGGTCTGGTTCAATCTGTCCTGAACTGGCTCCACAAAAGAACGAGTTAATCCTTTCCAAATACTCGCATGCGCTGCACAGACATGGAACGACCAAAAGTGGAACTGTGTTCTAGATCGCTGCTGATGAGTGTCATTCCAGCGGCTGAGTCATCCTCGTTAATCTCTGGAAAGCAGATGTCACCTCTCCAAGGGAGTGCGAAGGCTGCTCCAGACTAAAACTTTGGAACCCAGTGAGATCAGCAGGGGCTTGTGTCCTGGCCGTCAGGGGGCACCCCAGAGATAACCCACAGAGCACTGAGACAGAAAGATGTCATCTGCATTAGGTTCCTGGCCTAGCTATGTCTGCTGTCCCTTGTGGGGCTGGAGATGGTGAGACCGGGAGCTGCAGGGATGGAGGGAGGAACCCAGGACTGCATTAGGGCAAAGCTTCCAGCGATCAGCACGGCGGGAGCAGCAGCTTGCAGATTTTTACAATCTTAAAAAGAATTGAAGATTCCAAAGAGCTTTTATGTGCCTTATGTCTGTTGACATTTCCTGTTAGAAATTAAAACGGGAAATTTTTTAAAAACCTTTATGTTCTTATTTATTTTAAATAACAATAATCCGTTGCATGTAATGAATATCGTACGTTTTATGGAAAATAACTATACTTTCCAAAACAAATAGATGGAGAAGTATTGTTTTGAACAGTGTTGAAAGTTATTTGTAAATCTTGTTTGATGATTACTTGCCTTTGTTTGTTGTTTGTTTCCACCTTATAAATAAATGCATTTGGGTCCCATCTTGTTTCTATAGTTTAAGCATTCGCATGTGTGAGAAGTCCAAGGAGTATAGGTGCCCCAAAGGTAATGAAGTGTAGACGGCCACGGCAGGGCCCCTGCAATGCCTCCCTCCTCTTGGCGTGTGCCCCAACATTTCCCTTTGCTATTGAGGCTGCAGGCACGAAACCTAGACTTCCAGGGATTGTTTCCACTGCCAAATGCATTTCCTGATCTGCAGAGAATGAACCACTTGGCTTTGAAAGCAGCACTGATTGGGGATTGTAAAGTTTGCAATTAAAAACAATGAGAAACCAAACATTTATTGCCAGTTCTCAATTGCCTTGGAAAAAAAAGAGAGAAACTGGATAGCATTTTTGCTAATGAGAAAGTAGAAGAATTCAAACAGAGTTTGTCTGTGGAGATTCTAGGTGGGCAAGCTCAAGTTTGCTTTATGCTGAGACTTCCTAAATTCTCTGTTTAACCTTTGCTTTTCACATTTTAAATTGCCTTTTTTAAAGTGTATCGTGCAACATTTAAGAGCTAAATAATTTAAAACAAGTCATAAATCGTGTAAACAAGACAGCCTCAGAAATAATGATGGAGCTTCCTGAATATACCCTTTTCACCCCTATGCTCACTACCCTAAACTTTTTGCTTATCATTATTGTGTGTGTGTATTCCTTAAGCAATATAAGGTATCATCACGTAAGTTTTTAAAAACTGATTTTAAAATTACCATTGTGTATACTTACAGAGCTTGCTTTTTTTTTTTCACTCAATATTATATTTGGGACATTTCAACATTTCAAGAAGTGTAGTGCCAGATCATTGAAGGGCGTTGCTGTACAGTGGTCCATCGTATGAAACACCCCAAGCAGTGTAGTCCTGCTTTGACGGACACTTAGCTTGGGCCAAATTTATTTTTTGCTCTTAGGATGAGGGCTTCTGTGAAGATTCTTAGAATTTCCTCTTGTGTGTATATTAGAAAGGTTGTCTAGCAAGTGGACTTGTAAGATCATTGGGTAGTTGTATCTTCAGCTGTTTTAGAAAATCCCTAACTTTTTTTCACAGTAATATCTTTTAGAGGATAAGGATTATCATCACTGCACATTCTTGCCAATATTGGTAATGCCAGCCATTTAAATCTTGCCAGTTTTGTCCATATGGTGGTATAAAAGCTATCTTGTGGTTTTATTTTACACCATTTCCGTAATTACTAGTAATATGGAACAGCTTTGCCCATGTCCATTGGCCATTCCTTTGTCCTCCCTGTGAAATTCCTTCTCATTTGTTTTTTCCTTTTTCCTCTTGGTTTTTTATCTTTCTCTCATCAATTTGTAAAGGACTCCTTAAGTTCTAACTCTCGCTTCTCCTGTGCTTACCTGCAAATGCAGGCACAGATCTTCCTCACTGTCCTCTCCTGACAGCGTTCAAATCCAAGCAGCACCACTTACCAATAATACAGGGACATTTATACCCACTTGTCAGAGATGAATTTGTAAAAACCTTCTTTTGTCATCATCTTCACACCAAACCTTCCTTGTCACATACTTCCCCACTTGCAGGTATTTCTGCAGTAGGAATGCTCTTAGTAGTTTATACCATTAGTCACTAGCCATGAGTAATTGATTCCTTCAATTGGTTTATGTTTTTTTTAGAGATGTTGTAGGCTTACAAAAAGTCATACAGAAAATACAGAGCTCCCATATACTGCCAACACACAGTTTTCCCTATTATTAACACTTTGCATTACTGTTGTAGCTTTATTACAATTGATGAAATAATATTACTATAAATATACTATTAACTATAGTCCATAGTTTTCATGAGGGTTTGCTGTTTGTATTATACTGCAAATATAGTTGTAAAGAAGACTTGCAGAGAAGAAAACAAAATAAGAAAAAATGATTTCGGGTAAGTGAGAACCATAAGGATATAAAATATAAAGTGATGGAGAGGGGGTGGGGCAGCTCCACAATGGAAGTGAACGTTATAACTGACCCATGAGTAAGGACAAGGAGCCTGTCAGACATCTGCGGGAAGAGCTCTCCTGATCGAAGGAACAGCTAGTGCAAAATCTCTGCAGTGGGAAAGACTCGGGAAATTTTAAAATAACAGCAATGGAGTCAGTGTGGCCAGAATACAGTGAAGAAAGGGGAAGAGTTGGGTACTTCTTAGGGAGAGGCAGGGGCCAGGTCATGGAGCATGCTATAAGAAGGGTGGGTTTTATTCTAGGTGAAATGAAACACTATCAGAAGATTCAAAGCAGGAAAGAGATACAATCGTATATTTTTAAATGTCATCCTGAGTACTAAAAGTCTACCAAAATAAACAGAATTGTAAAGTCTGACAATTCCAAATGCTGATGAGGCTGTGGCACAACTGTAAGTCTCATATACTATTGGTGGGAGAATAAATCTGCACAACCACTTAGGAAAACTATTTGACCATATCTCCTGAAGCTCAGTGACTCCACTTCAAGGGGTACAGCAAATAGAAATGCATATCTATGTTCACCAAAAAAGGCATTTGCTAGAATGTTCATAGCTGCAATAGTTATAATAGCCCAAACTAGAAAGTACCCAAGTGCACTGCAGCAATGAAATGGATAAAGCCCTGGTGGCCTATTCACGCCCTGGAATACTAGACGGCCGTGAGAAAGAATATAGGTAGTATGGGTGGAAGGTACAGTTATATCGCACAGGTATGTTGTTGAACAAGGAAAGAGATAAATAATAGAGCATACTGCATCATTACATTTGTGTAAAGTTCAAAAACAGGCAAAATTAACGTATGCTGATGGAAGTCAGGAGGTGGTTTCCCACAGGGGGTGGGCAGTGAGCGGCTGGACGGGGGCAGAGAAGGATGCTCCGGTTCCTAGTCTCGCCCTCTCTTGATCTGGGTGGTGACAACATGGGTGTGTTGAGTCTGTGGAAACTTCAAGAGGCAGTACACTTATGTGCACCTTATACTTCAATAAAAAAGATTTTTTTAAAACTCACTCGGGCTGCTGTGTGGAAGACTGGTTATGGTGGGGGAGTGGCAAGAAGATAAATGGACCCCCGTCAGGAGGCTACTAGAGTAGCTCAAGGAAGAGATAATGTGGCGAGGTCTAGACTTACCATAGTGGAGCTGAACATACAGAAACCTATTCGGGATCCATCAGTTCACCTCTCCGTTACTTCTCGATTTCAATCTATCTTAAACTAAATTCAAAGAATCACAAAAGCATGGGGTTGGAATAAAGCCTGGGGTTCCGCTAGCTCCCGGGTAAAGTAAGGAGCATCGTCCTGAGCTGTTTTTATAAGAGGTGCCATCAGGGGACACTGCACAGTACATTAGAGCATACCTTGAAGCCCCAATGATTTAAGGACTTGGACGGTGTCACATACACACTCTCACACTCACAGCCGTGGTAGCTCACCCCACACCCACCCTGGTTGATTTGCTTCAGGTGCAGCATCCCTCTGGAGATTCTCCTACTAAAAGTCACCGCCTTAGTTTCCCTGCTATGAGCTGGCTTAAATAACGGGAATTTATTAGCTCACGGATTGGAGGCTAGGAGGAGTCCAAATTTGAGGCGTCAGCAAGGCAGTGCTTTCTCCCTGGAGATGGCGGGGCTGGCTTTCATAATACCCTTATGTGTCTACAGAAGGTCTGTAGAAGGAAGAGCTTTAGTCTTCCGTGTTGCCCCCACCTAATGTCGCAGAGTTCCCCTGACCATCCTGCTCTCCCAATAAAGGATCCAGAGTCCCAGGCTCCAACAGGCCTCAGGGCCACTCAGCTGCCTGCCTGTCCTGGCCTGCCAGGCAAGGAGAACAAGAAACCTTCATTCCTGCAAAGCTAAATATTAGATTTCTGTTCATCTAACCTGTGGTCTGGGTGGGTTTGTATGTGTTTGGTTTGTTTCTTTGCCCCCACATTACACAGTCATTCATAAGGGGATTACTGCACACCAATGTTCTAATTTTTTTCTTTTGTTTCTGCTATGCCACACTTTCCCCACTTGCACCTACATACTTCCTTTATTGCAAGTGAGGGATCTTATATTTATCCCTAAGAGTGGTTGGTTAAAAAAGAGCATTTACCTGGGTTCCAGTCCTCTGCTAACTAGCTGAGGGTCATTATGAATTCAGGGGCAATGGCTGCTGGAACCATCAACATCAAGTGAAACTTTCACCTTCATTAGTGTTCAACTTACCAAGAAACACCCTCAGTAAAGGATCCCCTTTCTCTCTATCCAATTGGCAATGATTCAAAAGTGCGTATTCTCAATGCTAGTAGAGGCAAAAACAGGCACTTCTGCTCACTTCTTGCAGCAGAGGAGAGCAAACATTCTTACAAACACAATGAGGCAAGAACCCGAAAAGGGCCATTGCCCTCTAGCCCACCCCTTCTAGGAATCTATACTAAGCTAATAATCAGGACGTGGACAGAGAAATTTGGGCAAAGATGACTACTTCACTTTGAATCCTGATAGCTAAAAACTGGATATAATCTAGATACACAACCAAGTAGAAAACATATATTAGAGACTATCCATTTGACAGACTTAATAATCACTCACAGATCTTATTTCAAATAAGAGTAATATGGACAAACATTTATACTAATTTTAAAATATTGGGATATTAAACTGCATATGTCATATGTTCTCAATTATATCTATAGAATGACAATAAAATATTAACAGTTATCTTTAGGTTATGAGATTATAGGTGATTTTTTTCTTCAATACTTTTCTGAAATTTCTACATTTTCTGTAATAAACACATATTACTTCCAAAATTATTAAAAGGGTTATTTTTTAAGAAAAACATTTCTAATACAATCAACTCATGCAGGGATTACTCTACCGACTTTGTAACGGCATCCCCCTCTAACCTTTTATGCCCTCCTACTTCCCACGCACAGTAGTGTCAGATCCATGAAGTTCGTTTTGATTCTTCATGCCTAATATTCTCCCAACAGGAAACCTCCAACAGCTTCCATATACCTACTTCCTCTGTAACGTGGCTTTACGTAGCCTCGACAATGTTCTCATCACCCTACTCCCTCTGGCTAGATTGAAACTTTTCCTTACTTTGTAATATTCTCATCGTCTAGAATAGTGCTAGGCACATGACTAGCACTTATTAAAAATATTAAAGTCATGTTGTGAGCAAAATGATTTCCCATATATCTGGGGGAGGACATGAGTTCCAGATTGAGTAAACATGAGAATACAGAAGCAAATCAGTAGTAGAGGGGGGATGGGCAAGATTATGGAATATCAAATAACAATAAAAACTCTTCAAACTGATGGCAGCTGTCCGCAGCCTTGAGGGGGATTGGGAAGCTGGAGTCTGTCTCAAGCAGAATAAGTGATGTAAAATGGCTGTGGAGAGGGAAAAGACTGGTCGTCAGGACAAAAGCAGAAGGGAATTCCAACAAGGGCTGTTGAACACGCATTACTCTCTCCCTAAAGAAGTCTCATTCTCAGGATACGTTTAAAAAGAGGAAAATCAATGAACTCTTTGGAAAGGTATCAGGGCAGCCCTTCCAAGATCCAGAAGCAGGAACTAAACGACCACTTGGGTTCACTTCCAGGTCAAAGGTCTAAGGAAAACAAGCTTCATTGTCCTTCACTCCATAAGTAAATTAATCTCCCCACAGTTAAGCACAGCACTAAAGAAGTCATCAGGCTCCTACAAGTGGAGATTCAAGTGGAACAGGCTTGACCCGGCTAACGCCTGCGTATCTTGGCAACTGCTATGTTTAATGTTTGGGTGCTCAGATTTGTGGTCAATGCACACAACTTACATAATTTAACCAGCCAAGGCTTCTTTAGAAGAAGCCTGACCAATGTGGGATAAGACAAGCATGGTTTTAAAAGGTTAACACTCATTTTAATAATGCCACCTCTTTCCTGTGACTTTCCTCTCCCTAACATTTACCCACATGCCTACACAAGCAGCCTTCATATTGAGGTTGTCAAGTAAATATTACACCCCCAAATCGTCCTTCCCGCCCATCTCCCTATGTACGTTTTTTCGTGTGTATCTATTTTTCCTATTTTATGAGTTCTTGCCACCATAGTGAATCACTCATACATTTTATTTTAGTAAAAAGGAACAACATTCCCCCTCTAAACCAAGATCCTTTTCTTCATTATGTTTGAAAAAAGCTCACCAGTCTTTGGCCTCCACACATTTTTTTTCTGACAAAACAGCTTGAGGAAATCTCTGACTTTATCATTATAAGATATATTTTAATACTTAAAATTCCTTCAATAAATATGTGGGAAATATTTGCCAAAAATATCAAACCAGATCCTGACTTGCTAAAATTGAACTAAAAGGCATTACTATTTTAAAAGACAACAAGTTGTATAACCCCTCTCCCTCCACAGCCAGCCGGAAGAATTTGAGGAAAGATACATTGTGGGTGGACAAATTTTTGTTTTATCAGTATTAATTAAGCAGTAAAACTAAGAAAATATACATTGAAATTCTATCCCAGGTACTGAAGAGGAAGTTTTCCCACACATAAAAAGCTTATAACACAGGAAGTCCTATTTTATACACGAGAAAACAGAGGTTCAACACAACCCGGTGCTTTGATCTAGTAAAGGTAACTGGGGACGGTGCCGGGTATAATTCCCACCAGATAGAATTCATATTGAAAAGTATTTTGGGGGGAGGGAGGAAGCTACTCACATTTCATCTAGGGGAAAAAATAAAATACATCACCTAGTAAAGATGATGACTGAAAAAAAAGCCTTTTAGGTGGCAATATTGAGTTTGCTCAAAAAAATATTAATCAGTCAAATAACCAAAATTTGGTGAAAAGTTCTTGGAATTAAATAAAAGGTGAGAAATTCTGGATAGGCAAGTTTTCTGGATAGCTGATTCCTAAATTTTTATGAGTTCTTGTATTTTTAATGTTGATTTGAAAAATCTATCGGGAATGTGTAAAATGAATCTCTGCCTGTACTTAAGACCACTAAGCACCGTTTAAAGTGTGGGGCTGGCAGAGGGCCAGGGTGAACGTGTGTTATTCTCCATCAGTGATACACAATGGTCTCAGCTGGCTGGCATGAGCTAGAGCTCCAGGCCTCTGCATTATGGGACGTCGTCATGCCGTTTTGTGCCTTGTCATTTTTAGGACTGCTTTGCTTCTCTGTCCATTCTGTCTGCTGATTCTAATATTACTTGAGATAACCAAGTTTGTTTTTGTTTTTGATAAATTACTAATAACGAAGCTACTTTTCTTCTGCGGGCCTACTACATGCTAGGTACTGTGCTTGTCATAATACATTTACTCTCCTTTTTAATCCTTAGACAACTCTATGAACTGGGTATTATACCCATTTTATGGATGAAGAAACTGGGGCTCAAATAGTTTACCCAAGATTTCACACCTAGTAGATGGTAGAGGTAGGATTTAGGGTTCTCAGGATTAAGTCTCTCAGACTCTAAACCAAACCCACCTCCACCCCCTTCTTTCCAGTTACTGACAGGGCAGCCAGCTTGTTAGAAATGCTACAATATAAGAATAAAGAGAGGCTAACTGGGCTGGCCCCTGGGGCTCTCTGATAATCAGCGTCTGTGAGCTTTACAGCATGCATTTTGGACACCTAGTTTGCCAGTTTTATTTACTTCCTGGGTCAGAGGAGAAAATAAATAGATGGCTTTTGTAAAATGTAAAAGTCCACACGAATGTTGCCCTTATGATTTTTCACACAGGTAATAGGTTGATAATAATGAGAGTCACATTTTAATCCATGTTAGAAACAAGCAAACTAAGATGGGGCTCAGCTGTGACTACGCAATAGGAGTTCAAAGTCACTGGCTAATGGCCTCTGAACTTCTCCAAAGGAAACACGCTCTGCAGAGGCATGTTCTCACACTACATCGGCCTGGAGGTGGACATGGAACCTGGGGAGAAAGGAGGGCAAAGAAGTAGATTTTAAATGCTAATAGCCAATACTAGGTTTTGACAATTTTATTAGAAAACAAGTGCAGTACATGGACCAATGGTGCATGCTGTACAAGAATCTGATATTTTAATATATAAAAATATTTGGCATCTGCTGCAGAATTATACAAAGAAATTTTAAAAATACCTTCATCATTAACCAGTACAAACATAATTTATTGAAAATGGCATTGAAGAAAATGGCTCAAAACCTTTCCTTTTTATTGTCAGCAAAATTAAATAACGAGAGGCAGGAGAGGGAAATTATAAATTGTGCTGCGCCAGTTTTTAACAATAATTAAATACTTCGATGTATTTGCAGACACTTTTTTAAACACATAAACTGACTTTGAAAAAACTTATCAGAAAGTGTAGTGAAATGGAATTAATGGGGAAGAGGTGAAAGGAATTGCTTAAAAGAGGTTTTGGGGAAAACAAGTGAAAGGAAGTTCACATGAATTAGGAATGTTGTTTCCTCCTCTGGGACCCTCCCTGAAGTGGGGAGTGTCATTTCACTTTCCTGTTTGGGATCCTCCTCCACCCACACTTATCAGAGGAATTCTGTCCCTCCCTAAAATCTAGATGTACTGTTACTTGTAATTCTGGGTTGTGTTCCTCCTTCTTCACTTCCTGACCAATTTTGTCCCTATTTATAAGTTTCAGAGTTGGCTTTCTTGGTATTACATGTGCAAATATATTGTATAGATGATACACTTAGAAACATCTGAAAAATGATGCTTTTCCAGCATTTAATAGGCACCTGTTGGGATGCGATACTGCTCGGTGTCGTCTGTGTGTTGCCAAATGAAAATAAAGTACTTCCTTTAAACCAGCCTCTCCAAACCACCACTATTACTCAAATTGGAGCCAGGAGAAGACAGAAAGGCCGGAGGCAAACCATTAAACACTGTTTTTGTCCAGCTCCGACTATTTCGTGGGAAAATAAAATATTATTCCAAATAGAAAGTTTGTGTTCACCTAGAATATTATATATCAAAAAAATATGAAAAACAGAAGCACTGCCCTTCATGTGCTTCAATAATTGGCACATAAACTTGGCTTTGGGGCTTAACCAGGGTCTCTGTCATCAAATTTTTAAAAAATATTTTTTCTATACCAGAAACTCAATTTACTTTTTTATTTTAATATGAAATATTTACCTTTAGAGAAAGGATATATGAAAGTAGAAAAGTTTTTCATGAGAGCTAAATACAATTTTTGAAAACTCAAACATTCAAAATTAGGAATTTGGTTTCTTAAATAAAAGCATTCCTAGACTTAGCCATCATCCTATCATTTCCACACCCAGAAGTGCAGAGTTTGGTGGGGCACTCATTTATCGCCCTGAAATCAAGTATTCAGACTACTGGCCTGGAAGCCGGAAACTGAGGTTCAAGCCTCAGTTTTTTAAAAAACCAGGTCATCTATTCTCCATAAAATTAGAATGAGTGTGAAAATTAAATATAATAATCTGAGAATATTTGATAAACAAAAAGGCACTACACAAATATATGTTATATGTGCAAATTACTTGTGGAAGGCACTGAGGGACAAAGAGGGAAACACACAAAGCTTCTAGCTGGAGAGAGAATGCACGTTCCTGTGAAGTGAGAGCCGATTGCTGTAGAGTGAGAGGAGATAGCACTGTAAAGTCTCTTGGGGAAAAGGGAATTGCAGTAAATTCTGAAGTCCTGTAAAATTCTGGGCAGCCGAGAAAATGGGAGAAGGCCTTCCAGGCAGAGGGGACAGGATGGAATGGAAGTGGGGCAGAAAGGATGACAGGGGGCCAGGGAAGGGAGGTTTGGGGACAGGTGAGAAGGAACAGGAGGCTGACTTGGAAGCTACCCAGCCAGACAGAGAAGGAGGCGGCTTTGAGGATAGAGTGAAGCCAGACTGGGGAGGGGGCGCTGAAATGTTAGGGGTGGGGGACTTGACGTTAGCTCATGAGCAGCGTTGAGCCCCGCAGAGGTTTGCTAACAGGAGCAGGGTGAGATAAGCACAGCGTCTCAGGAGGGATGGTGAATCTGTGCCGTGTAGGTGACAGAGAGGGGGAGAGGAAGCGACTTGAAAGCTGTCCTTTCAGAGAAGACAGGAGCCAAGTAAGAGGCAGAAGAATGAGGAAGAACAGAATGGGCATTCCAGGGAGGCAAGAAGGAAGAAGGGACAGTGTTCCATGACTGTTGCTTTTACAAATTTCTCTCTCCCTCAGCCAGCGAAGGTTATCTCAAAACCTTGGAATCCTGAAGAACCCCTTTGTTTGTTGAAATGACAATTGTAAAAGTTTAATTTTTGGAAACTGCTGGCAAATGTGAAGTTCTCCCAGACTCATTTACCTTCCTCCGTCAAGAATCAGGCTCCCTATGCCCCCAGGGCTGCCCAAGACACGGTTCCAGGGCAGTGAGGCCGCAGGAATCCCAGACAGGGCCCACAGCTGGAAACCAACTCGAGATGACAGCATGTTCCTTTCTCGTCTGCTGTCCCAGTGCCTTTCTCAGCAGTTCAAACGTTAAGAGGGGCATTCGTTGCCTTTTTGAAAGGCTTTTCCAAGCCCTCTGACCTAATATGCCCTGGCCTGCTATTGTCACCACGTCCTACTCCCTTAACAATCCATTGTCAGGGGACCTCAGGGATAAAGGACTGTACATGTACTTTTCATGACTGTACAAGTCCGCAGGAGGCACGGCCCGGCCTGGAGGGCCTTAAGACAGGAGCCACCTAGGGACCCTTCGCCCAAGCTTTCCCATGCTACCCAAGAGGCATGTGCACCTCTCCTTGCAGTTTCTCCTTAGAGTTTGGCCCAGTGGCTGGAGACAACAATTTGTGTTTGGATGAAAGTGGTTGCCGCTGAGCTGGCATGTGGTACCTTACATTCTTCCAGAACCTTGTCTTTGCAGACTGCAATTCCTCTGTAAAGTTCCCTGACCACCGTAGGGCCCCGTGTTTCTGCTTAATGAATTTAATGGATTCTGGCATTTTCTCATAGTCTTGGATTTTCTCCAGCTCAAGGAGGACAACTTTAATTCCATCTTGAATGAGAGCATTATATATAGCTATTTGCTCTTCAGATGAACGCCCCAGACGGCTGAATCTCAACATTTCTCTGACTAAAATGATTATCAGTCTTCTGCTTTTCTTTATGTTTTCATCAGTGACCACAACAACGTCTGAAAAACATGAAGCACAAAACAGTAAGTAAAATCTCAGCTTACAATCATTCTGTCCAGGACCAAAGCCCCACACAGAAGGTCTTCCCACATTCACCCCCTACATGTCCTAATGCCCTCTTCTCCTGCTTTCTGAAGGGGCTTCCCCTTCTAGCAACCAGCTCAAAACGCATCCACAGAAGTGGAACATTTCATTGAGAACTCAGAGTAATATCCAGTAGAAATGTTTAAATCTTCTTGTTAATGTACTGTCTCCATATAACTCCTATTTTATTTTATGAGTAGTAAAGTGACTATTGGGTGTAGCCAGCTGTTGAGTTTTTCAAAATTAAATATAAAATCAGTAATTATTGTTCCTGCAATTGTATGAGAGAAGAGAAAACTTTGCATTTAGTGCAAATGATAAAATCATCATCATGCACCACTGAAGAGGTCTTAAAATCATCAGATATGTTCACCTACACCACACAATCTTCTAGAAAGACAGAATCCACCTTTGGTGATTAAATTAATTTTATAACAATAAACCTTTTGCTCTTTTCCACTGCATACATACCTTCCCCAACATACTCATCCCTTCCAAGAATGAACAGTTTGTATCCACACTGTTTTTCCAAGACCTCAGGCAAGACTTTAAACACGAAAATATCTGTGTTGGAGGTGGACTCTTGTCCTGGGATCTTTGGATATAGTATATAGGCATCAAAGGTCTTTCCGTCCGAAACTAAAGGGAAAAAGCAATGTATTTAGAATGGAGAGAGAATGGAAGATTTGGTAAAGACAAAATCACAAACACGCATTTCAGAATTAAATATTAATTTTTTGTGCCATGGTCTGAATGAAGAAGCAATACCTAAAGAAGTTTCTATTTATGATCCTGGACTACAAAGCTGTGCATATATTGTAGTTGATAGACACCTCTGAGCTTCTTTACCACTCAGTATGGAACCATCCTTATCTCCTCATGGTTATCTCCTTCGCCAAATGTTTCAGTCCCAAATTCTATCTTTTCTTCCTTTTATATATTATTTTGGTGTTAGTTTTTTGCAAGGTTTAAACAAAAGAGAGAGAGAGAGAGCACTTCCCTGAGCGTGAAAACCTAGTCATTTCTTTCACATGAGGGCAAAGCCTGAGTGTAACTATGCCCTGCCTAGCACATGCCAGGGATCAACAATGACTTCTGAATAAGTGACTTTATGAACAGGTACTCTAAACACTTGCTTATCCCACCAATATGAACACTAAGCAGTAACATGGAAAATACGATATTAAGTCTAAGTTTTCAAAAATTTTGCCAGATTTAGATGGGCAGAACACTCCATGAATCACTACTGTACAACTTCAAAAGGCAGTTTTAAACTAATTATGAAACTATAATTATGTATAAGAATAACTACTGCTCTTGTATATGCCAAAGTTCATTTTAGTACTTAAAAGCCCTTTTGGTCATCTTCTACATCTCTTAAGTATCCCCTCACTTCAACAAGACAATATTTCCCACATGCAAATTTATACCTTTTTCCGGGAGAATATCATAGCAGAAATCCCTGTACCAAAGCACAATGTCAACCTTGAAGATTTTATAGATGAACATGGAGCATGTAATTACTACTGTAAACATGACAAAAATACCAATCATGTGCTTCTGGAAATCATGTGCAGCTGAAAAGAGAGAAAAAATATTGGAACCAAAAATAATTTAAGGTTTGAGCACAGCAAATCAAGTATTTTCATATCAGAGAAATTATATTTGGGCTTGGCTTCGGTTCAGACAGTATTAACCCCTTTGGATACTAATGTGCAAAACAACAATCATGGATACTGTATAAACCTAAGGTATGTTCTGTTAAACTTCTACTTCAATAGGCTAACACACAAAAACAAAGAAAAAATACAGAGCATGTAGGATAGAGCATTCCATAGTAAATGAGTAAAAGTCACATACACTTAAAAGCCTTAGGCTTCTCTTATACATCCATCAAATCATCCATGTAGTCATCTACCTAAAACACTGATTAGGTACTGTGGTAGCTTAGAGCTATGTATCCCAGGAAAACATGTCCTTAAACTTAATTCAACTGTGGGCGTGAATCCATTATAAATAGCATCTTTTGATGAGTTTACTTCAGTTAAGATGTGGCCCAACTGAATCAGGATGAGTCTTAATCCTAATATTTGAGCCTTTTATAAGCAGCATGAAATTCAGAAACAGAGAAAGAAAAAGCCACCAGAGAAGCCAGAAGTTAGTGGAACCCAGAGAAGCCAGGAGAAGCTGCCATGTGCATTGCCTTGTGACAGATAAGCCAAGAACCAAGGATCACAGGCAGCCAGCCCCAGAGCACCACAGTCTTCAGGGAGAAAGCATCGCCTTGATGGCAACTTGATATTGGACTTCTTCTAGCCTCAAAACCGTAAGCCAGTAAATTCCCATTGTTTAAGCCAACCCAGAGCATGTACTTGCTTGAGCATCAAGGAAACTAAAACGGGTGCCTACAATGTGCCAGACCTCAGTTGCTACTCGGTCTGAAAAGAGAAGGACGAGTAAGATAAATGTTCTGTACCATTGCAGAATTTATAGTCCTCAAGAAAACTAAATAAGATAGATGCTGGGAGGAGGACATATCTATGGAAATAAATAACAGAACCTTGTCTGTTTGGGCAGTGAGTTAAGTGTGCGCATCAGGACAGAAAAACTTCCTAGATAAAGAGTTCAGCTGAGACGTGAAAGAGGACGTGAAACCCAGGTTAAGAGGAAGACAAGAGGGTTCCAGGCAGAGGAGACAGCGTTGCAAATCTCAAGGTCATGGAATCTCACACAGTAAAATAAAACTGCATTTCAAATAGTTTGTTGTTTACCTGGATGTATTAATTGGATATATGCTGCATTTTCACCAGCTATATTCATGGCTAAACAGGTAAATGGATATAGATAAAATCTACTTTCTA
Source organism: Tolypeutes matacus (assembly GCA_026826555.1). Taxonomy (NCBI): domain Eukaryota; kingdom Metazoa; phylum Chordata; class Mammalia; order Cingulata; family Chlamyphoridae; genus Tolypeutes; species Tolypeutes matacus. The sequence goes on from JAKSZT010054030.1 coordinate 64,637,170, forward strand.
CTTCTGAAATATTAAGCATTAAGATTAATGTTTTCCATTTTTTGGTTGAAGGAATATCCATTCTGTACAAAAGAGAGATAATAAAGTTGTTGAAGTAAATTGCATCAACCACAAATAAGACACGTATACCTGGTTTATCTCTTTATTTGTAATATAAATTGCAGCAGAAATAATTACCAATTATTTCTAATTGTAATTACTAATCACAGACATAAAAATCAGGCTTTGGCAATGCTGCTCTGAGATTTCATAGGCCCAAGACCACTGCCGGCAGCAGACTCAGTAGCAGAGATTTCAAATTAAAATGATCAGCTTCCAAGAAGAATACCAAGAAATGTGCATTCTGGACCCCAAGGGGCACAGAGAAGACTATATTAAACAAGAGGAGAATGGGCGCTGTGACAAAGAGGTCTGTAGGGGAATCTGGGGTCTATCCTACAGGGAGGTAACCGGAAGTCGAGTCCTTTGAACAGCGGAATGCCCCATTCCTCACCCATTTCATGAGTTTTTCTGAATGCCTCACAAAAGGAAAAAGGAATGGCACAAAAAGTAATGCAGGATAATTGTTTAACTGGATTGTAGCAACATATATAACGCAATTTAAGAGAGAGCCTTCCAACTGCACCACAATGACATGTCATTTTACATTTAATATACACGGTTTTATAAAGTCCATTTAGCTTAGCAAGACTGGAAATGGGCAGCCAAAATTAGGACCAATCAATGACCAACGAACCCTTGCTATTAGATTAAACATATCAAGGTCATATAAAGAATGACATGGAATTTAATATGAAAATTTCTCTATAGCATGATTGGCTCTTGGCATACTTACGTTATAAAGTCTTCCACAAGCAATGGATCATCTTCATCAATATCCGACCCATTCCACTTCCAGGAGACAGCGTCAGTCACCAGGCCAGTGACATTGCAGATCAACTGTGCCTGGGAACCTGCAAAACAATGTCTTTTTTTTTTTTTTTTTTTTTAAAGATTTTATTTATTTATTCATTTATCTCCACCACCCCCCCCCCACTGCCTGCGCTCTCGGTATCAGCCAACCACGCCGCGCGGGCGGGCCCATCCCCACCAGGAGGCCCCGGGAACCGAACCTGGGGCCCCCCACATGGCAAACGGGAGCCCTACTGATTGAGCCACAGCCGCTTCCCAAAACAATGTCTTTTTAATCACAGAATTAATTGATTTTAATTCTGCTTTACCTATCTAGAGTAATAAACAGCTGTTGAATAAGAATTTTAAATTACAGTAAAACGCAAAGAAAAAGGAAAATCGCCCTTAAAGCCATCACCAAGAGATAACCACTATTAGTAACAATATGCAACTCGTTCTACATCTTCCCTGTGCACATATGTAGTTTTTTAAAATGGTGTCTGATTGTATCTACTATTTTATAATTATTGTGCCCTGGGAATTTTGGCTCACATGTCAAGACTTCCAACATAAGCTGTTTAATAGATGCTTATTATTCCACAATATGGAGATACTAAGATTAACTAGTTTCCTATTGCTGAACACAATTTGTTTCCAATTTTTCATTATTATGATTAATATTCCAATGAACATTCCCATACATGAATCTTTATTTATATATTCCGACATACTACTTTGAATAAAAATCCCGAAGTAGAATTGAATTGAATTGAGTAAATTTAGCTAAAGGACATATTTTAAAAGCCACCCCCCTCTCCCAAGCTGGGCCGTACCTGTCTACACTCTTACCAGAAGTTCATGCAAGTGACATTTTTCCCAAACCATCCAGTTAGCAAGTATTTTGGGGTAGTCACTGCCAATTGAGACATGAAAAAAATCCCATTTAAATTTTCATCTGCATTCACTTAATTTATGGTGAACTAGCATGTTATTCACAAACTTAATATTCATTTGTTTTTCTTTTAGGGGCTGCTTGCATTGTCTAGTGTCCACTATTGAATTGCACCCTCATTGTAGGAGCCTGGCATTCATCGAGGATATTAACTCTTTATCATACATGACAAATAGTACAAAAATTTTTCAGAATTTGCTGCTTTCTTTTTTATTTTTGTTTATAGAGATTCTTTACTACAGATCTCTTTATTTTTCACTTGGTCAAATTTATAATTGTTTTTCTTTTTTCATCTGTCTTCACTCTTTTTCTTCCAAAAGCCCTTTCTACCACTAAATCAGAAAAATATCCACATACATTTTCTTTTAGATGTATAATGTTTCCTCATTTTATTTTAAGCTCTTTAATCTATCTAGGATTTAATTGGATAAGTTATGAGGGGGAGCTTTCACATAATGTTTTTATCCAACCAATTAATCATTCCAGAACCACTTACTGAATAATAATTCTCTTCCTTATTAATCTGTAATGGCCCCTTTATCATTTCGGGCTTCTCGGCTGATCTGAGTGTGTATGCTGATGCCAAGGATACCAACCTCTTTTAATGACTGCTGTGTTAGAAAGCATGTAAGTATCAGTTAGCACTCTTCTCCCCAATATTATCTTAGTATGTCACCATTTTATTCTTCCAGGTGAATTTGAGAACAATTTACCAATTTTTAAGTCCATTCACAATCTTATTGCAATTCCATTAAATCTACCAGCTAATTTGGGGAGTTAATATCTCTGCAATTTCCAGTTTTTCATAAGTAAAATTAATGACAGTTTTCCTTAAATTGGTGTTTCTCAAGCTTTCTTTCATTATCACACTCTTAAGGAACAATTTTACACACTTTGTCCCTAATTGACCTGTCCCCATGAAATTTAAATACCACAGATGTACTTTATATCTTTTAACATAGATTGTTTTTCAGCTCCCAAGAACCAGTCATTTCCCCCTTGGAAACAATACTGTCTATTGCTGCCACCCCACTTGGGAATGCATGCTTTAAATCTCTCGGGAAAAAAGTTTTTTATTTCAGTGTTTGCTTGTTTCTTTCACTCCCTTATAAACCCCTCATATTTTAAAAAGTTTTTCTAAGATGTTTTATAAAGACATTACCTAATGCAAATGAAATCTATTTTTCCCATTACATTTTCCAACTGGTTATTGCTAAACAAGTTGAATATTTTAGAACACTAATTTTATATCTGGCCAATTAGAAAATTTAAATTTATTATGATTTCATTTAACAAAATTATTCCTAATTTTTTTCAAAAATACTTTTGGGATTTCTAAGTAGATAATTATATGATCTGCAAATAATAATAAAGTTGTTCGCTACCTTACAGAATTCAACCTTGGTTCATTTTACTTTTACTAGACTAGGGAGCACTTCTCAAGCCATGTTAACTAACACGTGGGCATCTTTGACTTCAGTGAGCAGATCTCCAGTGTTTCTTTCACCATTAAGAATATCGCTGTTTCAGGGGGCGGATGTGGCTCAAATTGTTGGGCCTCCGTCTCCCATATAGAGGGACCTGGGTTCGATCCCCAGGACCTCCTGGTAAAATAAAAATAAATAAATAAATAAATAAATAAATAATAAAAAGAATACCGCTGTTTCAGACTGACATTATTTATTAAATTAAGGAAGTAGCCCTCCATGCCTATTTTTCTAAGATACTAGTAATTGGTATTGAATATTATCAAATGCCTATTTGACACCATTCAGGATAACCGTGTAACAGTAGCCTCTGAGCTACTGTCCAATATAAAATAATCATTTCCTAATATGAAGCTATATTTAGATTTGGTAATCAATGCATGTTAGGCTTTAGAGCACTAAATTATATACCTCTAAGGCATGAGTTCTCAATGAGGACTATTGCCAAGGGGGTAAAAGTGTTTATTAGAAGGGGGAAAAAATCTTAGTTTATTATGATGGTGCAACAACAAATATACAGAATATCTGTGGTATTAAAAATCTGGGAGGAGCAGAGGATTAGGAAAAAATGCATTAAAAGGCTCCAAAGGGGATCAGAAATGTTAAAAAAAAAAAAAAAAAAAAGCCATTAAGAAACACTATTCTGGATTCTATTCGCCTGTATTTAATTTTGAATTTTGACATCTTTGTTTATACGTAAGAATGTCGATTGCCTTCCACCATACATAACAACTTGGCCAAGTGTAGAATTCTTAGGTCACAAACTTCTACCTTCAAATCTCTGTACAACTGTTCATTGTCTTCACACAGTAACTGTTAGAGAAATGAACTCCAAGGCAAGCCTGATATTTGATCCTCAGATACAAGAATCTGCTTTTTGTGTCTGGACCAGTGATTTCCAACAGGACTTTCTGCCATGATGGTAACATTCTATATCTGTGTTGTCCCCTGTCACATGTGGCTAGTAAGTCCTTGAAGTCCAGCTAATGTGACTAAGGAAATAATTTTTAAAATTTAATTAAACTTACATGTACATAGCCACATGTGACTTGTGGCTACTGTACTGGACAACACAGTTCTGGATGTTTGTAAGATTTTTTCTTTATTCTTGAAATTAAAAACTTCTACTAACTTGGAAAAACTATTTTTCTAGAATGTCTATCATTATAGCATGTAACCTTACTGATCTGCCTAAAAGCTTAGCTCTGGTCATAAAAATATTCATCCTGTGCCTTTGAGCTGGTGTTTCACGGGGAGTAATTGCCCATAGGAGAGTAAGAGCAGGCAAATAAGACAGGGCTCGATCCTTGACATAAGAGGTTACAAATCCAGAGAAACATTTTAAGACTTAGTGTGTGCCACTTTACTTCTAAATATAGATACATTCAGGAAGGAACTTAGGTAATGTGTATAAAGGTACATTTTATCTTAATCCTGAGCTCAAAATAAGGATTTCAACACATCCTGTTGGGAGACCACTTACCCAATTCCACTTCCATTGTCTCGTTAATTGGTTTCACTATCACAGGCATAATGGACTTGTTCTCCTCTGAAAGAAAAAAATCCACAGCAACTTCTCAGCCTCTTATAAATAAAAATTACAAATGATGACAACACTTAGCAAGATACACTAAATGGCATCTGGCCAGAGAGTCCCTTGAGTGCCCAAAGCACAGATGCCAGAAGAAAAGAGGAAAGAGGTGAAGAAAGAGAGCCAAGGCAGAGGCCGCCGCAACCTGGCAAACCATAAACAGCCGCCACGAAGGTGGACCCATGGCAGGTTGGTGCTAAAGGAAAACACACACATCCGGGTTTCTGTCCACACACAGCCCAGGGCCCTAGGTCCCCAGACAAGTGCCTGTCTTAGAGCAAAAAGCAAGCAGAAGTGCAAAGGCATCTTCCTGTACTCTGTTCGCCGGCGGCCTGCTTGTATTTGATAATTTTAGTAACCATCCAATAGCAAAAGCCACACGTTTCTTGAAGAACGCTAAGCAATTTGGCATAGAGGAATTCCAAACTGTTAAAAGAGGCAGAAAAGCTTAAGAAGCCAAAATAGTAATCTGAGTTTTATTTTCAAGAAGATGGAGGGATGATCTGAGGCCTGAGAAACTGAACGTGAATTCCCAGTATCCCACCACAGTTAAAACAAACAAACAAACAAGCCAGCACTAAGATATCGGGGCAGGATTTTGTCTCTTTTGTTCCCTAATATACACTTAGGACAGGACCTGGCCAATACTAGGTGCTCAACAAGCATGCACCATGCACCATTGGGATGGGCCTTGGAAAAGAAAGAAAACGTCACCCCTGCTTAAAGTGTGTTGATTCTACATATGGGATGAGAAAAAAAAAAGAAAGAAGGGTTTTAAAAACATACTTGGACTATTTTAAAAGTTTCCCACTGCTCAGTTCTCTCTCGAGTTCTCTCTGCTCATCTGGTTGCTGTGTCTAAGAAAGGCAAACCAGAGCTACACACGGCCAGAGAGAAGCTGCAAAAAACGCAAGGAGATGGTTGCAGTACCGAGATCATTAAAAATTAAGATTCCCTGATGCTTCTGGGACCAAGGCAGGGGATTAAGTTTTATTCGATAAAATTAATCTTTGAAAACAGATAAATTATTATAGCATTGGGGAAACGTAGCTACATCTAGAGTGATCACATAGCTGATTTGCCTGGGACAGACCCAATGTGTGCCTGTTGTCTTGGCATTAAGTATAAAAAGCCCTTTAAGGGTGACTATGACCAGGACTTTCTTGAAAGTTAAAGCTTATGATACCTAAAGCGGATACGGTCCTGATATTTACAGAAAAGTTGAGCATTCTAACCATTCCCATGTAATTTGTAGCAGCCCATTTTTGTTTTATTTTGTTCCATTTCAAAATAGGCTTTGGCATGAAAATGGTTAAAAGTTTATAGATAAAAATTAACAAGAACCACCACTGGACACCTACTTATCAGGCACCTGCTTTATACCAAGCACACAATGACAAGCCTGAGTCTCTACCCTTCCTAACACCCATGCGAGGTCAGACCCTCTTCTCACGGATGAGGAGACAAGACCAGAGAGGTAAAGTGATATGCCCAAGGTAACAGAGCTAACAGGAGCTAAAAACCAAACACCAGCACCCACTCCATCGGGCCTGCATGCCCGTTGCTGAGGGCTCAGACTCCCCAAGCAGCGCTCCCCCAGCTGTCTCCCTACACCTCCAGCAGGAGCCCTAGAGCTTTCTGGAAGAACAAGCTTCCCAGCTCCGCTGGAAAACTCAGTTCACAATGCCTCCGTTTAATTAGCAAGGCATCTAAAGCAAGAGGGAGAAATATTTACATGGCAGCCAGTAATATAGTTTAGTAAACAATTTATTATTATGCTAATAAATATATTTATTTATACACTATTTAATAGAATGTAAATAATAAAATATTTACCGAGCAACTAAACAAAAGCCACGTGACCTTCAGCAAGCCACTGAGCTGCTCTTAGAGTTAGTTCCTCCTCTGACAAGAAAGGTGCAACTAGAATCATGGTGTCCAGCCTTCCCAGATCGAAAGTGCTAAGGTGGAAGCCGTGACTCACCAACAGTAGTAAGCTCGATTACCCGGGTAACGTGATACGGCTTTCCCAAGTGTGTGTAGGAAGCTTGACAAGTATAGTTCCCTTTAGACGCTTCAGTCACATTCTTCAAAATGAGTTTATTTTCCATTCCAATAAAGTTTATATTGCCAAGCAGGGGTTTGCAGTCCTAGACAACAGGAGCAGGAGGAAGCAAAGAAAAACAATGAATAACTTTCCCCCAGTCTACCAGCAAAAAGAACTCCATTATTTCACATTAGTAAAATAAAGGGACGAGAAAGGTTCCTTGCAGGCAATACGTATGTAATGACTGTATTTCTTTTCCTTTTGTTTTGGTAGAAGTTGATTCTATTCCCAGGATAGTAAGGTTTTATGCCTATGAACCTTGCTACGAAGGCAAATGAATGCAAATTTATTTTGCAAGAAAAACAAGATTGAGAAAAGAACATTGATACTATAGTTTCTTAGAACTATACTTCCTTTCTTCACTGCTTCTATTTATTTTGTATTTCTTAACTTCTGCCAGCTGATTCCCCAAAGAAACACCAGCAGGCTAGACAGAGCAAAAGCTCCAAAACATTCTAGTATGTTCCATGGAGTCCACCCACTTGAGGTACTTAAAGAAACCACTAAGTTTTTAGAGAACCACTAAATATCTTTAATAAACCACAAAATAATATATTTTAATAAGTATTTATCTCCCAAATACCTTAAATTTATTATCAGCATCCTCTTTAAATGTCTTTTATTTCTAGTATTACTTTTCTCAATTTTACCTTAAACTACATTAAATGAAAACAAATAAGATTTTACTTAAACTTCAAATGAAATATATACAGTCATATCATTTTTTTCAAATGTCCTTGTGAGTTTCACCACTTAAAAGGAAAAAAAGCATGCACAATGAAAAGGCATTTTGCAGATTCATCCCATTGTTCATGACAGAAAACTATTTTATTTACTGGAAAAGTAAAATACCATGCTTAAACTAAAATTACCTTATACCACTGTATTTGGGGGAACTTATTATTTTCATCCTTAAAAAAATTCATAAAAGGGCACACAATTTTTCCATCTTCTGAAATGGGTAGTTTCTGTGGGTATGTGACTTGTGCATTATAACATAAGTTAGGCTCATTCGCCACAATTTTTGCAGTTATTTTAATTTTGAGGCAGTAAGTAGAATTTCTGAAATAAAACAAAATAGGTGAATTAAGCACTATTAAAAGATAATTGTTTTTGTCCATAAGTTTGGTAGGGACCTAGAATGTAACACAGTAACTCCTTTCCTTACCTCACCACACAATAGTAGTGTCCTGAATCCTCCACCTTAGCAGGAACAAACCAAATTTTATTTTGGTGCTGATGAATCCTGGTATCTTGTTTCATAGAAATAAGTGTCTTGCTGTCATTTTTATACCACATTATAGTGAATTTGTCTGTATCCACATTAGGAAGACACGAACGAACATCAATTTCATTTGCAGAGAAAACTGAAATTATTTGTTCTTCATGATGGTTGCATTTATCTTTAAGAGGAAAAATGGGGAATCAACTTCCATAAAAATTTTGTCAATGTTTCTTAATGTAATATCCATATATAAGTACATTAATTATAAATGCATCCATTAATATTAAATATGAAGACTTTATAGCCTTGCAATTAATAGCATTATCTTTGGGGCCTGAAAAATTTGTATTCAAGTTCACCTGCATCACTTACTACCCGTGTGCCCTCAGGCAAGTAACGAAACTTTCTCATTCTGTCTTTACTCATTTGAAAAAAAGGGGATAATGTAAGAGGAGAGGTTTTGTTTTGGTACAAGATGGTATAACAGAGATTTACCCTGTCACTTGAAACAGCATAAAAAAGACAAAGTACATGAAACCAGGATATTCAAGACATTGAACATCAGGGAACAAAGGTTAGAGATCCTCGCTAGACAGGGAATAAAAGAATAAAGGAGGTAAGCCCTACAATTGTCTGAACGTACTGCCTGGAAAGAGATTCTAGGAGAAGACACAGCAAAGAGAAGACAACACAGGCAAAGCCCAGTTTTCACTCTGGGATGGCAAGACAGAGCTGGGAATCTGGGTAGAATAAGAGGCCACAGGGCAGACTACAAAGAGGTGAGGCACAGGTAGCGAGAGCTCTGGGAACCTACATATATGCATGTGAGGAAACCACCCAAGGCCAGGGTGATAACCAACCAAAATGCAGGCGACAGTCACTGTTCCCAGCAGCCAGAAAGGAAACCCTCATTCATCACAGGGCACCAAGCATAGTACCACGAAGGGTTTTGTCTTAGTTGTGGGGAACAATGAGCCTAGACTAAACCTTGTTGTGACCTAATAAAGCCCTAAAAACAAGACCTGAAAGGCTCCAACTCTTTCCCAGTAACAACCATGTGGCAGGACAAAGCTCAAGAACATTTTTAGGAATACAAAAATATCCAGCACACAGCACAGTAAAATCTATTATTTCTAGTATTCAATCAAAAATTACTGGGCATGCAAAAAGAAGCAGGAAAATACAAACAGTCAAGAAGATAAATCAAACAATCAAATCTGTTCCAAAAATGACAAAGATTATGGAATTAATAGGCAAGGAAATTAAAAGTTATTACCACTGTGTGCCATTTATTCAACATGCTAAAGAAAAGATCAAACATGTTAAATAGAAACATGAAAGGTATTTTTAAAAAAGACCAAAATCAAACTTCTAGAGATAAAAACTCAGAGTTTAAAAATACGTTGTATTGGATTTATGGTAGATTCAACATTGCAGAAGAAAAGATTAGTAAACTTGAAAATAAAGTATTAGAAACTAGCGAAAGAAAAATAATAATATAAAATGAACAGGGCATGTTAGCTATGGGACAATATTAATAAATATAATATGAATCCCTGAAAAAGAGGAGAGGTTGGGGAAACAGAAAAAATATTTCAAGAAATACTGGCTGAAATTTTTCAAAATTTGATGAAAATTATACACCCTTAGACCCCAAAATCACAATGAATGCCAAAAACAAGTAATATGAAGAAAACTACACCAAACACATCATCATCAAATTATTTGAAACCAGTGATAAAGGCAAAATCATATAAGTAGTCAGAGGATAAAAGATGCATTTCTTACAGAGGAACAAAGACAAAAATGATGCTGCCTTCCTCTCAGAAACAATGCAAGTCTCAAGAGAGTTTAACAACATCTTTAAAGTACTAAAAGAAAATAAATGTCAACCTATGATTCTGTAGCCAGTGAAAATATCTTTCAAAAATGAAGACAAAGATTTTTTCCGGATATATAAAGACTATAAGAATTCATCACTAGTAGACCTGCACTACAAGAAATATGTAAGGAAGTCCTTCAAAAATAAGAAACACAGTATCAGATGAAATATGGATCTACACAAAGGTGTGAAAAGCACCAGAAATGGTAACTCTGTGGTATTTATACAATATTTGATCTTATTATTTATATTTCTTTAAAGATAATTGAATGTTTAAAGCAAAAATAACAATATGAGGTTACAATATAATATAATGTAATATAATATAATATAATATAATAATATAATATAATATAATATAATATAATATAATATAATATAATATAATAATGAGGTTTTTAAACACAAAAATAAGTAAAACGTATAGAAACAACCAGGCAAAGTTCAAGAGGGGAGAAGTGGACGTATCCTGTTATAGTTTTTTTTAATACTGTAGATGAAATGGTATAATATCGCTTGAAGGTACATAGTGATGAGTTAAAATTGTATAAATTTTATAATTTATAATTGTATGGAGCATACAGCAGTCATAAAAATACAATAAACTATTATGACTAACAAGTCGAAAAGGAGATAAAACGGAATCATAAAAATTCTCAATCAATAAGGCAGCAAAAAAAGAAAATTTAGCAAAGAATTGATGGGAAAAATATAAAACAAAACAGAAAAATCACAGAATTAAACCCAAACATAGTAACAATCACAATTAAAATGTATATGGTCTAAATATTCCAAATGAAAGGCAGAGATTGTCAGATCAAATGAAAAAAGCAAGCGCTAACTATATGCTACCTATCACATATACACATACTTTAAATATAAAAACATAGAAATGTTAAAAAGTAAAAGAAGAGAAAAAGAAAAGTGTGCTAATACTAATCAAAAGAAAGCTTGAGTCAAAGTAGATTTTACAGTAATGAATATTACCAGGGATAAAAAGGGTCAATTAATAATGACAAAGGATGGGAGGCGGCTGTGGCTCAATCAGTAGGGCTCCCGTTTACCATGTGGGAGGCCCCGGGTTCGGTTCCCGGGGCCTCCTGGTGAGGGCGGGCCCGCCCGCACGGCGTGGTTAGCTGACCCGGCGAGCACAAAGCAGCAAGGGGGGGGGGAGAAATGAATAAATAAACAAAATCTTTTAAAAAATAAAAATAAAAAAAAGAATGATAAAGGAGTCATTCATACAGAGGAACATGATAATCCTAAATGTTTAAGCACCTAATAACAATGTTTCAAAACACATGAAGCAAAAACTTATAGAACTGAAAGGAGAAATAGAGAAAGTCACAATTATACTCAGAAATTTCAACATCCCACTCACAATAATTGATAGCAAAGTAGAACAATTAGAAAGGTAATCAGAAATGATACAGAAGATTTAAGCAACATTATAAATCAATTAGACACAATTGATGTTTATAAAACATTTTGTCCAGTGATAGCAGAAAACACATTTTTAAATACATGCAAAATGCTTACCAAGATATACTATACTCCTGCCCATAACCTAAGACTCAAAAGGATTGAGATCAAAGTATGCCCTCTGATGACAATTAAATTAGAAATCAATAACAGAAAGATATCTAGGAAACCCCCAAATATTTGAAAACTAAATAACACTTTTAAGTAACTTATATGGCAAATACACTTCTCAAAAAGGAGATTAGAAAGTATTTTGACCTGAATGAGAAAGAAAACGAAGTATATGAAAACATGTGGGGTGCAATTAAAGCAGTACTCAGAGAGAAAGTCTAAATGCCTATATAAAAAAGAAGATCTCAAATCAATGACTTTAACTTCTACTTTAAGAAACCAGAAAGAGAAGAATAAATTATAAGCAAAGTAAGTAGAAGATAGGAAATAATATAGTCCAGAAGAGAAATTAATGAAATAAACAACAGAAAATAAAGAAAATCAATAAAATTGATAAATTTCTAGTTAGGCTTGTCAGGAAAAAATTAAGATGCTACTTCTCATTAAAAAGATAATAAAAGGATAAGGGACTATTATCAAGAACTTCATGCAAATAAACTCATCAACGCAGATGAAATGGGCAAATTCCTTGAAAGACACAAACTATTAAAGCTCATGAAAGAAGAAATAGAAAACCTGAATAGCTCTGTACCTATTAAAGAAACAGAATTTGCAGTTAAAAACCTTCCCACAAAGAAAATTTCAGACCTAGATAGCTGTACTGGTGTATTCTATTAGACAGTTATGGAAGAATTAATGGCAGGTCTACAGTTGGGGAAAACAAGAGCCTAGCCAAATGTTTAAAAGGAAGATCTGTGAAACTAGATGCTCACAGGAGCTCTGAAAAGCTCTGACATATTCCTAGGGTATCGTGATGGCTACACATGTTTGCAGAGCTATGCACATGTCTAAGAAAGACCAGAGAAGGCTCCAGCCTCTCACCTCTGGATGACCTTGAAGTCATGCACAAGCAGAGTTATAAACAGCATCAGTGTTAATGGCACATCCCAACATGCCTCTGGAAAGGGCCTCACAACTTATTGGTTCAAGGTATTTAAGGAAATCTCTAGCACATCACTAATGAACAATAAGTTAATTGGGCAGAGACTTCAGTAGCTGCACACTCAGGAAATATAGTCTTCACATAATCAGCCAGGTCGTTCATTAAAGAAACAGTAGCAGCAACAACAACAGCAAACCTCGTGAGCATCTGATTTCTAGAGTTGCCACATTATACCAGAAAAAATGGCCCAATTTTCAGCAAAACATTACTTAACATACAAAGCAACAGGACCTACTGACAAGGAACAAAGCAATAGAAACGGTCCTGGAGGAGCCCCTGATATTAGTATTAGATAAAGACTTTAAATCATATTATAAATATGCTCAAAGAACTACAGGAGGTTATGTCTAAAGAAGTAAGGAAAATATGACAACAATGTCTCACCAAATAAAGAATTGAAACAGAAATTAGCAAAAAGAACCAAACAGAAATTCTGGAGTGGAAAGTACAATAATGGAAATGAAAAATTCACTAGATGGGTTCAAAGGCAGATTTGAACAGGCAGAAAAAAAGAGTCAGTGAAACTTGAAGAAAGTTTAGCTGAGATTATTTAGTCTGAGGAACAGAAAGGAAAATGAATCAAGAAAATGAACACAGCCTCAGAGACCTGTGGGACATCATTAGAGTACCAGAAGGAGAGGAGAGAGAAATCATCAGAAAAAATAGTTGAAGAAATAATGGACAAAAATGTCCCAGATTTGAAGAATAATGTTAATCTACACATCTAAGAAGATCAAAGAATTCCATGTAGGATGAGATACACACCTAGACAAGGCATAGTATTTAGCTACTAGTTGTAGCAGTAGCAGCAATGAAAGTAGTGATAAAAATAGTAAACCTTAAGTAAGTCCTCTGCTAGACATACTCTCCTATTTATCTCGGTTTTTCCCCCACCATTCAACCCAAAATTGCTCTGATAAAGGTCACCCCATGAGTTTTAAATTGCTCCATCAAATAAACAACTCTCAGACATCATCTAACTTTGAATCATGCAAGATTCTTCTCTTTCCCTCATACCCCAACATCCAATCCATCTGTAAATACTGTTGCATCTATCCTTAAAATATATCTAAAATTTGGCTGCTTTTCACTTCTTGCCACCTTCGTACAAAGCCACTATCATTTCTCGCCTACAACAAACCACCATCATGGCTTGCCTGGAATATTGCAAGAGCCTCCTAACTGGCCTCTCTGTTTCTGCTTTTATCTTCCTGTCATCTATTCTCAACAAGAACTAGAATGAGCCTGTTAAAATATAAGTCAGACCATCACTAGTTTTGAACAAAGAACCCTGCGGTCTTCCCATCTCACTCAGAGAAAACAAGCCAAGAACCTTACAAAGGCCCATAAGGGCTCTACACAATCAATCTTCTACCATCCTTCCATTGCACAGATGACCTTATCTCTTATCACTTGTCCCACCTGTCACATGTCATATACTCTCTCGTCACAGGGACTTTGCACATGCTGCAAGGAATGTTTCCCAAACCCCAAATGATATTTGTATAGCTCCCTACTTCCCCTCTTTCATATATAACTCAAATGCCAACCTCTTCTGGTCACACCATCAAAAAGTCAACCTTTGCCCTAACTCAATCCCAAACGTTATGCCCCCCTTTCGTGCTTTTTTTCCCCTCCCTTCTCTCATCACTATATTATATAATATATATTTATTTATCTAAAATATTCTCTATATTTCCTACAAGAACATAAACTCCATGCAGGCAGGTATTTTTTTTCTGTATTGTTATTTACTGAAGTCTCCCCAGCACCTAGTGCCTGGCACGTGGTAAGGGCCCAGTAAATTTGTAGTAGTAAGGGAGGGGGAGGGAGAAAGCAAGAAGGAAGAGATAAAAAAAGAAAAGAAAGGACTCTCTTCAGTGTTTTCCAGCTGTAGGTTCATAAAGAATACGTTTAACACCTTTCCCGAATAAAAGTCAGAATTTCCCATATCATGTTCTTCAATCGGCAAAAGGGCAGAAACAGACATTCGAAGAACCAGATTTTAGCTCCTGATCTGAAACTAGCTATACAAGCGTGAGCTCTTAACCTTACTCGGCCTCAGTATCCTAGTCTGTGAAATGAGAGAATGAGCATTGAAGATGCTGAAAGGAACTGCTGGCAGTGCGGTTCTGACTATGAGACTCTGTGTCCTGGAACTCCATAGTAAAAGGTAATAAAAATGATTGTATTGAGATATGTTACTAAAATTTCTTCTAAATAATAGATTTTTTAGCAGACAAGAATACAAGGAAATACTTAACTTACCAGCCTCGAGATAAGAAATCAGTAGAGCTATGAAACAAACAATTCTGGGTAGCACTTTCATATTCTCCTGGGGAAAAGGAAAAAAGGAAGAAAAACAAAAGTAAAAAAATGTTACTTTTCCAAAAGTTTCTAAAACTAAATACGCTCACAACCACCTGCCTCCACCCTCACCCTCAAGTCACACTGATGGACTTAGTCTCTCCATGTCATTAAAGTGATCATGTACAGCGTCTAGTAGAAATCGGTAGGGAGGGGAGGAATGACGATTTTTAACAGAATTGGGGACAAACATCATGTAGCAGTTTGGCAGTTTGATATAGTTATGAATTCCAAAAATAGATATTGGATTATGCTTGTAAACTGGTCTGCTAATCTGGACCTGATTAAGTTATAATTGGGGCTTTGATTGCCCCAAGTCAGTAGGGCGTTGAGCCCCACCCCTTGGTGGGTGGGGGAATCAAAGATAAAAGGACAGAGTTGGAGTTTTGAGTTGGAGTTTTGATGTGGGAGTCCTGATGCTGCAGCCTGGGGAAATAAACACACAGAGCAGCTTGGTGGTGAGAAAGGAGAGAAGGCCCCTGGAAAAGAGACAAGCCATATGCCAGATAGTCTACAGCTGACCTTGTGGAGCTAGCAGAGAAGCTGAGCCTGGAGACGAGCAAGCCCTGGGAAGAGAGGAACCCAGGAAGCCTGAACCCTCACCGACGGCAGGGATCTTGCTCCAACACGTGGCAATAAACTTTGGTGAGGGAAGTAACTTACACTTTATGGCGTGGTAACTGTAAGCTTCCACCCCAAATAAATACCCTTTATAAAGACCAACCAATGTCTGGTATTTTGCATCAGCACCCCTTTGGCTGACTAATACACATTACAACCTAAGATTTTTCAAATCTCCATTATCTGCCCCAATATATATTTTAGTTCAAATCCCACTTAAGTTTCCCCTAAAATCTATCTATGCAACATCCAAAGTAGACTACTCATTAGATCCTAAACCAGCTTGCCCCTGCTTATGTGGATTTGCTCCCCATATGGAATGTACCCTGCTACCAGGATCCACTTGCAAAACTCTCCCCACACTTCTAGGTCTAATTCAAAGGCTAGTTGTTCATTTTATAATGCAAGACACTAAATGTTTGTACAATATGATACAGCTACATAGAAATGCATGGAAAAGGCTAAAAGAAATTATTACAATATATTAAAATTGGCTTGTAAATGTAATGTAAACCATAGACTGCAGTTAACAGTACAATTACAAAAGTATTCTTTCATCAGGTGTAACAAATGTGCCACACGAAGCCAAGGTGTTAGTAATAGGGTGGTATATGGGAAGTGGGAGTTTTATGCATGGTTTTCCTGTAAAACTACAACTTCTCTAATACAAATAAATTCAGATGTTTCTTGTGGTTGGGTGGCTTCTCCCCTCTCTCCTTTTACTTTCTAAAATCTCTACAATAAATATATACTGATTTTATCACAAAGAAAAGTACCTCAAACTCCACAGCCACACCCACACTGTCCCACCTACAACAGGTACCGGTCAGCCCTAGGGCTACATCTCAAAGTGAGCTCGAACAAGAGCTTTGTCCATTTTTACATAGAGCTTTGTCCACTTGGGGGGGGGGTCAGATTAGGCTCCTTCCCAACACTACAAGAATATATTCACTGCCTTATCAACAAAACAAAATCACCAAAATCGTATGAAATCTTAGTGACTGCGAAAAAACCACTCAATTTTTCCCTACCTTTCTAGACATCTAAAGCCCAAATGAAGTTAATGTTCAATACAACCCCTTTCTCTTCCTAAACATGCCTGTCGTCATTTGATCCTGAATGGGGAACAGCGCGATTATGGACAATAAGTTCCAGACTCATATAACCAGCCAACTTCTGCACAAACCCACCTGATGGCCAACAAGCACCTCAAACTCACTTTCTCTCCCATCAGACTGGAGTTGTTTCCTGTCCCCCACCACGGGGACAGGCATGGTACCGCCCAGCATCTGCCATGCACCTGCCCAAAGAGACCTGGGACCAACTAGCCTGACGCCGCCACCCTCCAGAGCCACCCTCTCACTGTCTTCTTAAGAGCATCCACCCAACCACTTTGCACAGTCCCCATTGCTGGTGCCTCTTCAGCTCTCGCACTCACTATCTCCTCCCTGGATTAATTATGGCAGCAGGCTCCTTGTTGGTCTCCCTTGCCTATAGGTTTCTTCCAGTCAACCCAAACAGAGCCTCTAAACTATCGGTCCATCAAACGATCTGTCCAACCCCCTTCCCTGGCTCCCCAGGGTGCCTAAATCCTCAGCAAAGCATGCAGGTTCTCTGTGCTCAGGCTCTGGCGTAGCCCTCCAGACTCGTCCTCCCCACCCCTCCTCTCCGCACACTCCATACTGGGGCCAGGATCTCACAGATTCCCCAGCCTCTGAGCCTTTGCCTATGCCATTCCCTCTGCCTTTCACCTGGCCAGCTCCCATTTTCATCAACTCTCTGTCCCAGGCCACCATACACCCCCTGCCCAGGGAGCCTCCCTCTCCTGGGTCTCCACAGCAGCCTGTTCTTATAGCCATGACAGCATTTAGCACACTTCACTGCAGTCGTGCAAGGACAGGAAACATGGGGAGGGCAGGAACTGTGACCTGCTCAGCACGTGCCCACAATATCTAGCACTGTGCCTGGGGCGTGGACATCCTTAATAAATCCCTGTGGAATACATGGGGAAAAAAGAACCAAAGAAGTAGCTATCCCCTCCATCCAACTTCAGACACAAGGTCCAGAGTAGACCACCTAACTTCATGCTTTGGAAAAAATGTACATTTTAATTTTTCACAGGACATTCATTTTGCCTATAGTCTTATCTATAACTACAATAAAGAGACAAAATATTTTAACATAGACATCACTAATTCAGACTCTATAATGACATGCACTCATTTGAATATTAGCTGGAAAATGTTTGGTTTAACAAGTTGCATTAAAAGGTATAAAAGAAAAAAAAAAAGAAAAAAAAAAAAAGGTATAAAAGATGTTACAATGTGCATTTTAAATCAATGCCAAAAAACTTTCTAGGCATGCCAGCCATAAGCCATTTGCTTGGTCACGTCTATTCAGCTCACAGCCAGCAACAGGAGGATGATTCCTAAAACTGTTCAAGCCTCGAAATATACCTGAGAGTAGAAAAACTGCATTCCTTAAGTAGCCGGTAATTCTGACATTTTGTGCATGTAAATTGGCCTTCTCCCAAATTAGCCTAGTTTAATGGTATTACCATATTTACCCCTAATGACATGCAGATTATTCAATAAGATAGAAGGTTTTGAAGCCCTGAAGACAGGCTTATTACCCCTTTCTGTGAGTGTGTGGGAATGTATTTTAAGAAAGGAAAGGAAGCATGAATATGTTTCCCAATTACCAGTTTCAGGCCAACTGATTACTCACATTAATGCATCAAAAACAAAATAGGAGCAGTTATGAAATCGACTGAGCATCTGCCAGTTGTCATTTCATTTAGTTACAAGACCTGGCTTGTTTGAGTATTAGGTAGGGGAGGAAAAAGGAAGGTACCAGACTGAACCTTGCAGAGTACATCTTCATTAGTCTAAGTTAACTGTGGACAAGGTCCAACGCTTCACAGCACAAGGCCAGTGCAGCTGACACCAGAGGGGAGTGCGGTCTCGGGCATGGCACTCCCTGGACCTCAGTGTCCTCACCTGTCCAAGATGGTTGACGAACCAGATGATGTCAGAGCCCTGCCCGCTCTAACATCCTACAAAACAGACCTGGCCAGACCCCATGGGCCCAGTGCTCCTTCACCTGCCCCAGAACTGCACTGAGAAAAAGGGGGCTGGAGGGAAGAGCCCCTTCCCCTCAGCAGCGGCCTGTGGCTCGTAGCCTTGGACTTGGCGCCAATGGTCACAGGATCTAAGGGAGTGAGGACACCTGACGAGAAGGAGACAAAACCCAAACACACGCCCAACAAAAACCAGCACAGAAATTCCAAGGCAGCAGGAAACCCGACCGGCCTGTAGAGTGCCACGAGTCGAAAGGCTGTCCCAGGCGGGCAGCCCTTCCACAGACATTCGGGCTCGGCTGCAGGCCCCGTGGTGTGCTAGCCAGAGACAGAAACACAGCAGGGCCACGTTCAGGCACTGAGCCGCAGGAGTGCCTATGTGCCTCAGTTTCCAGATATGACAAAATGGGGGTGACGATAGTGTTTGTCACTGAGGGTCGTGAGAATTGAGGGAGTTGTCACACAGCAAGGGTCTAGAACAGCGCCTGGCAAGCGGCCAGCACTCCAGGGTTCACTGTCGGTCAGTCACTTCCTGTTCTAATGCAAACACAAGCTTTGGTAAAGTGCATTCATTTCTTAATTCAAACACTTCCACATTCAACAATTACGGAGTGTGTATCTTCTAAATGCCTGGGAACTGGGAACAAAACATGAATAATGGGCCAGAACTGAGACCAAGGAGCTCATCGGCCAGCAGGGACAACGGGCATGTGGACAGAGCTATACTGGAATGTGGGGGCACCCCACATTGTGGGGAATGACGGAAGCAGAGAGAGGGACCTGGAGGAGGTACCCCGGGGAGGTGGTACCGTAGGGGTGGGGTGGGGGTGGGTGGGGGCGGTACAGGAGAGGCTCGCGCAGCTCCGTGCTGATGGAGCAGGAGCCAAGGGCAGAGGCCCAGGGACGGGCCTGGGGCCAGAATGTGAAGGGATGTCGCTGAGGGGTGAGGGCTGCAACTTGTAGGTGGCAGAGAATCCCATAAAGGTTTTCAGCCGTGGGGTATACTACGGTCAGACTCTCAGTTCTGATAGAAATGTTGGCACCTGTGTGGAACATTTACACGAGGTGACGCAGGGAGATACGGGAGGCTGCTGCCGAGGTACAGGAGAGAAGGACAAGAAGTACAGGGAGGGGTACGTCTAGAGCCACTCGGGGGAGAAGCAGGAGAACCCGTGGCTGACTGTGGACAGGGATGCAGGGCAGCAGGACGTGCCAGCCCCGCTTCACTGAGGAGCAGGGCCAGGTGAGAAGGTTGGGTTCAGGTACCCAGAGACAGGCAGGAGGAGATGCCCGGCGGGTGCCAGGCTCAGCACCACTGGGCCCCAGGTGTCCTGAGACTAGGTGGGCAGTGTTGTCTCCAAGAGGAATCGAGGTTGGAATGTGAGCTGAAAGTTACTTAAAAACGGCCAGTGAAGCCTGAAAGGTGCTGGGACTGGGGAGAGGTCAGACCTGAGCTGGGTCCATCATCGCACAGGTCACAGGTATGGGGAGAGCTGACAGGTAGACAAGGTGACCCTGGGACACTGGGTAAGCAGGGGCTCTTAACAGGGTCACTTTAAAAAGCTGATAAAGCCATGGAGCTGATCCAAAGAACAGTGTAACAACAAAAATAAAATGGTTTTTTGCATACAGTGGGGGGCTTTTCTAGGACCACCTGAAGCTGAAGGCTGGAACTGCACTGCTTAGGAGCAAAGGCCGGTGGCTCCTTGGGTGAACCTGTCACCTCGGAGAACACCTTTCCTTGTACTAAGTGGTCTTGTTTCTCAGGAGCAAGTCACCATCTTCAAGGGACACATCCACCTGGAAAAGGAAGAACACACACGAGAGTGAACGTGAGTAAAGAGGCCTGCAAGGCGTGCCCAGAAAAGGTGCTAAATACCTGCAAAAATTAGCCAAATGCTTAGAAAGCATATATTCTGCAGTTCCTTGCCACAGAACACGCTCAGAAACCACAATGTCTAGGAATATACAGGGTGATAACCACAAGGCATTTTTGGTTAAACAAATGCATCTGGCCCTTTGCTACACATGGGGATGCAGAAATGAATAAAACAACCCCTGAGGATCTCATGCTTAATGAACTTAGAAAACAAAAGCACAGGCATCCTCAGAGAGAAATGTACTAGATGCCAGAAAAATTAACAGGGCCTTTTTCAGAACAGGCATGCTCATTTTCTGTCCCTTCCTCTTCATTATATCAATTTTATTAAGATAAATGCATGCCAAATTACATAATTTTAAATAACTTCATAAAAGTGCAGTTGTGACTGCCATGCTGTTACATACTGCAGACATTTCACCATTTCGCCATTCCTTCGCCTGATTCTGCAGTTTTCCTTTAGTATTTTGGAGTCAAATTTTTTTCTTCAGAACTCAAACATTTTCTTAGGTTTTTGGAAAGCTGGTAAGGCATAAGGACAAGACCTTTTAATGTCCAATGGATAAAACAGCGTGCTGAATTCAAGGCTAAGCGTTTTGAATAGATTAGATTTCGACCAATTGTTCACTTTAAACTGAGAAAGTACACGGCGTAATTATTAAAGTACCAAAGGCACAGCGGCTTCACAACACAAGGAGCAACAAAGCACAAGTCAGAGACACCCGGATCTTCTTGTTCCCTGTCCTAGGACAGTGCCCTCCCAAAGCCCCGCCAGTGTGCTCCCAAAATGACTGAGCTGGTGGGACTTACAGCGATAACGTCTCAGAGAAAGTGATAGAATGAGGGAGGCAAAGAAGGAAGGGCAAGAGAGAAAAATTTCTTTGGAAGGCTCAGGAAATCTTTTGCAAAGAAATTAAACTCCCCACAGCTCCCCTAACACTCCCTCTTCCTCTTTTCCCCAGAATCTTTACATTCCCTGCCTCTACTTCTGAATCACACTGAAGTCCAGCTTCTTTTTTTCAAATAAAATTTTATTGAAGTATATCATTCATTCATGAACATACTTGCTGTGTATAGCAAAATATGTGAATTTACAAAACAAACATGCATATCCTCATACAAGGCTCTCATACATCTCCCCACCACCAACACTTTGCATTGTTGTGAAACATTTTTTACGAAGTAAGAAAGAGCATCCTCAAAATATTACTCATAACTATAGCCCATATCTTACATTTGGTCTATTTTCCCCCCCAACCCACCCGATTCCTAACACCCTATATTAGTATTATATATTTGTTATCGTTCATGAGAGAATTTCCACACTTTTACAATTAACCTTAATAATGCTACATACATAAAACATCAGCTCCCATTCTCAACCCACCTTCTATTTCCTAGTAACCTATACTCTAGAGTTTAACTTTGTGAGTTTACTCATCACATTTATTCATATTGATGAAACCATACAGTATTTACCCTTTTGTGTCTGGCTAATTTCACTCAACATAATATCCTCAAAGTTCATCCATGATGTCATATGCATCCTGATTTCATTTCTTCTTACAGCTGAATAGTTTTCCATTGTTTGGATATAACAGGTTTTGTTTATCCATTTATTGGTTGATGGACACTTGGGCTGGTTCCACATTTTAGCAATTGTGAATAATGCTGCTATGAACTTCGGTGGGCAAATGTCAGTTCATATCCTTGCTTTAAGTTGTTCTGAATATATTCCTAGTAACAGGATTGCTGGATCATAGGCAGTTCTATATTCAGCTTCTTGAGGTACTGCCAAATTGTCTTCCACAGAGGCTGCACCATTCTGCATTCCCACCAACAGTGAAGGACTGTTCCTGATTCTCCACATTCTCTCCAGCACTTGGAATTTTCTGTTTTTTTTTTTAATAATGGTCATTCCATACGGTGTGAAATGGCATCTCATTGTAGTTTTGATCTGCATTTCCCTAATAGCTAGTAAAGGTGAGCATTTTTCATGTGCTTGCTAGCCATGTTTATTTCCTGTTTGGAGAAATGTCTGTTCCAGTTTTTGCCCATTTTCTAATTGGGTTGCTTGTCTTTTTAATCACTGAGTTGTATGATCTCTTTCTATGACCTGGATATCAAACCCTTATCAGATACGTGGTTTCCAAATATTTTCTCCCATTATGTAGGCTGCCTTTTTACTTTCTTCACAAAGTCTTTTGAAGACCAGAAGTGTTTAAATTTGAGGAGGTCCCGTTTATCTATTTTTTTTCTCTTTCATTACTCATGCTTTGGGTATAAGGTTTTACCACCTCTTGAAGATGTTTTCCTACATTTTCTTCTAGGAATTTTATGGTTGTAGCTTTTATATTTAGGCCCTTGATCCACGCTGAGTTAGTTTTTATATAAGGTATAAGATAAGGGTCTTCTTTCTTTCTTTTGGATATGGATATCCAGTTCTCCTGGCACCATTTGTTGAATAGACTGTTCTGGCCTAGTTTGGTGGGCTTGAAAGCCCTGTCAAAAATCACTTCACTGTAGATGTGAGGGTCAATTTCTCATTTCTCAGTTTGGTTCCATCGGTCAATCCCTCTGTCTCTATGCCAGTACCATGTTGTTCTTTACCACTGTAGCCAAGTAATATGCTTTAAAGTCAAGAAGTGAGTCCTCCAACTCCATTCTTTTTTAAGACATGTTTGGCTATTCAGTGCCCCAAAGCCTTCCAAATAAATTTGATAATTGGTTTTTCCAATTCTGCAAAATAGGATGTTAGGATTTTTATTGGGATTGCGTTCAATCTGTAAGTCAGTTTGGGTAGAACCGACATATTAACGATATTTATAGTCTTCCAGTCCATGAATATGGAATACCCTTTCATTTATTTAAGTCTTCTTCAGTTTCTTTTAGCAGTGTTTTGTAGTTTTCTGAATACAGGTTCTTTATGTCCTTGGTTAAGTTTACTCCTAACTATTTGATTCTTTTAGTAACTATTATAAATGGAATTTTTGTCCCTGATTTCCTCCTAAGATTGCTCATCAGTAGTGTATAGAAATGTTACTGATTTTTGTGTATTAATCTTGTATCCAGCCACTTTGCTGAATGCAGTCCTGCTTCTTTGCTCACTACTCCTCTAAAATGCCCAAGCCACCCCCTACCTCCCAGTTTCTCAAGTCAAATGACATTTTTCAGTCTGTCTTACTTGTCCCTACCAGACACTCTTGCCTTTTTGACGCCCTTTGATGGGAGAAGGGTCACACACACACACACACACTCACTCTCTTATCTTTATCTTCCGAGTTGCTGTCTGATTCCTTCTCCAGCTCTTCTCCTTACTCTGCCTGTAAACAATGTGAATTCTACCTCTGCCGTGGCTACAATGCTTTCCATATCTGTAATGCAATTCTACTGTTCTTAATGTGACTTCTGACCTGCCCTGAACTCATTCTGATCAGAAGCCTCTCCCGATGACCCTTGCAGACCTCCCCCCACCCCTTTTTCTCAGAGCCATGAGTGATGGGTCACCTGGGCTCACCCTGGCTGAGTGTACCTGGGGGGCTCAGGCTTCTGGCTCTGGGACCCAGGGCTCTGGCAGCATGGGGTGGTTTCCATGGTTGTCGGCCTTGAGGCTACATGGGCGAGGGGCAACAGCAACACAGAGCAGTCTCTCCTTTCTCCCACACCCTGGGCCACAAGCAGTTTCCTTAAGAAAAGAGCCCTGTCCTACACATCTTCCATGTAGTAAGAGCTCAAAAAATACTCATAGGAGAAAGGAAGGGGTGAGGGAAAGAAGAGTTCCCTACACCCACCCACCCATCTTTGCATTTAGAGTCCTTAGGGACTAACATCTGGGTTGAATCAGACAAAAAGAAAAAAGATGAAATAAGGGTTCTGAGTGTGGACCAGAGATTAGGGGTGCAAGGGGAACCATTATTAGAGTCTGCAGATGGTTGTGAATCACACAGGAGAAGATAGAATACTACTAAGAAGTTTGCAAGGGGCTCTGTCTGGATGGCTGGAGAAAGTGTTGGGGGTGGAGAACGACTCTGAATAGAGAAAGCAATAGTAATAGGGCTAGAGATCAAGACCTGGTAATGCCAGAAGGAATACTAGGTAAATAAAATCTTCCTTATTCTGAGGTAACTTATCTGTATCAGTGGTTTTATTTTAAAAAATGATTCATAGTAATATTAAAAATATTCCTTTAGAGTGAAAATAACCCAAGTGTCCATCAAAAGATGAATGGGTAAACAAAATGTGGTCTATCCACGCAATGGAATATTATTTGGCCGTAAAAAGGAAGGAAGTCCTGATAAATGCTAGGCTACGACATGGATGAACCTTCAAAACATCATGCGAAATGAAAGGAGCCAGACCCAAAAGGACAAATATTGTGTGATTCCATGTCTCTGAAATATCTAGAATAAACAAATCCATAGAGACAGAAAGTAGATTAGAGGTTACCAGGAGACGGGGAGAGAGGAGGATGGGATCACTGCTTAAAGGCCACGGAGCTTCTGTTTGGGGTGATGAAAACACTTTGGTAATGGACAGTGATGACCGTCACACGACACTGTGAATGTAACCAATGCCACTGAACTGTACACGTAAAAACGGTTAAAATGGCCATTTTTACCTTTCATATTTATGTTACCACAGTAAGATTTTTACAGATAGAAAATGTATAGACAGAAAATACCAGCAATAAAAAGTCCGAGGTCCATTCCACCATGTTATTTTGTTAGATTGCATTTTCCACATACAACATGATTATTCAGAAAAGGGAAAGGATTCATTCACCCAGTCAATTAGTGAGCATAACATACTGCGCCTCCTTTTCTGCCTTAGCGCCATGAACTCTGCAACATGGATGAAACGTCCTGGGATGGCTACACCGTCTCTGTACCAGCTCCCAGCCCACGGCAGACGCACAGCAGTGCAGGGCTTGGGGCCACCAGAGCCCTCAGAATTGTCATCCCAACCCCAGCGACCTTGTCCATTGGCTGTGGTGCTCCATGATGGGAAAAGAGTTGGGAAGCTCAGCTTTATATAACTATCACATTAAAAAGCTAGTGATCGCTAAGACAGTCTCAAGGTCAGTTCCACTAGTTTTTGGTGATTGCCACATATTTGGAAATAGTGTATCACAATATGTACAACAGTGCATGGAACATACATACGAAGCTTCTTTTTCATTTAGGATAAAATGAAAACGCACATGTGAGGCATAAAACAGTTTCCTAGTAGATCCAGAATGAGAAATTTCAAAGTGAACTGAATTACATGGGCACTAATAAAGCACGTGTAGAGACTAGGAATGCATGGCCCCCTTCAGACCGCTTCCAGGAAGGGCTGGCTTCGCCCATTAGCGCCTTCCTATCACTCTGCGAGGACTTCTACACCCAGTGCCAAAGCAGGAAAAGTGACAGCCGGAGGACAGACAGGCTGGCCCAAGAACCCGCGCATCTTCCTCAAGGCCGAGGGCCCCCGTGCACGAGGAGGGGACATTTTCCCCGCTTTGTGGCCACATCACAACTATTAAACACCTTCTTCTTCTGGAGGAATGTTCCACAACCTTGAGTAATTTCCTTCTTATTCCTGAGGAATTCCCCACATTGTGAATCCTGCCTTCCAAAACAGAAGCCAGGCGCAGGGTGAGGGCTGCCGCCACAGTCACTCCCTGTGGGACATCAGGACGTCATAAGAGGCCCAGGCCCAGGACGGGGGCCTCTCTGGCCTGTGCCGAAGGGAAATCCTCCAGCATGCCAAACCCATACAGAAAGCCAAGAAGAGAGGGGGGCAGCAGTAGGTGACTTTTCCTTCTTCCAGGAACCTTTAGTAGCCCATCCTCAAATCTGAAATTTAAAAGGAAATCCTAGCCATACTTCTCACACTTCTGCCTCAAATCAACTCACTCTTCTACCTTGACATTGAGGGTCCTATAAATACACTCACTGCCTCTTCTGAATGTGTACATACATGTATATTTGACACGATGGAGAAATATTCAGAGGATTTGACTCCAATTAATTTGGCTATAACTGCCAAAGGGACATGCTTGTGGAAAATACTTTAGAATTCTGAACTTATTCAAGCCCTTATTTCTTAAACTAGAATCCACAAATCCCCAAGAAGCTGGAAACGGCCAAGGAACCCAGAGTCTATCTTTCTGGGGTATGAATTTTACCCAAATATTTTCTTGGTGGGGAATTATTTTTATATTTAAGCAAACATGGCTATATTATGGAGTGGGTAAAAAGAAAAGTCTCCAGGAACTGTCTAGGATAAAAAAATTAAAAAAAAAAAAAAATGAAGCATCAAAGAAATGTCTCTTAGGCAAGTTACTTTGGACTGCTGGGTTAAGCCTTCACTTTCTACTTTCCAAGATGGGTCCTTGGGTGGGAAAATGTGAGAGGCACTGTCCTAAGGAAATGCCCATAGTCAAGGCTGTTCTGTCCCAATCATAAGAAATTAAACCCTCAGGGACTCATGAACTCACGTCCACAGGGCAAGACAGACAGAGCGACTTAACCATAGGTACTGAGGATTTCCCGGGACAGCTCCACGCTCAAGACGGGGAAGGAGACTGTGGAAACGACCACAGAGCAAAGTGGATACCCCACGGCGGGATGAAAAGGGAGCATTGGGGAACAAGAACACACAGAAATCCTAAAAGCCAAACTGTGCCTTATACAGAACTACCAGAGAAAAAGCTTTATACAGGTAAGAGCAAACAAACCATTGCCATGACCCAGCAACAGAAACTCACTCATTGTCTCAGAAACCTATTGAAGAAACACAGAAACTTCAGCTATATTCCCATCAGAAGATTAATCTAAAAGCCTTGCTCAGCGTAGACTTATCTAGATCACTTACCCATGTAAATGGGAAGAGGAAAGTTTTTTGCATCAAGTATGTAAAATGATATGAAGATAAAAACTGCCGCTGAGGTCTCAGTTATTGCTCTTAAATCTAAATTACTCAGCTGGTGTAGACACAAAGTCACAAGGTTTCCACCAAGACACAAGGGTTTTAAGTCCAAAGGAGAAACTGAGGCCCAGAAAGAAGTGATTACCATTACAAGATGATGGCTACTGACAAGCTTCTTGACAGCTACGCTGGAGTTTGACAGCTTCACCACTTTGTCCCTAAGGCCCCTTGACAACAAGAGCCAGAATCCATAGGCGGGACTGGATTCTGTCTCCTGTTCCTCCCCCTTTCCAAGCACCCCGCCTCACCCTTCCTACCTTCTCTCGGCACAGCTCTGCTCCAGGCTAAGAGCAGAGGCCACTACCACAGAGTTGTCAAAAAGTTGACCGTGAGAGAGAGAGACTGATTTCCGGATTCCCAGGGCAGGGAAGCACAGTTCTGTTTCTCAAACTGGAATCTACAGATGGAGTCTCAGAGGACTAAGCGTCCACTGCAGGAATGTTTCCATTGTTTTCACTTCCACAGTTTTTTATTGAGGACAAATTTGCATACAGTAAAACACACAAATCCTAAGTGCATGATTCAATCACTTTTGACAATTGTATACACCATTTCCATCAGCCCCCCAAATTCCCCCATGCCCCTTTGTAGCCATTGCCCACCGCACGTGGCAACCACAGCTCTGATCTCTATCACCAGACCTATGACCTATGCTCCTTTAAGAATTAAGGTAGGTGTGCTCTGGCTGGCTGGCTTATAGCCTCTCAATGCCCTGTTTTTTCAGGGCCCACATGTGCATTTGTGCTTTAAGCAGTGATTCTCAATGGGGCAGGTGTGATCCCTGACAGAGCATTTCAGAAATGTTGGGGAAGGGGACACTTTCGGTTATTGCTACAACGCCTTCAGCAGAGGGGACCGTGGACATCCTGCAACGTGAAGGCCATTCCACCCAATGAAGGCATGACTTCCAAGCGACCCACAGACTTTCACGACAGTGAAGATTGATTTTAAAATTTTTGGAACCCGGCACCTAACTCCATTCGACATTTATATAAAAAATATCGTTGGCACAATTTTCATACATTTTTAATTTTCCAGAAGACACACAACTGTGCCCCTGTCAGATTTCATCCCACTGCCTGCAAGAAAGAGTGTTGACAGTTGGCTACACTTTAGACCCACCTGGGGAGCTTTAGAAAGACTAATTCCTGACCTGGATTAGCTAACTGCTGCTAAAACAAGAACCACACAATGGGTTGGCATAACAACAGGAATTTACTGGCTCATAGTTTCAGAGGCTGGAAAACTTGCTTCCTTCTGGGGAAGTGGTATCTTCTGACTGGCGGACAATTTTGGGGGCTCCTTGGCTTTTCCATCACATGGCAATGCACAGGCAGCATCTTCTTTCTCTTCTGTGTTCTGTTAACTTCCAGCTTCTTTTTTTTTTAAGTACATCTGAAAACTGTTTATCATCTACAAAGTACTGAAAATAATATCCAACAGGTTCCAGTTCAAATTTGGACAAACAAAACACAAACTAGATTTAAAGCTGTATTAAAAAAAAAAAAACTCAAATGTACAGTTTGCATCATGGGGCAATGAAAATAATTATTTTATTTTTGAAGACCTGATACTAAAATGAAAAACACATTAAGGCATTATTCTATAATTGTTCTATTTTGCTTTTTCATCCTAAGAATGTAGTCTTTTTCAGAGATGTACATCAAGTTGGTCATGTCAAGTTTATGCTTAAGACATTTATCTATACTTGACCAGAAGTTTAAGAGACTACTATACTAGTTGGCTAGTCTAAACTCTCCTGTTAAATATGAGCATCTCCCCAATAATACTCTTAAGTAACATTTCATCTCTCTCTCTCCTTGAGAACTGCTTAGGCTTATTTTAAATATTTTTAAAAATCTGTAATAAACTACAGAGTTTACTAAGAGTAGAGGTATTCTGGTTAACATTCAAAATGGTGTGGCCAGAGAACAAATAAGCATTATTAACTAGGAACACACTCCTTACCAACACAAATTGAATCCCTTTTCCCCCCAATAAAAAAGCTAGTCCAAAAAGGGTCTCATTCTACAAGGATTTATCATTTCCAAATCACAGTGAAAGAACTTTGAGTAATTTATCAATTGTTTTCTACTATGTGCCTTAGAGATTCCTCACTACAAATCGCTATCTGACACAACAGAAGACACTTGCGGAATGTAACATTGTACTGACAGTACTGAGGTTGATTATTACACACATATTAAACTCTTTGCATTTGGTTACATCTTAATTATTTACCTAGAAGATTGTTCCGATAACATAAAGGTAGAGAACAGCAGCTGGAAATTTAGCTCATCAATGTTCAGAGATAAAAGGGTTAATCACTCTTTCCATTATTTTCTGTGCATAAGTCCTTTTTCATTTTGAAGTCTGACTGCAATGAAATCCGGGCATTGTTCCAAGCTAATGCACACACAGGGTGCTGAAGGCCATCGCCTCATCACCTGCGGCAGCATAAGGACCCTTTGGTTCACCTATTCTGGCCCACTTCCAACTCATACCCAACAGTCACAGTGATGCCGCCAAGAGAAGAGAGGCTGGGATCAGGGGACCCTCCGTCCGATATGGATAAAAGAGCCCAGGCCCAGGGCCGAGAGGTGCACGGACCCTTCCTGCCCTTCTCGCATCTGCAGCCCCACTTTACCAACTTTACAAGCATGCAGGTCATCAAAGTTTATATTTTATACATTTTTTTTGCCTCGTTTCAGGCTCCACTTTGTTTCTACTCCTGTTTTTCTTTCATCTGACTTTCAAGTTATGGCATCTTATAATCCTTTCTGGAATAGAATGGGGATGAAAAATTTCTTTCCATCACTCTGCCACATGGACGCCCGTTTATGTGGAAGAAAAATGGGGGTGGCACAGACCTTGAGGAACCCCAGCCCCTTCCACACTCAGTGAGCTTGCTCCGTGCGGGGTCCTCTACATGCCTCTGGGAGTCAGGGCTGGCCAGGCGGCTGCAGCAGCATTTCCTGGAGCCTCGCTGGCAGCCAGTGCAAATCCTCATCTTGTACCACCAGCCCACCCAAAAGCCTCCAAGAGAGCAAAATACAAACCAAGCACCCTGACAGCAGCAGATGGGAAACCTTGAAGGGAGGGACCAGTCACTCCATGATGACTTCTCTCCTTCAAAGTGTAACTGTCACATCATAACGTGGGAATCTCTCTGTGGTTTCCGACCCCTACTCTTCATTAGTTCCGTTGCAAATGTCAAACAGTGCTACTCTGATGAATGAGACGTTCCCTCCACAATGCCTTGTCTTCTAGGTGGACCCCCATCTCCCACTGATGCATCCCAGCCAGGGGTTTTCCATCTTCCCTGGTTTCCCCACAGGTCCACAGCTGGGCCACAAAGTATACTCTTGCTACTCTTTAGGGACACGCAGAGCAGGATCCGGGTCCATCACTTTCTTGTCCTCTCTACTGGAGAAGCTGAGTCATGTCCTCTGGGCAGCCAGTGTGTCGGCAGCCTGTCCAGAGGGGCACATTTCAGTGAATCCCCTATGCTGAGAGACTGCCAATGTCCTAGGACTTCACCAAGAGGACTCGCATCGGTTAGGGGGATTTCTGTCTGTTCCACGCACTGCCGTATCCCCAGCACTTGCAACAGCGTCTGGCATGTAGTAGACATTCAATGAACGATGGTTCAATAAATGAATCTGTGAAGTAGTGTTTCACCAACCATGAAGGAATTACTCAAAAGATGCCAGATGTTTTAGAACCATCAAGAAAATCTTGATGCCACATCACACTTCATATGGCAGTAGTGGAGCCTGTGAGAAATGTGGGGTGTGTCCTGTCCTGTCGATGTCATGTGAGAATTCAGTTCCAACACCCATTCCTTCATGGAGACCGCCAGAGTGTGGCTGGGCACGCACCTTGCTTCACACGTAGCACCATGGCAGCTAGCCAAAGGAGACTAAAATAAATCAGGGGGTTTCACACGCATTCCCTCATCAAAGCCCATCCTAAAGGGTCCACATTTTTCCTGGGCACAAAATTTAGCACAGGCTATTAAGACAATTTTAAATGATATATTAAATCAGATTAAGTTGGGTGGGGAAAGGGATAGCACACTCCCCGGGCACCACCCCTCGCTTTCTTTAGTTCATCAATAGTCACAGAGTTCCTTCCAGAAGCAATAAGCCAGGGTGACCCAGACATCACGCTCAATGACTGATGGACCTCTGTCACCTTCCTCCGTGGTATCGGTGGTCCAGAGGCACCCCTCCCCTCAGTTCTTGGGCTGCAGAGCTAAAACCAGGGGAGGGAAGCCATCAGACGAGCACACCCTGGTACCAGGGCAACCCACAAATACCCTGGAGAACCGCTCAAGGAAGGGAGCAGGGATTCAGGGTCTGCGCACTCTTCTCGCAGCCCTCCTCCCTCCAGGGGGAGTCGGCTGACAGCCCTCCCGAGAAGACGTATTAGGCCCGGGGATCAGAGTCCCCAAGCCTTACTCTTTCTGGATGCCGCTTCTCCAACAAGTCAGTCAAGCTGGCTAAGCCTCAGTTTCCTCAGCTGTAAATTGAGGGTGCTAGAAGCGCCTCCCCGGCAAGACTAATGTGAAGGTAAAAGCAGTGGGTGTTGTGCGGTGCTGGGCGTGCCGGTGGTGAATGATGGGTGCTTGGTGGGGACGTAGGTGCCTGTTTGTAGCTATGCGTCCCCGCATCACCCTGTATCCAGAAAGGCGGGCAGTGACGCTCCCCACTGCTTCAAAGCATTCATTCCTTACCTTGTTGACGAGCCGGGCGCTTCGGAACCCAAACCCCTGAGACAGGGACTCCTGACCCAGTCTAGAATAACAGGCCTGGAAACCGCTAACACAGGAAGACACACACACACACACACACACACACACACACACCCCTCCGGATCGATCGGCAAGTTCCCCCCCAAAGGGATTTGAAAAACCTTTACTTCTGCTTCACACACAAAACAGGACAGACTTGACCTCAGCGCCTCTGAGGCAGGGCGCGCTGAGCACCAGGTGGGAGGTGGGCGGCCCTGGGCGCGCCCCTCGGGGTGGTGGGTGCCGCGGTCCACTCGGCCCGCGCCCGCCCGCTCCCCCGGCGCGCAGCCCTTTCTCCTACCTGGGCGAGCCTCGGCGGGCGGCCCCTGGCCCAGCCCGCAGGCCCGGCGGGGAGCCCTGGGAGCGGCGCGCGGGGGCGCCCCTACATCCCTGCGGCTCCCCGCGCTCTGCCGGCGCAGCGCGGGGGCTCCTGGCGGCGCGCGGGGCCCGGCGGGCGCCTCCTCTGCCCTGGCCCCGGACGCGGGGACGAGCAGCGTGCGCCCGCGGGGCCTTCTCCTCCCTGGGCGGGGAGGTGGCGCGTCACGGCGGGGCGCTGCGGGCCGCGGCGGGGGCGGGCAGCGGCGGAGGCGGCGGGGCCCGGGCGGAGGGCGGGCGGGCGCCCGCGCGGGAGAGGCCAGGTCGCCCCTCTCCGCACGCGGCCGGGGTCCCGGGCTTCGCCGCGGTCCGGGCGCTGGTCGCACGGGGGCTGCCCCTCCTCGGGGCTTCGGTGGAGTGGGAGCTTGGGTGGTCCCACTCCCAGGGCGCCGGCACGACTCGCCGAGAGAGCGCGCCCAGGCTCCTGCCTCCGCCACCCCAGCCCCGGAGCCCTGGGGTGAGTTCAGGGAATTGAGGTCACGAGCTGCAGGCCTCACCCAGCCCCAGACCCGGAGAGGCAAGACAGCGTCCTGCTGAAAACGCTCTGGAGCCTCATCGCCTGCGTGCGGGGCGCTCTCGTCCTGGTTTTGTCACCTTGGACGAGCCATTAATCTCGGTGCCTCCGTTTTCCTCTTCTGTGAAAAGGGATCATAATATCTTATAGAGTTGCCGGGGAGATGAAACCGTGCCAGGCACAGAGTTCCTTCTCCTGCTGGCATCACTGCCAAGGCCATCATGTATGCGCCCTGATGGAAAAAACAACAGCAGCCAGATTTCCCAGGCTACAGCATCCGCCTCCCTAGCTGGATACCACACTTCCGGCCAGATGGGGTCCTTTTTAAACTTAAGACCCACTTACTCCCAGGCTCACTTTGCAAGGGAGAAAGCACACAAGAGAAAGGCAGGGTCACGCCGAGATCTGCCTGGGCACCCTGGGGTCCCCCACAGCCCACCCGGGCTTCCAGCCCGGCAGCCCTGAGCGGACCCGCTCCTGCATTTCCACTGGCTCCCGGGTTTGTTCTGAGCACTTACTGCACCACCTTTGTCAAGTGCTGCCTCCAAGGAGACGTTGAATAAGTGATTGCTTCCTTCCAGTACATTCCCGCCCCTTCCTGCATCCCTTCAGGCTGGTCTGGCAGTGGTTTCACTAACCCATCTCTTGATAGGCCTCTTCAGAAATTCTGAAGAATTGCGGTAACCCTGGCCTCCTCTGCCCTAGACAATTCTAGGATGAAAGAAAACAGAAAGGAATGAGGGGCAATAACTCATCAGCCCTAAAAGCTGCCAGGGAGCCTGGCATGATGACAATTTCTCAGCTTTGTTAAAACAGCCATTTCTCTATCTTAACTGGTTCGAGAAGCTTGTATGATTCCCTTTTCTCAGGGGAGAGCAGCGGTGCACCCCAACCTTGACTACACATGGGGATCACTGGGCAGATCTAAAATTGCAAGGCTTGGGACATAACCCCCATCAATCACTCTGAGTCTCTGGGGCTGGGGACCAACCCTCAGTGTTTTGAAAGCTCCTAGGCGATTCCAATGTGTAACCAGGGTCGCAAGCAACTGTTCTCCCAGCTCCCACAACTATGCTACGAGTAGCTCCTTCACCTGGGAGCTAATTTCACATGTATGTACAAGTGGCAGCCGATGGAAAGCTGAACTCGGTGAGCTTGGCCTGGGGAGCCATGTGTTGGTATAAACACATCTTGCCAGTTATGTACTGAAAGTTAGTGTGCAGTTTACAAACAGGAAGTGACTTTCGTTTGTGCAACATCAAAATAAAAATTATCGTCCCCTTTTATTTTTTTTTAAGTGCTGACCCTCCCACCCACCTTGACCCAATTGGTCTACTAGCCACATAGGCCCCTAGACGGAGTGGGTCTCTCAAACATGCACCCCATTACAGGAATGGGATTCGAGGGCCACCCCCTTCCCGTCTTATAACCACTCTTCTATCTAGGACCTTGAAGTCCCATCATGCCTCATTCAGCCCATGCTGACCACTTTCCCTGACTCTCTCCTCCCTTTGTTTCCTTTCCTTGGATAATTTGGCTGCCTGCCCGGCTCATTTCACCTCCTGGGTTGGAAACTCCCAAGAGGGACAACCTGTCATTCCTGTACTGCTCTCAGCTCTTGTGTCAGCACCAGCACAATCAGGGTGTGTCCGTGTAAAACACAGTACCCATGAAAATGATGCAGTCCAATGACCTACTTCTTTGACAAAAAGTTGTAAGAAATAGAAATAGCATCCATAGCCTCTGGTCACCTTCTGAAGTGTGGCCTTAGCACCATCTTCTGGCAGTGAGATGCTTGCCGCCCAGGAGTCCTGACCATCTGCCATCCCTCAGGCCAGCTTTTTTAAGACAAGATTGTTAGTCTCTACCCCACCAGTCCAGCTGCTCAGGTCGCGGGACATGTCTGCTAAAGAATCTCTTTGGGAAAAGTACCTAATGATGTGCATGAAACAAAATCACATTGACACATCTATGGCCAATTGACTTTCAACAAGAGTACCAAGTACATTAAATGGGGAAAGAATAGTCTCTTCAACAAATGGTTTAGGAAACTGGATATCCACAAGCAAAAGAATGAAGTTGGACCCCCACCTCACACCATAAACAAAAATCATGGACCAAAGGACCTGAACATAAGAGCTAAAACCATAAACTTCTTAGAAGAAAACATAGGGGAAAGCCTTCATGACCTTGCATTTGGCAGTGATTTCTTAGATATGACACCAAAAGCATGAGCAACAAAAAAAAGAACAGACAAAATGGACTTCATCAAAATTAAAAACTTTTGTACATCAAAGGACATTACCAAGAAAGTGAAAAGACAGCTTAGAGAATGGGAGAAAATAGTTGCAAATCGTATATCCCATAAGGGCTTAATATATAGAATACATAAAGAACAGCTACAATTCAACAAAAAAGTCAAACAACGCAGTTTAAAAATGGACAAAGGACTTGAATAGACCTTTCTCCACAGAAGATACACAAATGGCCAATAATGTCCTGAAAAGATGCTCAGCATCATTGGTTTTCAGGGAAATGCAAATCAAAACCACAATGAGATAACATTTCTCACCCACCAGGATGGCTATCATTAAAAATAATAATAAGTGTTGGCAAAGATCCAGAGAAATGGGAGCCTTCATCAGTGATGGTGGGGATGTAAATGGTCCAGCAGTGGTGAAAACAGTTCAGCAGTTCCTTAGAAAGTTGAACTTAGAATACCCTATGACCCAGCAATCCCCTTGTCAGCATATATCCAACAGAATTGAAAACAACAACTCAAACACATTGTTCACAGGAGCCAAAGGTGCAAACAACCCAAGGGTCCATCAGCAGATGAGTGGGTAGCCGAGGCATGGTGTATACCTACACTGGAACGTGATTCAGTCATAGAAGGAGAGGAAGTGCTGATGCAGCAGGGATGAATCTTGAAGACATCATATTGAGAGAAATAAAGAAAGGAAAACATGTGATTCCACTTATATGAAATACCTAGAATATGCAAATTCAGAGGTTACGGGGGGGGGGTAGGAGAGTCGAGGGGGTGGGGGATGGGGACTCATTCCTTTAATGGGTGCAGAGTTTCTGCTCCAGGTGATGAAAAAGTTCATGGAATGGATGGTGGTGATAGTCAACATTGTCCGTGTAATCAATACCCCCGAATTGTACACTTAGAAGTGGTTCAAATGGGAAATAGCAGCTATGTACAGCAGGAGAAGCATAGAGAGATTGAGTTTTTTGTTTTTGTTTGTCTGTTTTTTGTTTATTATCATTATTATTATTGGCATTATGAAAATGCTCTAAAATGATTGAAGTGATGAATGCACAACTATGTGATTATACTGAATACCACTGATTGTACACTAAGGATTGATTTGTGCTTTATTAATATGCATCAATAAAATTGATTTGTTAAAAAAAAAAAATGGGAAATTTTCAGTTATATAGGTTACCACAATAAAAAGTGATATAAAACATTCACATTGACCGATAGAGCATGGCCTGAAAAAATAAAACCTTTCCTGTGGCCTACATGGCAAGGCACCATTTCAAAGTACTCTCCATTTTAAATATTAACACTAGGATTGAAAGCTTGAAAGAGGAAGCGTTTCTGTGTGTTTGTTTCTTTGAATTCCAAAAGGCAAAATGTTGGAGAACTTGGAGCATAAAGTCTATATCACAAACCATTAAGTCCAGAAGAATCCCTGGTAGGATGAAGTTATTTTTTTCCCACACAAAAATAGCAGAGTTGACCAGCAGGAGGGAATCAGAGAGGTCGTCACTCGTGTCCGTTCAACCCTGGAGGATCCCTGAGAGGAGGCCCAGCATCCCCTCTGCACCACCACCAACCTAGAGAAACCCTGACCTGGCCTCTGGCACAGGAGGTGGATGGGGAGTCCTGGGAGAGAAGAAGAACCATGGAGCTTCCCAGGGTGGAGCCCCCGGACACCGGCAGTCTCAGCAAAGCCCCATGTCCAACGTGGCCCCAGCCAAGGATCAGCCCTGGCAGCAGAGGCTGCCTCAAAGTCCAGCACCTTCCAGAGTGTTCAAGTAAAGCAGCCAAGAGTCCCCAAGCACTCAGAGGGGACAGAACAGGGGCTGAGAGGGTCATAGACAGAAGAGACCTTGCCTGTGAGGAAGGCAGGGCACGCATGGTGTCGGCCGAGGTCGGTAAGAACAGGGGGTGGCCTGTGGACCAGAACCCCACACGCCAGGACAACCCAGAAGCCGTCCCCTGCCTGTGAGCCCCTCCACCAGGAGCTCAGATTAGGCCTGGAGGAGAAAAGAACACTGAACAGCTGTGCTGTTACCCTCAAAGAGACTGGAACCAGTGGAACTAAAAGATGCTTAAATACTGCTACCAATGGAAAGAGGGATTCACGAGCAAATTGACTTCAATTAGTAAGATATAAAGAAAATTACTTTCTTGCACATGGGCGCCCTGTGATTCTTAACTTGCTATACGTATTTTTTTCATATTTATGGAACTGCTGGTAACCTCGTACACAACCACAGCCTTCCCTGAAATAGATTAGAAACCGCTGTCCTAGATGAACTTCCTTCCACAGCCCAGTTTTTTGCTCCTCTCACACATTTTCCATCCACTGATCTCCAAATAACCACGCTTTTATTGTCTCTCATTATTGAAACTTCTCGATGTGAGAAGACTTGCACTTTGCCTTTCCCTAAGCCCTTGTATGTGGGTCTCTCTGATCACATTTCTCTTCCGATTCCTCTGATTTAGTAAGACTTTTGCCAGTCAGAAAGCCACATCCGAACTGGAGACGAGCGCTGACGAGGAAGCGTCCCGTGTATCCTAAGACTGCTGTGGGTAATAAACCATTTCTTCAGCTCCTTCATAAGGAGGAGCAAGGACAGATGGGCCTGGCTGCTAGGAACGCTTAATCGTGCTCGGTGAAGGTGAATGACGGAACAGGCTGCTGGTACCCTGGTTTTTCCGTATAAACACAGAAGAGCACAGCAAGTTCCAGAGGCCGATTGACTTGATAACTTACAAGTACTGCTGCACCTAACAGAACCGAATTAGCAGCCTCTTTCATTTATGCTGGTTGTGTTAGATTTGATGATCATTTCAACCCACAAGGCTTAGAGCACGAGGAAGCAAGCCATTCGTCACCACCCAAAAGGCCACCCTTGCCAACTTCTCTCGTGTCATCCAAGCAGTGCCTATTAAAGCTTGTAATAAACTTAATACTCTTCTCTTTCCCTTGTAATTCTACAAGAACTCACCATCTTTGCTTCTCTGCAAGTTTCTGTAATTGGTCTCTAAATTTTATCACTCTTCCTTTTCCACAAGTGTCTTCCAAGAGCTATAGTTTCTTGTTTGGTTTGTGCCCTACATCTGGTCCTTTCTGAATGCAACTGCCAAATTATCTTCAAGTGTTTTTTTTCCCCCTTGTAATTTTTTAAATTATTTTTTTATTGTGCAACTTATATATAGCACAAAATGTCCCATTTTAACCACTTTCCTTTGTACGATTTGTTGGTATTACTTACGTTCACAATATTGTGTGAGTATCGTTACCATCCATTATAAGTGGTTTCCCTTTAATATGACCATTTTGGTAGCTTCAAGATGGCTGAAAATTCTTTGCTGCTGAAGTTTCCACCCTAATGCAAAGTGTTAATAACAGGGAAAACCGTGCATGCGAGGGTAGGTATATGGGAGTTCGGTACTGTCCGCATGATTTTTCTGTATACGTACAAAGAATAAAAATTCTTTGCTGCTGCTCTAGTTGAGTCTTACTTCACTCCCCTTGAATCTGGGCTGGCAATAGTGATTTGCGGTGGACCTGGCATTCTGGGTGTCCTAAGACCAGATCATAAAAAGCCTGTTGGCATCTGCACAGGCCCCTTGGAACACTCCCAGTCGGTGCCCAGATTGAAAAGGTCCACAAGACAGGTCTGACTATGCTGTTAGAAAGCCTAAGCCACGTGAAGAGGCCACGTGGAGGTGTTCCAGTCTCCAACCCCAGAATCCACTGCTGGCCACGGGTGAGCGCCATCTTGGATGTTCAGCCAGGCATCTTAGCCAGCTGCCATTCAAATGCATGTGATGAGCGGCCAGCTGATAACGCCCCAGCTGAGCCTCATCAACCCCCAGAACCATGAGCGGTAATAATAAGAGGTTTTCTCAAGTCAGCAAGCCTCAGTGTGCTTTGTGACAGGATAACAGGTAAACAAGATGACAACCATACTCAAGAATGTGTCACGGGTTTCCCTTGTGCACCTGTACCATTTAGAGCCAGCCTAGCTTGTAAGGTCTCTAAGAATTCCTCCCCTCTCCAGCATAACCTTGAACCCACCTCAGTAACAGAGGACTTCCTTATTACTATCATGACAATCTCACCTGCAAACGAAGGAAAAATAAGACTTATGATATGGTCAAATAAGTTTACCCAAAATATCCTATTTTGAGTAAAAGAAGTAGCTATGGCCCCATACTTCTCAGCAAATAGTAACTGCAAGAATGATTTCATTTCATTTCCAGGGTTGATATTGAATGATTTTCTATGAAGTAATACAGCCTGTGAGAAGGAATCCTCCACTTCTTCTGCAGAAAATGTAAGAGTGAAGAGCAGGCCATGACAACAGAAGCAGAAGAAAAATCCATTTAAACTCAGGAGAGCTACATTCATTGAATCATTTCTCTAATGTCAAAGATTCTGTGAAGACCTAACAATTTTGCTCATCTTTTTTTCAGAACAAACAAATTGGCAGTGATTCAGCAGCAGGTGAACTGATGTCCAAGAATAGTTACTGTTACCCATTACCAGCCTGAAAGAGGATGGAGCTGGGAAAGTTCTCTGCCATGGGTCCCAGGGTTGGGAGAAGAGGCTAGAGTACCACTGGCCCCTTCTTTGTCTCTTGAATCCTCATAAGTGAATTGCTGTCATAAGCACCAGGATGGTGCATGCCCAGCTCTTCCTACCTGGGAGTTAACCTGCTGATGTGCTCAGCTGACCTTCTAGAATGTAATGTGGTATTGTCCTCTGAGGAGGTCAAGGCCACTAAGTTTGAGTCCTCCAGAGAGTAACAACAGTGGAAGCCTGTGACCTCAATTCCAGTGTGATTGGCACAAAAGACTTAGGATCCAGACTGGACCTGACTGTGGGCAGGAGACACAGAGGGCCCTAAGTGTGACTTGCAGGAGGAGGCTCTGAGAATCTCCTCTCTTACTCCTCTACATCTGTGCTATCCAATACCTGTAGCCTCTTGCAACAAATGGCTATTTAAATGAGTGGAAATTAAATAAAACTTAAAATTTAGTTCCTCAGTTGCATGGGCCACATTTCAAGAACTCCACAGCTGAACATCGCTAGTAGCTGCCATATTGGAGAGTGTAGCTACAGAACATTTCCATCATTGCAAAAAGTTGTATTGGGTATTGCTGCTCAAACAGTTAGACAATTCAGGGTACCCAGAACAAGAGTCCTTCTCAGGCAACCTAGTCTTCACCCAAAATGGAGAGTCTGCTCATTGGAAATCTATACCTGAGCAAAATCTTCTTCAGATCTGCCCCTTTCCTTTCAATCAACTTTCAGTCCATCTTTCATTGCTCAGGTAAATCCTACCAGCCTCAGGAAACCTGAATGATATCATCAGCCTCTGTTTACATGCCCCTTCCACATTTTATAAACTCAGTTTGTATATTATTTTAATTACTTTGCATGCATCAATATGATGCCTTGTACATATGTTGTTTTATGTCTGTATTTTTATTTTTCCTGGTAAAAAATAAACATAAAATCTTGAAGGATAGGAACCATGTTTAAAGGGGGTTCGTTTTAAGGATGGCCCCCAAACTGTTCCTCATGAGCAGAGATTTCTAGCGGAGGCAACAGTGTGGCCCCTACTTTCAATTAATTTTTTAAAAAGGCCAAAGAGTTAAAACACATTTACATTTGCAAATGGAATTGTAAAATATTACCATGCTTTCGATTTTTGTCATTCTTTTTTGTTTATTTTCTAAGAAAAAAAATTACGGTGCTTTGCCCTGTTGCATTGACATATTTATTAACTGTGTGCTTATCAAGTAACTCAGTAATTTCCCAATGAAATCGGGGCATGAAGTAATGACAGAGGAAGGGAAAGCAATGGCTCGGAGAGCAGGTGCCGGAGGAGCAGAGGTACCTGTTTCCCCAGCCTGGGCTTCCCTAAGGCAGGTGCCAGAGCACACAACGCTGATGCAGCGGAGAGCCACGGTGAGAGATTTCTCCTGTGCTTTCTGAGGAAACGGAGAGACTCTCAGGAAGGAGGACAGAACGTGGTGATGGCTAAGAAAGCACAGAGGCCTCTCTGCTCAAACCAGGGCTGTGTGGAAGTAGTGATGTGGCTACTTGAAGGGCAGCAATTTGGAGAGGAGTTCCTTCCCGCCAGCCAGACTGGAGAGCCTCATAATTCACGGAAAGAACTCAGAAGGTCAGGCCTCAGCAGCGGGCAAAGTTAGCCTAAATGCTGGCTGGTGAGAAGGAAATTATTCCTGGCCCTGGGCAGCGTCTGCTGTTTCCCCTGACCCTGTAGGGTGGGTCCTTTCC
Source organism: Tolypeutes matacus (assembly GCA_026826555.1). Classification (NCBI taxonomy): domain Eukaryota; kingdom Metazoa; phylum Chordata; class Mammalia; order Cingulata; family Chlamyphoridae; genus Tolypeutes; species Tolypeutes matacus. Next base: position 64,679,061 of record JAKSZT010054030.1, read on the forward strand.
TGGCCTCCAGGAGTTTCCTCACAGGCACACGCCAGTCACTCCTCTTGCGGGGTCTCTGCTGAGCCCTCGGTTCTCTCCCCGCAGCTCTCTCCCCTCCTGTGAACTGTGGCCGCCTGTCTTCCCGGGCTCTCAGCTCTGCACCCTCAAATGGGGCAGTGTGCCGAGATCCACGTGGGTTCCCCTTCCCGGGGCCACAGCGTGGAAACGCTCTCAGGCAGTCGGCTGGGAAACCCTAGGGCTCTCCGCATGTATTTCCCATTTCTCAGGAATCGCTGCCGTTCACTGCCTGAGGCCCAGACTCTCGAACAGCCTTGCCTCATATGTTTTGTCCAGTGTGTTGGTCATTTCTGGTGAGAAGGTAAATCCAAGCCCTGTTACCGTCTTGGCCGACAGAGGTCTGTGAACGTAGTCTCTGAAGCTCGTGAATGAGATGCCTGGAAATCTTCACACATCTCAAAGCATTTTTTGTTTTTAATTTTGGTTGGAAAAGATTTTTAAATCTAAACATGAAACAGCCATGCACCCGCCACTGAGAATTAACAAATGAGACCAAGGCCAAGCCTTTCGAGGAAGGTAGTAAATTGTGGATGATGTTAGCTTGAGGACAGCCTGGCAGCTGTGAGGTTCTGGAGGCAGAAAAACCAGTTTTGAGGCACCCGTTATGGACAGAAAAGCTGTCAAGGTTGTGCAGCTGAGAGTGGAAAGGAAAGCACAGCAAGCAAGGAAGGAAAGTGGGAAAGAAGGAGGAACGGAGGGAGGGAGGAGAAAAACCCAATCCACTCTCTCCAGTTTGCCAAACCCAAGAATCCTGAAGGAATAATTATTAGCAATTGATTGTTTGCTAATGATTGGTTGAACAGAGATGTCATAAGGTGAAGTTGGGAATGAATTCAGAGAATGTTCAAGAAAAAAATTGTTAAAGATATTCAACATCGTTGGTTCTCAAAGGTCCTTAAGATTCTTTCAGGGAGTCCACAAAGTCAAAACTACTTTTATAATGATAATAATACAAAAACCAGAGTGTTCTGTGCCTTTTTACATTCAGTCTTCTGAGTGTACAGTGCAGTTTTCCAGAGGTTACAAGATGTATGATATCTCAAAGATTGAATGCACAGGCAGATATGAGAATTCAGCTGTCTCCTACTGAGCCAAAAATTAGAAATTTGCAGAACAATATAAACAATATAAAACAATGGCATTTTTCTAACTTTTTTGGTTTTAAAAATATAATTGTTTTTTAAAAGACATTACTTAGCAGGAGGTAATGAATTTATTGTTGATATTTTGAATGATGACTAAAAATCTATTTTTCTAATTTTTCAGTTTTAATTTCTGATATGGTAAATATCAATAGAGATAACCCACATAGACAAAAGCTCTTTAAGGTTCTCATTATTTTTTTTATTTTATTTTTTTTCAGAGAATTACCACCACCACCCCCAGATGGCTCCCTCATCTGTCTGCTTGTTGTTTCTGCTCGCTATCTGCTCGTCTTAGGAGGCACCAGGAACCAAACCTAGGACCCCTCATGTGGGAGGCGGGTGCCCAACCACTCGAGCCACATCTGCTCCCTGCTGGTTGCATCTGCTGGTTGCATCTGCTCATCTTCTTTAGGAGGCACTGGGAACCGAACCCAGAACCTCCCATTTGGGAGCTGGGCGCCCAACTGCTTGAGCCACATCCACTCCCCCCCTCAATATTTTTTAAGACTGTGAAAGGATCCTTAGATTAAAAGTTTGAGAACTTCTGTTCTACATAAAGCTTTTGCAGCACTTCATAGCCCACCTTAGAATTATTTTATCTTCCTAGTGGCAAGGACAAGGGAGGACCAAGCTCAGGACCCAGATATCATCTCAGGGGTCAGAAGAGATCTACCTCCATCACCAACTGCTTCACCTCTTACCCAGACCTGGAGATGCTATTTCAGAGAATAGAGCCCCCATAACCCTAATTAACAAGGAAACTGTGTCCTAACTCGATATTGAGATTTAATTGCTCTTTTAGGTAGCACAAGTTCCCCCCTGGATTCCCAAGGGTGTGCAAGGTCTCCAGTGCCATTTCCAATTTACTTCACCATCTAGCTCTTAACTGTCCCTCTGAGCTACACCCAATAACTGATCATTTATGTGGGAGGGAGATGAGTAAGTGCCAAGCACCTGCTGTTACCCACAATGAGGAAGACACTACACACAGAATGCCACATTTAATGCTCCCACCACTGGGAGTAGTGTAACTATCCTTGTTCTACAGAAGAGATGTTCCGGGGCTTGCCCAGCTTGCCAGCGAGTGAAATAACTGGACTAGAATTCAACCCACTCTCCAAAGCTGATCATCTTTTCCAGTTACCCTGATGCCTTTTGCCTTTTCACCATTTATCACAGTTGTGGAGCAAATGTTTGTAAGATGAAAAACGTCCTAAACTATGTCGGATCTGAGAAGTCTGCTTTCTGGAACTATGGGAGTGTAGCATCGCGATTACAAGCATAACCCAATTGCCACCCTTAAACCCCAGCTATACTGTGTGCAAGTTGAGAAACGCTGTCACTCACCTGTGTCTCGGTTTCTCTACTATGAAATAATGTTATCAATAGTCCCCACTTATTGGATTATTGTGAAGTCTGAATGAGTTAATATGTAAAAAGCATTTAAACATTGTCCCACACATAGTCAATAGAAGAAGTTATTATGTGCCATATATTTAGTTCTGTTACAGTTGGATAACTTACTCAGGCAATACCTGCCCAGTTACACCAGAGACTCATTGAGAAAATTACAGATAATTGATGCACCCAAATGTACTTTAAAATGAAAAATATTGTGCAAGTAAACAAATATTACCAGAGTTTCATTAGGCATACGCTTCTCGTGTGAAGTCCTTTTGGAATAGGGAGTTTTCTGGTAAAGGAGGGGGAAGTATTTCTGGCTAAAAGAGTAAATACCAGCCACGACAGCTGATGAATTCCTCATTCCAAAAACACTAACCAAAACCACATTTGAAAAAGTGGGGTGTTTCTGCACAAACACTCAAATCTAAAGTAACTACTTGTGAAAACGTATAAAATAACTTGACCTCTGTGTGATGGCACAGTGACCTTGGTCAATATCGTGAAGAATTATGGGGAACTGAAATCTAAATAGTCCTCAAAGATAATTGAGGAGCTAAAGGAAACAAAAGGTCAGCTTGCAATGAGAAGTTTCTCAACACTCCTTACGTAAACTCAGAAATTTAATGATTGCTATCTCTAAGTGGTTCTGTTTCTCTCCATTTTTTCATTGTTAAAAAGTTTTATTCAATCTTGAATCATTTCCTGTCTTGACAACTGCAATATTTCTTTCCCGTTCTTCCTATACAAAGTCTAGATCACTATGGCTGAAGAAATTACCCTCTCTCGATGCCCAATACGTGTCCCAAGTCGTCAGGCATCCACACGCACACGTGCACACATGCACACACCCCCCATCCCCAGCTCCTCAAAAGTCCCTACTAGCGCTTCATAGCATATGTCTCCATTAACTTACCATACATATTCCTTTCTGATCTTGTTCATTAACTGTCTGTTCCCACAAGAATGTAAGCTCCATGCAGGCAGGGTATTGGTCTGTTTGTTCACTATTGTCTCACCATTGTCTAGAATAAAGACTGGCACACAGTAGGTGCATTTTAAGTATCTATTGAACGAATGTATGAATCACTTACCCCTGCCCAGTGAAAGTCCTTCTACTTGATTTTAGAGTTTTTCATCTCTTCCGTTTAACAATGTTTTGTCTTCTCTACCCTCAACTCTTTTCTGCAACTAGTTGTATAGTTGTATGAGCCATTTTTGTTTCTTCTATCCATGAATATCAATTTTAGGACCACTTATCTGTTCTGGATCTTTCTGAGAGTAGATGAGGAGCTGAACTAGCCAACGGACTTTGAAATTTTGAGAGCTGCGGAAAGTGTTTCTCACTCTTGCCAAAATGGAAGGCCCGGACATGGGAGAGAGCAGAGCAGAGAACGAAGAAAACCGAAGTCCAAATCACTGTCAGCCATCTCCAGGGCTGCCATACCCAGAGGCAGATATCAAAATCTGAGGACTCTGGGGCAGGTGCTTAGTTGTTCCAGATCCTGGCCTGCCTTCTGGGCTTACTGGAGCAGGATACACAAGTGGGCATCTGCATTTAAAGGGCTGGGACAGAACTGACACTGTTGATAGTATTCACTGACACATGCCTCCTTCAAACCACTGGCCCAAGACATGGCAGGAGGACCTTGTCAATCAGATAGAGAGATGGCTTGGATCAGGAAGCCCCCAACCTGGCTGCATATCAGGGTCTCCTGGGCATTCTAAAGCCCGACCTGGGACCTCCCTGAGCAGAATCTCTGCAGACTGGGCCTGGAAATCTGTATGTTTAAAGAGTTACCGACTGCTCCTCAGATTAACACTTGGTAACTAAAAAGCCTGGAAGACCTCTCCAGATGGCATGACATTGATGCACATGCAGTTAAATGTCGGTGGTCGATGACACTTTGGCATTATATTATATCATCCTTTGACTCAACACACACTTGATTGGCCTGCATCTCACCTTGAGGAAATAAACTGAATGTACTTGGATATTTAGCTTAAGGCTGCATTGAATTGGTCTCTATATAGATAGATGTCTTTGAGTCTGTGTCTACTCAGTCTACTCAGCTGGTGTCTCCTCAGGAAAATGAAACAATTTCCCTGACCACCACCTCCAAGCTATGGTTGTGGGCCTAGGAAGATACCCTTGGCTAGACCCACATTTGCTAGACGTTCACATTTCAAATTCTGCATCAAAATTAAAATACACAGAGCATATATGTAGATATATGGAGTCTAGAACAAAGAAGGTATTGTTAAGCTTTATTTATTTATTTATTTATTTTGAGAAGGTACCAGGGATTGAACCTGGAATCTCATATGTGGGAAGCAGGCTTCAGCCACTGAACTACACCCGCTCCCTCATACAGCTTTGAACTACATGCAAGATGGCTATGTTTTCCTCCAAATAAACCAGAGATGAAAAGAAAGCCAGTGTTCATTGAAAGAGAAAAGCAAGGAGTAGAGACAAGAAATGAAGAGATGCCTGACAAACAGCATTCAGGCTAGTTCCAGCCCTTCCTAAAGCCTGGATGTGTCCCTGCCCTTGGGTTCCAAAAGCAACACCTAAATGCTTATTATGATTTCTTTCCTTTTCCTTGAGCAAAGCTAGCCCATACCTGCTCCTGCTACTTGCAATTACCAGCTCCTGTTGCTTGCAATCACTAGTTCCTAAATGAGTGCCCCTCTCTCCTATAAGCAGACTTTTATCTTAGATTCCATTGTTATTGCAAAGTTTGGCACTTCTCTGTTTCAGGTCCACTCACTCATTATTGTGTGTATGTGTGTGTGTGTGTGTGTGTGTAAGGGGGGTGATTGGTGAGAGAGGGTAAGAATGAGAACCCTGGGTGCAGAAAACTGACCAAAGTACAGAAGTTTTAAAAGAAAGGCAGTGGTCGAGGTTTAAGTGTCCCTAGGAAGGATATCTGGCTAATCCCCAAATATCCTCTAAGATGATCCTTAACCTGTGGATTCCTTTGTCCCTACACAGACTCAGAAATTCAGTCTTTTCAGTATCTCACACTCATCATGTTCTCATGAGACAGATGAATAAGCCCAAAATGTATTTCTAACTAACTGTTAGCTTAAAATAGAAAAACTATTTACTGACCAGCATGTTTTCTTCCTCCAGGCAAGACACACTAGGAAACTGAGCTAGAATCACAAGTTTTAATAGTGACCAAAGAATCAACCCAGGAGATTGATTCCCTTGTTTCACAGCATCAGCCTTGGGGGCTTCCATCCCCCACCCCACCCTGGACACCAAGACCACACAGGTGTAGCCACTGGTCAGCCCTGGGGGGCAGAGCCACCATTTGCCTCTGGGAGTCCTTATCTCTTGCTCCAGGGCAGGCCAGGACTCTTAGAGATGGTAATAATTTTAGCTGTATTTCAGGGTATAGAGTAGAAGCCAATCAATTTCCTTAAAGTGAGAATGCATTCCAGTCCCACTTGTGTTCATTCAAACGGTGATCTTCTGTATTGGGAATTATATTTTTTGAATATGTGAAACATATGTTTATTCTTTTGTGGTAAGTCCTTAATTTTTTACAGTTGCCCTGTGGTGTCATCCTTTTGAAGGAAAGGCATTCATAACCTCAAGAAGAAGAAGATAAAGTCCAGAACAAAGAAGGAATTGCTTAGCTTTAGGTCCATGGCAAGAAAAGAGCCTAGTTAAAATACCATTAATTATAATGGGTTCCATAAGAAAGAAAAAAGCCTTCCAAATAATCATGGCCAACATCTATTTCAAGATGCATCCCATCCTAATTTCAGGGATTTTAAGTGTGGGGGTGGGAGGTGTGCTAAGCTTTGTTGAGAAAAGGGATTTTTCAGAACTTCCAAACTGGGTTTTACATCTCAAGACTCAAGGAAGGAAGGCTGGGACCCTAGAGTGTTTCCAATCAGAGCTGGAATGTGATAGGGGAGAACTTCCCGCAGCCCAGGCTGGGAAAACTCTTCCTGAGGGTGATGGGAAGACGCCCCAGAAAGAGAAGAGCAAGCAGGAGCTGAGCTCTTAAGGTCAAATCCGGAAGCAGGGAGTAGAAACCCCGACAGGGTTAACAAAACCTGGGACTTCAGGCTGGTGTGGCCTGGGGAGGTGGCACTCTCTCAGGGAAGGTGGTGCTTGGAGACACCCGGTGTCCAGCAGGGCACAAGGGCTGGGGGGGTCACAGCGGCCAAGGGAGCTGCCTCCAGCAGAGCGGGGGCACGCTGCCAAGTGTTCCTGCTGAGCCAAGAGGCCCAGTGGACCAGAAGAGGCCTGGAGAGGATGCGCTGGCCAGGCCCAGGTATCTGCACGAGGGTGGCTTTTTGGTGCCCAAGCTCCAGGCGAGACACGTCACAGCACAACATACAGTGGACAGGATTCAGCGAGGACACATGGCAGGGGCCATCTCCAGTGACCAAAGCAGGGTGAGCCTTCTCACCAGACGCCAGCTTGGCGTGGGCCTCCTGCAGATTGCTAGCCTTGGGAGGGGGGAGAAATGCAAGGGGCAGAAACCCTGAACAGCTATGTACCAAGAGCTTCTAAGATTTCAGGTAAACTGTGACAGTGATAATATCCACATTTGGCTAAAAGCCCTGACTTAGCTCAAACATGCTGCAACTCATTTATTCTTTCATTCATTCATTCACAAATCTTTACTGAGCACATACCACTTATCAGGCAGTGTTCTAGGTGCTTGGGATATTGTTGTGAACAAATCAGACAAAATCCCCACACGTGGAGCTTATATTCTAGAGGGAGTCGTCAGACAAGAAACACTAAACATAGTAAGGGAATTATACAGTATGCGAGGAGGAGGAAGTGCAGTAAAATAAGTGTTTGCTTCAGGAAGACTGAGCTTGAGAGCAAAATCGTGTTTAGCTACAGAAAATGAAATATATGTGTAGATTTCGCATCTAAGCCCCTACACTTGATTTATGTCGCTTTGCCTCTGTGTACCACTGAAGGAAAGGAAACGGACGCAGAAGAGCCCTGGCCCTCAAGAAACTGACAATCCAGGCTGTTTACACAAAGAGCTTCGTGGGGACAGGAGCGACGTCCGTTCTTTCATTTAACAAGTAGTTATGGCGTGCCTAGTAAAACGTGCTGCAGATCCTCGGCTCAATTCTGAGATAGTCCCGTGAATATGCTCGCCCGTCCAGAGAGGAAGGCGGGAGAGCACGCAGCACAGTGAACGCCTTTTGGTCTCAGTGCCAGGGAAGGAGCACGGTCCCTGCTGAGGTGACTTGGGGGAAGCTGCAAGCAGTTGGAAAGGGCTGGGGAGTGGGATTAGAGAGAGGCACTGTGAAGCTGGAGATAAAAAAAGGAACAAAGTCCGCCAAGGGCTCTAGGCCATAGGGAGCAGTTTGGACTTGATGCCAAAAGCGATGATGCACATGACGTGGATGTTCTAAAGGCTGAATTGTGTGAGCTTTGTAGTGGGCATCAGACAGCCAGAATCCTCTCCCGAGTCAGCGAGCCCAGGGCTATGCTGGCAGCGAGTTTCCCAGAAGCCCCTCTAAGGGCTGCAGAGAAACAGAGGTCCCTGGATTCTCATGCCCTGACTTTCAAAGGTGAGAACTGTCTCTACAGAACTTCCTGCTGAGCTCCACTTACTGACTCATTGGCTCATCAAACAATATTCATTGAACAACTTTTTTTCAGCCACTATTCTGGGAGCTTGGACTCAGTGAACAAAAGAGAAAAAAAAAACAAAAAACAGGCCTCTGTGAAGTTGTATCCTGAGCACAAATAATTTCACCAATGAAAACCCATTTCTTTTTTCTTTTTTTTTTTTTTTTTCAAAATAAATGCAAAATTTAATGAAAATAAATGAGTACAAAGTGAATGGAAAGGAACAAAAACAGTCAATGAAGGAGTAAATGAATTAACGAATGAAGCAGTTTTAGAAAAGCATGTTATAACAGACTAGCAAGCCACATTCCCTCAAGCCTCTTATCCAGTAGTATGAGCCCCATTTAACAGGAAACCCACACATATACACACACACAAACATATGCAGTCACTTTGCACAATTATGTCAGATGAGCATTCTGGGGGCTGAGCTGCCCTCCACGGGTCCCATCAGCTTGAAAACCCATTTCTAATACCCCTTAGGCGAGTTGAAAAGCCTTGGTGTTGATGGGAGAGAGAAGGCTGAAGCCCATGGAGTAGCTGCTCCAGAATGTCACCCTTGGGGTTAAATGTCACCAGTCGCCCCGGAGCGTGCACTCTGGATTACTGCTACTGGTTTACCTAAGTTAAAACCACACACACACACACAACACACACATATAACACACACCACACACATACAGCACATATCCACGTTGAACTCTCTGTGCTGAAGTCTTTTAACTTTAAAATCCACCTGACAGAGATGTACGGTGGTTTAGCCAAAGAGCGGTTGAAGTTGATTATACTGAGGTGGTAGATGAACGCTTTGCTGCCTCAGTGGGGAAGCTTTCTGCCCCAGCCATTTCAGGATAACACGGTTTCTTCACCTGAGTTCCCAGCAGGCCCAATGCAGAGTCCTGTGAGGGGGTGAATGACCATGAGAAAGATATAACTAAGTCTCCCGCGCAGCCAAGGGCCAGCGACGTGCGCTTGTCACGCAGTCCCTGTAAGACGCTGCCAGGCATGTCACTGCAAGGTGAGAAGCCTAGGTGAGTCACCTCTATGTCTTTCTCAGTACCTGGACTTTGAATGAATGCCATAATTGTGTTTTGAAAGTGTGGCATTGGAGTGATCTCAGTTCCAGAAGTTAATCTGCTGTGGTGACGTTTAAAACGATAATCTACGGGCCACACAAAATTTATGTTCTACTTTTCAGCAGACCAAATAAAGTGTGGCTTAGTTTCCATAGTAAACATCCCAACTTCACACGGGAGTACAAAGTGTTTTGAGAATGGGAAACCCCCTGTGAACAAAGGAATCTTTCTAAAGTGCTGTAAGGAGCTTATGTTTTAACTGGGTATGTCTGAATTATTGAAAGAAAGCTACCACCTAACTCAGCACGAAGTGGGGCTTTTACCGCTAGCCTCCGGTAAATGTTTTCTTTGCTCCTTGCAGAGATGTATGCTTATTTTCCACAATTAAAATATATATATGTATTTATTTTCTTACCAAGCCAGAGGACCGATTGTGATGGAAAACGCCCAGGAGGTAGCAGCTTTGGTACTTCTCCAAGGTCTTAATAAAGAGGGGTAACTCTTGAAACTCATACAGAGGAACTCTGGACAGAGGGAGTGTTTTCTGCCCAGCAGGGTCCCCACCCCCCTGCCCCCACTTCCCCCCATGTAGTTTCTGGGAAATCCCTATGATGCTTCCCCCAACGGGGCCGTGCACACACTCAAACCAGCAACAACTCTCTAAGTCCTCTTTGAACAAGGTGGGCGTCAGCTAGTTAAATAAGCAGGGGACATGCAGGAGGCCTTTCCCACCCGAGGAAAGTGAGGCTGACGATTCAAAGACGGCTTTTTGGGGACAGAGTAATTGAAGAGAAATTCTGGTGGCTCTCTAGGGATAAGAGAAGTTAGAGGTAACTAAAGAGTAATAATGCAGCTACTTTAGTTTGTGATGTTAACAGGAGAGCCAGGAGACGAACGTGGGTGCTTGTGGGCGCGACAAGCAGGGCTAAATCACAGATAGAGGACGGGGGAGGCCTCCAGGCTCCTTCTCTGCAGTTGAGCTTCATTGGCTTCAGTTGCCATTTCTGTTAAGTGGGGATAATTACTTCCCACCTTGGCAGGATGGTGAAAAGAGAAAGCGCTTATTGTGGTTGTTGGCACATGGTAGGTGCTTTGTGGTATTATTATTTGATCTCCCCAAATACAGGAGCGAAGGTGCTATGATTTTGGGTATGCCATAAGCAGTTTAGAGATGTCTTCCCAATCCCAAATTGGACATGTGCTTTGATGCGAAAAAAGCAGATCTGGGGACAACACTGCACAATATTTAAAACCAAGACCTTTTCATCTTTTATTTCCTTACTTTGTCATGTATATAACATTCATATATACATAAGCATTATCTTTTACACATGACTTTTTTCTTCCCCATTTCTCATTATATTCTTTCAAACTGGGTCAAACATGATGTCCCAATGGAACTAGGAATTAACATGAGACCAGTAAGAAGCAGAACTGAGAAACAGTAGCTATACAAACTTTATCTAGAGAAATGTTAGCCTGGTCATAAAGAAAATACTAGGACCACGACTAGAAAGTCTGCTAACAATTCCACCCTTTCTTCCAATAAGAGGAAACGGGATTTTAAGACAATGGTCACCCTTCCTATATCTTGGATCCTCCAACATGTCTAACTGTACAGGATGCTCAGTAAATACTTTTTGATCATTTAATTTAAGGCTTGGACAAAGTGATCTCTCCACTCCCTTTTCAGACTGAGTCATCAGCAACACTCATGGTCTTTCTTGGAACCAAAACTTTCCAAAGACATTGAAAAGCATTAAAATATAATACGATTAGTCCAGAAACATCAAATGAGGAAGCATCTTGGCCCTTTACGCTGATGCCAAAATCTGGCTGATCCTAAATGTTATTTTCATATTATGAAAAGAAAAAAAATCAGTCACCATATTTACTGAAGGGTCATTGTGGCCAAAAAATGTTAGGTAACTAGCCATGTGACCTCTTGACAGTCAGAACTAATCTTTCTATTTTGGGGGTTTCACAGTTTTTACTTAAGATACCAAGATCTTAAGGAAAGAGGGAAAAAAGATCTCAAACTTCTTCCTCCTTATAGGGGGAGATCAGGGGTGCAAAGAAAGTGTTAGAAGTTAGAAGAAAGGAGAACTATGCGTAAGGCAGCAATGCCTTAGGGAAAGTCTGAACTATCCTAATGTTATTCTGTAATAACATGGGCTTCTCTTCAATCTTGTCAAACCAGAGAGCTAAAAAAACAACAAAACAACACTTATCTTTTTCACCATCCAGATTAGCTGGGTAAATAGTACTGGGCAGGCGCCTACTTGCCCTTTGCTTCCGACTTGGGAGCCAGAACCTGCTGGGTAGGGCCCTAATGCCCCCTAAATAAAGCCCAGACCACCCCAGCTAACTTTGCAGACCCTCCCTGATCTCCCTTTAAGCTACATTTTTAAACGACTCCCCCCCTTGACCTCGATGCCACTGTGCTTAGGTCAAGTTTACTGACTAGTCTCCTTGTGAATTTCCCAAGTCTCCTTCCTTGTGGGTGGCTTCCACTCGGAATGCAATCCCTCTTTCTCCTTCAACTCCCACCCCCCCCGCCTCCTCAATAGGCACCACTTCTTCCAGGGGTTTCCAGACTTCCCCAGCCCTCCAACCAGGGGACACAGGAAAGCCTCGGCTCCCAGTTCTTTGTCCTCCCCCCTCTGACGGCCCTTGGAAACCCCTCTTTTTGGTGTCTGCGCACTTCTCTCCCCACGACTCAGTAAGATGCTTAAAGGTAGGCTCTGACAGACTGAAATGTCTTCCTCTCTGACAGCAGATGTTTAAATATTTGCCAGATGACTGAAAGTGCTACTTAGACTCATGGCGCCTGAGCAAGGTAAACCAACCACGCTCACAAGGCAGAGAGCCTTTGCTAACTCCCAGTGGCAAGGTTTATGGGAAATGGACCTAAACGCCCCCAGCAAACGGCATTTGGCAATCACTCTGGGCAGCCCTGTTGTGACTACTGCTTGTTTAGTTGGGTCATTAACTGAATTCATAGCTCTCTTCTTCTCGGGTCATTGGCTCTCAGCTCTGGCTGCCCAGAGTAAACATCTGGGAAGTTTCCAAAAATCCTTCTGCCCAGCCTGCAGCCCAGATCAGCCACAGGGGAGGGAGCCTCTGGGGTAGGGGCCCAGGCGATGCCAGTGAGCAGCCAGGGCTGACCAGCACTCGTCTCGAACACAGGGAGGGATTGTACGCAGCAGAAGGATGTCCTGTTTTTTTGAGCTGAGTGGATTCACTTTCTCCTATGACCCAGCAGGCTGAGGCCAGGAGAAGCGAGAGAGTTCAGTTAAAGGGGCAGGTTGTCCTAGAACAGTAATTTGCCACCTGGACAGCAGATCCTGACAAATGGTTTAGGCTGCTGAAGGAGTGTGTAAGTTTGTGGAGGGAGGGCATTTTAGTAAAGGAAGTGCCTGTTCCACTCCCCAGGCATTTTTTCACTTTTCTCTGAACCTAGGTTCTGTACACCATGTCACCAGTTCCAGCTGGGAAAATAAAAGTTTACAGCTCTGAATGATTTTGCAGTTAAATAAATCTCAGAAATTGAGGTTGATGATAAAAATTCACGCGTGGTGAGTGATGTAGGGTGTAATTTCCCACAGTATTACATTAGCAAAAATGTAACCTCCCTTTCTCCCCCATGACTCATCTCTGTAACCCACTGCATTGAAATGTTTAGAGAAATGTTTAATACCTGAAGGAAATTTATTCAAAAAAGGTAGAAAGGGCAAGGTCACATGAGATTTTTTTAATCTATTAATTATCAGTACACATTCTACCACCACTAAGTATAATCACATATTTTCCTTCCAGAAAAAAAATCCTGTAAATCTTTGCATAGTTTTATCTATTATTCTTTAACAGACAGATAATGCTATTTATGACACCAGATCTCCCTCACCTACTTCAGGCAAGCCTGTTTAACCATTCCAGAGAAACATCTCTTGAATCCTTAATACACTTGAATTTGTGATTATGATATATATTTCATTTGTATTGCCTTTCGGCATAAATGTTTTTTATTGACCATTTAAGAGGTTAAAAAAATAACCCTCTCACATAATACCTTTTTTCCCCCAAAACTAGCTTATAGATACATTGTGCCAATGTGGGTCATAAATTCCTGTTAGAGGTGGTAGGAAGGAACCTAAACGAGGAGAAGCTTTGTGTGAACAAACTGAGACTTCAGCACCCCATACAAATACGAACTATTTCAAATATGTGTGAAAAAGAAATATTCCATAAACTAATATTTCTTTCCTTCGAGTCTCCTCATGCCAGCATAATAGAAATGTAAAGAGGTTTGAGAGTCCAGCAGACCCATGTTTAAATCCTGACTCTCTTATTCATTTGCTGAGACATTAAGAAACTTACCTAATATCTCTGAGCCTCTGTTTCCTTCAGGACAAATTTAAAATAATAAAACCTGCTTGTCAAGGTCACCGTGAGGGACAGAGGTCATGTCTGAAAAGCACTCAGTGTCGCAGGGAGGAGATGGGTCATGGTTCATTCCAGAACTTCCAGGCGACGTGGGTGCTTCAGGGGAAGCCAAGCACCCTGGTCACCTCCGGGAGGGGACAGCTGCTGGTCAGCACAGAGCCAGAGAGAATGAGGGGCCGGCAAATAAAACGTCTAAGAAGAGTGGCCCCAAGAGTTCCAGTCAAGGGAAGCCACATCAGTCTTTGGTTGGGGGCAGATAATCATGGCTTTGGAATGTGTGGGTTTTGTGGCCATGTTCGAATATGTCATTGTCGTAAATGACTGGACGGCGACAGTCCCCAGCTAAAAAGGGACTCATTGAGATGTCTGGCATTTTTATAGAAAAAAAAAAAGAATAACAGAGGATAACTTATAAGCATGTTCACTTAAAATAACTGAAAAACTAAATGAAATGAAAAAAAGAAGACAGTTTCACAAAAGACAAGTAAGTGCAATTGCCTGATCCTATAGCAACATCATCATCCATTTGCTCATTCATTCAGGGAATGCCTGACATATAAAACCCTTATTGAAATTTTAGTCTTTTAAAGCTGGTCATAAGATTGCCACGGACTGAGTAAACACAAATAGAGGTAAATCAAAAGCCTAAAGATCGACTGATGCTAAAATTACATATTTCAATTATGGTCAGCACAGACACATTTCAAGTTTTATAAATATGTTTCTGGACTTTTCTTTCAACTTTTGCTGCCTCTCATTTCGAGTTATCCTTTAGCACTCCTCACCTTCTGCCCACATGGCATTCGACTGGGCAGCTCTGTCTAGGTTGAATACCTAGAATTCACTGGTGGAGTTTCTTCTCTCTCAGAAGCAAACCCACCCTCCTTTCCCTGGACCTGGAGAGGCAGCTCAGCAAACTGAAGTCTTAAAAGACCCTGCGGTCTTCCCATTAACTGCTGGGAGATTAACCGTTGTTACCTACAGGATCTGGTGGACGCCTGTATCCGTTTTCCTGAGACCTTCATCCCAGACACCCACCCGTGCCACATTAACCCCCACACTGCTCTGGCCACCAATTACCACGGATGCCAGTTTTGCTGTAGAGATGGATCTGGGTGCCGCACCAACATAGTTTGCCCCCTGCGTCCCTTCACAAGACGGAAGCGCCTCTAGGCTTAGAGCATCCCACGGGAAACCTAAGGCTGTGGTCACGTCTGCACCCACATGCCTTCTGCCCGATCCCACAACAGCACATGCTCACAAGCAGAGTGGCCCGGCCGTAGTGGACCAGAGGGGCCAGGGAGGAAGATGTCGCGTGGTAGAAAGAGATGTCTTCTCAATGCCGTCCCCAGATAACAAGGCTTAGGACTGTCACGCTATTCTAGAGCGCAGAGAGCCGCGGCCTCAGAGTGCAAGGAAGGGACAGCTCTGGCTCCACCTCTTGCCAGCTCAGTGACTCTCCAGTTACCTGCATGTGTAGAAAAGGCTGTGAGAGAAGCCCCCCTCACAGCTTCTCCTGGGCCTCCTCAGCACGACTTGTGCCCCGGGGCCCTGAAACCCAGAGGTGGCTGGACCCCGCCTTCTGTTTTATTGTTGACATCTGATTCTGCCTCCCCTACCTGCCTGCACGCTGCTCCACGTTCTACTCATCTTTGCACTTCTGCTTCCATCACATCTCAGTGTCCAGCACCTAGCACAGGCCTTGGGATGACCTGGGCGCTCAAAATCTGTCAAAATGATGCGTTAATCTGGCAATGCATGAGATGATGACCGTGAAAGCTCTTTGTAAACTGAGCTTTATTTCTGAGAGAGGTAGAATGCGTTTTTGTAAAATGGCTCCACGGCCATGTTTAGGCCAAGCGTTTGTCACTTGTCACCACTGAGGGATCCAGGGCTAGGCAACAGCGTGTGGGTCCCGGTGCCAGCCCTGTACTGCGTGTCGCCCCCCCCCCACCAGCTCCTGCGGCAAATGCAACAGAGTCGGCCAGGTGCTCTTGCACAGACCCCGCACCTCTGACCTATCAAACAGGTGAGAACTTACAGTCTGCAGGGGAAGAACTCACAGGCTCTGGCACGCTCTCCCCGGCCGCGGACTGAAGCCTACCTGACCCTCAGAATAAAATCCAAGCTCCGCACCACGGCCCCAAAGTCCCACTGCGTTCTGTCCCCTGCCTCCCTCTCCAAGCACACCTGGACCCTCTCCCTCGCACTTCGCCGCCAGGCGTAGACCTTTCTGCTCCTGAAACAGGGTTTCTATTCTGCTGTCCTCTGCCCTCTTGGCCTGCCTGGCTCCTCCTCAAACCTCAGACCTCACGTTAAACATCACTCCTTCTCGAGGACCCCCGAGCACGAGGCTGGGGTAGGGCTCGGTCGTGAGGCACTGTCTCTGTAGAGGTTTCTGCCAACCCTTGCTTTGCACACAGCAAGGGTTCAACTAACCGCTGAATGAATGCAAACTACGATCACACATTGCTTTCAACCAACTGAAAAGATGCTCTACCTTTGTCACAACATAAGACAATTTTAAATATCCACTGAGTAATCTTTCACCCATATGCCC
Source organism: Tolypeutes matacus (assembly GCA_026826555.1). Classification (NCBI taxonomy): domain Eukaryota; kingdom Metazoa; phylum Chordata; class Mammalia; order Cingulata; family Chlamyphoridae; genus Tolypeutes; species Tolypeutes matacus. Next base: position 64,695,372 of record JAKSZT010054030.1, read on the forward strand.
ACCAAAGTTTAACAGAAACAAGTTCACTAACATTGTGTTGACAGGCATGTGAGGAAACTCTCTCTACAACATGCCTGGTTGAGGGGCATTAATTAGTATAACCTGCCCGGGGGGTGGGCAATTTCGAAATAGACATCAAAATCTCAAATGCACGTACCCTTTGACCCAGCAATTTCACTTCTAGGAATCTACCTGACAAACACGCTTGCTTGCACTTCTGCAAAGTGACACAAGAAAGGCCTATTCATTGCAACACTGGGTGAAATAGTAAGTTTGCAAACAACGTAAATGTCCGTCAAGAGGTTTAAAAAAATGCAGCTCCCTATGCACAGATATGGAACAAGATACCAAACAGTATGCACCATCAGTGTAAAAGAGAGGGAAGAAAACACAAGAAACAATTGACAGCAGTTACTTATTGGTGATGAATAGGAAACCAGGTAGCTGCAGAAGGGAAGAGAAGGAGGCTTCACTCAATAGCCTTCTGAAATTGTGTTATCTATTCAGAAATAATGATCTGCAATCCATTTTAAAAGTTTAAAAATTCCCAATTTTACTGAAAAGTTTAATAGAAATGTAAGTAAAATGCTATTTTTACCGGGAGGTACCAGGGATCGAACCCAGGTCCCTCCATATGGGAGACGGACGCCCAACCATTTGAGCCACATCCGTCCCCCAGAATGCTATTTTAAAATATATTCTAATCCTCATTCTATCATGGGAACAACTAAGCAAAGAGCAGGTAGATATGTTGCCTGGGAAAAAAATGGAGCTGGGCCTCCAGTCCCAGGCCAGCATTTACCCTGCTCCATCCCAGCCTCCTTGGAGACATTCTTTGGACTTCCTTAGTGCAGAATCGGGGCTCAATGGACAGGAACAACAAGGAAAGTTTCTGCACGTAATTTAAGCACCCATCTTGCCTAGGCTGATGTGACTAACTGGATTCAGCCTGAAAACCAAACTCCAGGTAACATTTCAAGGTTTAGTGAACACGGACTGAGCTGAATGGATTCAGAAAGTTCTGAGACTGTGCACCCTAGGCACCCCCCACCCAAATGAAGCAGTGACTTAGCTGAGGCTCAACAGCTCCCCTTGCGGGAGAACTGGACTTTCGGCACTTGTGGACATGGAAGAACCAAGCACATCAGCACTGGGGGTCCTAGCCCAGGAAGCAGATGGGCTCGGGGGTGACATGGGCTTGGTGTGGATGGATGGATCTGCAGGGAGCAGCTGCGTGCCTTTGGGCCCCTTCCTGAACTTCCCAGAGTCTCTGCTTGTTTAGCCACACGGCTGGAATCATGATTAGAGATGGCGGCTGTAAAGAGCCCAGCACAGGTGCGTATTTCCTAGGAGGGTCTGGATAAAATGGTAACAATGTAGAAACAAGTGAGCCTCATAAAACGTGGTCAGGGGTCCACCGTCCCTCAAGTACAGTCAGACCTGGAGTCAGCCTGCCTGCGCCACGGATCCCAGCGCTGCACTAGCTACTGCTGGGACGTCGTGTAAGTTACTTCTCTATGCCTCAGTTTCCTAATCTGAAAAATAAGATAATAACAACTACCTTGTATTTAATGCACTTAGAGCCCCACTCATGGTAAACACTCAGTGAAGTATTAGCTATTATTATTATTGCCACATTGTCATTTATTTGGTTCCAAATTCAAACCATAGTTTAACCTCAAGTTTGGCCATTTTTAGCAGCCCAGCACGGAGCTGGGAAGTCAAAGTGAAAGATCTGTACCACCTGCAAAGCTGTCCACACTCACGCCGAGAGTCAGGGAAGCTTGCACTTACCAGACGGTGGTCTCCATTTTCCTGCTTCGACCCTCGGCTTGTGTTCATTTGCTTAACAGCCATTAAGAGACCTAAAGATTTACTCAACAGAAGTGGAAGCCGATCCAAACTAAACTAAACAAATAAACTAAGCAACTTGCCCTAGAGAAGCTCCATCCTGGTTGAGTTCTTAAATGTTCTGTGACCTTGAGGGGATATTCCTTTCTCTGCACAATTGGGTTGCAATGTTTCTATTTCCCTACCGTTGACTGAGCCTCCACTGTATGCCTAACTCCACTGCATGAAACGAGCCCTGCCTTGAGGAGTTCCCAGGGCCAGACGATGAGAGCCAAGCACAAGGACGAGGGCAGCACAATAAAAGAAGAATGGTGAGTGTCCCCTTCTCAATGAATTAAATGAGCAGCAGGACAGAAACTACTCTGTCATCAAAAGTGTGTCCTTGTCCTGTTTTAACACACCAAAGGCTGCCGATGAATCTAAGAATCAAGAAACACGTTGTCGATCTTAGATTCACACACATTTTCCAAATCTAGAATGAGAAGACTGTCAAAATTTCAGCTTGTAATTTCCCAGAAACTATATACTTTATAGGGGACAATATAAAGAAACTTGCTAGTAACAATAGCAATAATGCCATTTTGCAATTTTACTTTTTTTCTGTTCACGAAAACTTTCCTCTGTCTTGCCCTCATTATATCCTAGTACAATTTTGTGGGGTTGATATGTCAGGCCCTATCTCTAAATTTGATCAATGAAAAGGAGACAAAATTAAAGACATTCATTTGACCCAGATTGTGCATTCAGTAAAAAGTCAGCAAAATCATCTGATTCCCCACACTCGAGCAGAATCACTAAGATCGCAAATGAGGCCAAAGGAGGCAGAAATTAGGTTGGCAGAAGTTACTGTAAGAGAAGATTGCCTGAGCAATGAGTAACAAAAAAAAAAAAAAGAGAGAGAGAGAGAGAGAGACAAGAAAATGAACCCAACGGGCAGAATAGAAAACCAGAATTTTGATAAATGGCTTCCTTAAAGCAAATAAAAACAAGAAAAATCTCCTTTGCCCATTGTCAGGTTATCAAGATTTTTTCAAAAACAATAAAACCCATTGTTGGCGAGAGTGTTGGAAAACTGGCATTCATACAGTGTTGTAGGCATATAAATTAATATAGCAACAGGTATCAAAAACTTTTTAAATGTTCATGCCCTTTGGCCCAGCAATTCCATCTCTGGGAATTTATCTGAATAATCATGAATAGATGCAAAGGTTTAGTTACAAAGATCTTAGTTTTAGTATTGTTGATAATAGAGGAGAAAATGATAAAATACCTATCAACAGAAATTGTGTAACATGACTAAAAAGCTGTTATAAAAGGAAATTCATTAACATGGCAAGATGCTCCCAATATATTGTTGAGAGGTAAAGGTTGGTGATAAGACAACATGTACAGTTTTTTCAAAACTGAGATGGATCCCAAAGAAAAAGATACCCACCAACTGTTTACAGTTATTATCTCATAGTGATGGGTTTGGGCGTGATTTCGTTTTCTTCTTTTTTACTTACATATATATATATATATATATATATTCCCTTTTCATTTTATTTTTTCCAATGAGCATGTACTGTTTGTGTAAATTCTTAAAGGGCAATTTTCAGTTGTGAATCTTAGCCGTTTCTTGGCCTTGTCTGTCCAGTTTCTCTCCTAAGAAAGCTCACAGGCTTGTGCCCAATAGGGTTTGTGGGTAAAAAGATTAACTGTATATTGAATTGAGAAAGGCCATAAGAATCTTTTTAAACTCTATAGGAAGATCACATTCCATCTCTTGCCAGAGTGTTTCCTGCTATTTCTTGGTAACATTGTTTTCTTCTTTTCCTGAGCCATCAAGATATTTGGAGTGAATACAAATCCTAGACAACTGCCCCCCCACACCCATTGTTCTCCAGCCACCTCTTTGGATGTTCACCAAGCAGCTGGTTACTTGCTGCATCCAGCCACAGTGCCCAGCAACCAGCATTTTGCATAAAAGCAATAAGGATTTCTAAATCGAACTGAGTGGTAAATCTTATCGTGCTCCTCTTCTTGTTTTAATATTTCCTTTCTTTAACATTCCAGATCCTGTCCCATTTTCTTATTCTTTCCTACAACAACACTACTGAAAGGAATCACAGCAGTCAAGGATGTCCAAAAGACCCAATACACCAATATGAAGTACAGGGCGATGTTTACAATCCCCTCTGAGAGCGGATGGTCTTCCCTAGAGCTATAGGTGTAGCACTTGAAAAGCCTCTGGAAAAAAACAACATGCTCACAGTTTTAAAATTACATTTTAGCCCATATTGAAGAAAACATGCCCAAGTCTTCCTAATATAATGCATTACAACATTAGTTGCAATCAATGAATGTTTGTTAATAATAATGCAATGCCTTCAATAAAAATTTGGGCCAGATTTTGTCCCTCTGAACTGTAGAAGCTTAATGGAAAGTGATAAATATCAATTCTAACATCAACAATAGTATTGTTAAATGAATAGTATTGTAAAATAATACAAACAATCCTAACAATCCAAACAAACCTAACACTCTAAAACAATTTATGGCTTATAAGAAGTATATAGTTATAAAATATAGATCCCTTACATTTCATGGATAATCTTCCATAGGAAAAGACATATATAATAACAGGTGGTCATATAGGTGAATTCTTCTCTTAATATGATACATACACACATCTTAAGGTTATTATGCCTGTAAAGCCACAGAACTCCAAAACATCCTTAAAATCTTGTTTCAGTAAACAGCATAACATCTGCAGTTTTATCAAGTGCCATTTGTCACCCCCCTGTACCTCATCTATGTATAAGTAAACAAAAACAAAGGAGAACAATTACAGGAAGAAAAATTCCAAAGTGCAATTGGCCGACTTACCATCTATGTCCTGCATCGTGTGGGATTTGGAAATGGCCAGCCTCAGAGGAGATGGTAATTCTCGGAGTAAAACCCACAGGATTTCTTCCCCCAAATGAGTTGAAGTAGGTTAATAAAGACAAAAGCGCATTTTGAAGATTGAAAAAAAACAGGCTCCCACCATCCTGGAATGAGTTGCTAATTCCTTTTTCCTTTTCCAGAAGCGCTTTGAGTCTGGTTCCGTGCCACGCGAGACTGACAGCTCACTTCTTGTCGAGGGTGAGCAGGCTGAACGAAAGGAGAAAGTGGGCTTCTGGCGATGCCTGTTTCGGAGCCTGTTACGGCTTTAATCCCTCAGCAATGACACATTTCGGGAACTATGAACAGGAAACTCAAGAGCTGGGCAGACAGCCAGAATCATTCAGAAAACGTGCCAAGCCCTTACGAAATCCCCACACTCTTCCCCGCACATTAACCTCTAGCATTTCACAAGCCTGTTGCCCTCGTCATAACCGACTGTATGTTAAACCCCGACGAGGCTGACCGAGCGGCAGCCAGGCTGCAGCCCTGTCCAGGCTCCCTATGCGTCAGAGCCAGGACTGGTGTCTGGTGTTTTCTTCCAGAGCCTCAGGCCCGTGCCTTCTTCTCTCTAACACACCCCGAGCTCAACCCAGGCAGTGTGGCAGGACCCTAACTTGCATTCTTTTCGTGTGTCAGACCCAGGGCCTCTTCTTGGTGGTCCCTCCCTGCCATGTGTGCTGGACGACGCTACAAGGCATCCTGGAGGCGGCGAGCTGCTGGGCTCGGGCTGATGATCAGGTGGCAGCAGCAGGGCGGTTGGGACCGTGGGCTCGTGCCCCTGACCCATCCGCGAGAGAAGGTGCTGTTGGATGACCTCTTTTATTGCTCTCTTATAACCCATCCTGGGCGCTGCATTCCGATTACCGCTCTCAAAATAATAGAGTCCAGCCGATCGCTGTGCCGCTCACAAGTCCCCGGCACCCAGAGAAGGGCGGCCAAGCCTCCTTTTCTGGCATCTGAGGCCCTCCACCAGCTGACCTCAACAGACCGTCCTGCCATTTCCCCCGCTGCCCTCTGAAGAACCCTAATCAGCACGGGCCCCCAAGGCTCTGGGACACACTGCCCAAACCTTGGCTTGCACACTGCAGCCACCAGCCTGCCCCTTTTCTCTCCTTACCCCCCCGAATGTGGACACACACACACACGCACACACATGCGTTCCCCATCTCCTCTTTGTGCCTCTCCCCATCCCTCTCATCTTCACCACCATTCACCAAAGGATTCCCCCTACTCCGTCCTGGGGTGATTCTCCCTGCTCAGAACCGAGCCTTCTCTCTGTGGTAATAACAAAGACAGTACGAGTGGGCACTTACCAGGGGCCGGATGCTCTCCTAGGAGATTTAAATTGTGATCACTTAGCCTAATGGTCTCTCTACAGTACACAGCAAGCAGCAAGTTACTGTAAGGATCCCTAATTTACCGATGAGGAAATGGAGACATAGAAAGATTAAGCGCTTTCCCCCAGGATCCCTTGGCCAGACATGGGTGGCGTCGGGTTTGAGCCCAGTCGGCTTTGCTCCTCGGGTCTTGTCCAGGACACAGTGCGATTTATTTGGGAAAGGGCTTATCGACTCAGGACGGGGCAATTTCCTAGCAGCCACTGCCTCACACTTCTTGGTATCTTTCCAAGGAGCATCCCAGAATGCCTTTCCGTTCTAGGTAACTACCAAGTGGCTGTGATTATCTGGTAGATTAATGAGCTTTAATTGAGAGACCAAATGTCCCAATTCTGCCAAGGACAAGGATTTCAACAATATAAATAAGCAGAGCAGTCTTGAGGTTTGAGGCGATATTCCGGCTGCGGCTTTGCTGACATTTTTCACACCTCTCTGGAAGGGAGTGGAAGATCTAGACCATCTGGTGCGTCAATAGACGGCCAGAGATTAAACCTCCCTGAGGCAGCTGAGGAGAACCTCAAAACCCGGGTGGGGGGACTTTCCACCCTTCCTGCACTGCGGGACAGACAAGAGGTTTGGGAGGTCTGACTCCACCCTAGCTCCAGGGGCAGGTCCCCCTGATGGGAGCCAAGCAGGGTAATCCCACCCTTCTTTCCGAGGTGATTCAGGAGGGGTGCACCAGGGCACAGGCAATCAACGAGGGGCTCAGGGCTGGTCCATGGTCCGGGCAGAGCAAGGCTCAGGACTTCTGCTTGACAGCTGTGGGCAATCACCCCCACAGTGGCTGCCGTTGGTTGTCTTGTCAAGCCAATGAGAGAAACCAGCTCGCTGCCAAAGGCTGCCTGGAAGAGGCAGCTTCCAGAGGACTACAGAGAAGACGTGCAAGAAACGGATCCCGCTCGTAGCATCCCTGGACTGTTCAGTGACAGGAGCCAACATATCCTTTTTGATCTTGAAGCCAGGCCGTCAGCTGGGTTTTCTGTCACCTGCAGCCAGAGCATCCTGGCAAATGCCGCACCCACAGTGTGGCCAGTGGCAGCTGGGGAAGCGGGGGGGCGGGGGGCGCCGTGGGGGGAGTTCTCTGCTTTTCCTCCCCCCCTGGCGTCTTGCCTCATTTCTGCCTCCCTGCTCCTCCCTCATCTTCTGCTCCTCCTCCTCCCTTTCCTCACCTCCCTCCACTCCTCTTTCTTCCCTCTGACCCTCTTTTGATCTTTCCTCCCACAAAGAAAGAGAGAAAACTGACAAGAGGCTCTGAGTGGACAAGGGGAGACCAGAAGGGAAGAGGGGAAGGCTCAGTTTGGTGATGCGAGGTTTTCAGAAGAGACCTGCCTGTGAGCGCCTGGACGTGTCTGAAGTACTCAGGAGACACACACCAGCATCTTCCACGGCTGCTGCTCAGAAGCCACGGACGCTGGAGGGCGAAGGATGTTTCAAGTCAAGAGACGTTTGTGGCCTCCCACTCGGTAAGCTCGTTGGAAGAACTAAACCGTGGTGAAGACCCAGTCCTTGAGCCAAGGAGGACCAGCTCCTAGACAGGAAGGCTGCGGACCAGAAAATAACTGTCAATGAGCTCAACAACGCTGCAAAATTGCCTCCCAAAACGGGAGCTTGTTACCCCCATTTTTCTTGAATCAGTTTAGCTTACTCTCCTTAAAGAGCCTCTCATGGAGAGGAGGGTTTCACTTCAAGGCCTTTTCTGGCCCTCTTTTCCACTCCAGTCCATTTTTCTCCCTCCCTGCTTCCTGCTTCTCAACAAGGAGGAAAATGCTGGGATCTGCTCTGTTTAGTTGGCACGCGTGAACACACACACACAAACACACTCACTCTTGCTCCTGCCTGGGCTTTGGCAGTGGCTTCGTTCTCCTGCAGAGTTGAGGGAAAACAAGTAGTCATGGCTGGCAACACAAAAATCAATACCACAAGTGAGTGGAAAATCTCCAAGACTCCAGAGTCCTCTGTAAATGCCAGAGCACAGAAATCACTGGGTCAAGCCCAAGGCTCTTAATATTAAAACTCTCAGAAGGCCTAAATATTAAACAATTTTGTCTGTAACAAGGCCCTTGCAGAACTGCAGAAATGTTGTATTTGTCCTGAAGAGGTCAGAAATGACTCCTGTGTTGTCTCAGAATATTTTTGTGGAAAACTTTACACATTCAGAGTTGATCTGCATTGAGAATAAGTTTGATGTGTTCATAGCCCTTGAGTTTCCTACACATCACAACTGATGAGAAAGGACAATAAGACGCGTACGCTGCGTGTGCACATGTGTGTGCACGGACACGCGTGTGAGCCTATGTCGAGCCTGTGCGTAGCTGGAGCCCACTCTTGGCTTTCCACAGGCCGAAAGGAAGCCTCTGCTTTTTCAGGTCCAGCATTTGGCAATTAAAAAGACACTGATCCGAGCCCCAGGAAACCGGAGTTAAAGAGCCAGCTCTAATTATATTTATGTTGCTTTAGGAAAATCCCTTCACGTCTCGAGTTCAGTTTCCACATCTCAGAAAAGAACAGAATAGCCTAAATCCTCACTGCACACGGTTCGGCCCGCAGGCCTGGAAGCGTGTCAGAAAAAGCAGATCAGACCCCACCCTGGGCCTACCGCGTCAGGATCTGCATTTAATCCAGATTCCCGGCTGATGCGTGTGCATAGTCAGGTTTGAAAAGCACGGGTCTAAACGATCTCTAAAGTGCCTGCCACCTTCTGTTTATTTAACTTTTGTCCTGCTAAATTGGAGAATTTATCATGCCACGCCCAGTGGCCACCATAAACCTTTTTGGTTCGACCTGGGAGAATCTGGTTTGATGGTGGCCTGCTGACTTCATTCCTGTTCCAGGCAATGACACATAAACAATGCACATAATCTCCACGACCTTCCCAGGCCGCTAAACCGCATCGCCTTCCAGCTTCCTACCAGACCTTTGTCACGCAGCCCTCGGAGAAGGCCGTCCCTTAGTGCTGCAGACCTCCAGAGGGCCTTCACCTCCTCACCAGATTTGAAGGATTTTGCAAGTGCAGATGAGTGAGCAGGAAAGATGTTTGATGGATTTTTTAAGGGGCCGTTTTTTTAGTACCGAATGAAGCCATGATCACTAAAAGGAAACATGAGTTGACAAAGAACAAGCCAAATCCGGTGAACATCATTCAACCTTTGGCTCGATGGGGTTTGTAGACAGGTAGATTAGACAGCACTGTAGACTTCGTGAATCAGGGCTTCATGAAATCATTTGCAAACAGGCTCTCCTGAGAGCAGGATGAAAGATGCGGCTAGGAGAGTTGCATATGCTCGTAAATGTCCATACTCAGTATAACCGAGTCAGTCTGAGGAAGGGTCTTTTGTGGTAAGTCTTAGCCTTGGCACTTGGCCTTGTCCTGTCTCGTATGTTCACGGCTGACCTCCTCCAAGAAAGTGGCAGCCAGGACTTGTGTGGACGTGCACGTGGTCACCCTTTAGCTTTGTAGAGTCTGGAGCAGTGGGATATAGGAAAGAAGGGGGTAGGGAAGTGGCAAGTAGGAAAGAATTGATTTTCAAAAAATTCAAACTCAAGTTTGAAAGCAGAACTGGAGCTGGAAGCTTAAGAAATTATCAGATGAGTGTGGCAAAAGGAACCAGAGGGTCTGGATACAGAGCCTGTCACAGGGAAGGGAGCTGTGAGGTGCTGAACTGGTTCCTAAAGCGTGAGGGCAAATCTGGCAAGCTCATCGCGTTGTGGGGAACTTGAGGTGGAAATGGACTGTGGATTCACTGATTGATCAAATCTGGATCCCAAAAGATTCTGTTAAGATGGAATCATATCCAAACCTAACCAAATGTTATTTAATACAGACAAATATAAAATCTTATACTGACTTCCCCACCTAACTTTTTAAGTATAGAACAAAGTCCACAAAAAAAACAAAGCATTGGTGGAAAACAAAACCAAAAACGGTTGGGGTCTTCACTGACTAAGATGTGCAGTATGGCCCATAGGTGTGTGTCGCTTCTAATATAAGGGAGAGATGGTCACCCTCGAGGCCAAACTCCCAGCGCAATGCTTTTCAAACTTCCTCCCCTCGTGTCACTCAGAAAAACAGCCACGGCTGCTTGTGCCAGTGAAGACCAGCCAGGCTCTCCATCCAACCCAAAGGCTGCAGGGATTGCTATCCCCAGGCCCGGGAGCCACACGAGGGGCCCACGGTGCCCCACCCAGAGGATGGAACTAGGACAGCTGGATGGAAAGTTCTGCAGGCAGGTTTAAGAAAGACCATAGTGACAAGAGAGCTATTCTGCAAAGAAATGGGCCAAATCAAAAGGTGGGATGTTTGCTCCCATCCAAGAGTATTCAAACAAAGGCCACGTGAGGCAGATTTGCGCAGCTAATGGAAATGGCTTCTCTGGTCAATTCAAGTACCTCTGATTTTAGGTTCAGTTTTTTGGAGGGGTGTTTTATTTCGTTTCTTGGCTCTCATGACAAATCAACATACTACTCAGGCCATTTGCTTATTATTCACATTTTGGAATAGGAAACAGAGGCTAGCATGGACAAATCCAAAGCTAGATCTACAAATGTAACTCCTTTTTTCTTTTAAGAGGTCACAGTCCCTAACCATATATTTCTGTGAACTTTGGATGCAGGTTTCAGTTCTTTCAGTGAATAAGGAAGCTATAGTTTTTCATAAGGTAAGATGATATTTTATTTGTATTCATTGTGTCCAGTTCTAAATATGAGTTACAGCCCAAAAAATGTCTGATGTTTTGTATTATCAAAGGTTGGGTAAAACTGTATTGTTTTCAACTGTTCTTTCACATGAGTCACCTCGTATCACTAAATCTGTAGGAAGATTTAAAAGGTTCTGATTAGTACCGATTTTTTAAATGTTTTTGTCATAGAAAATATAAGTATAATACAAAAGAGATGGAAAATAAAGAAAAGATTTAAAAGTCATTCAGGAAACCATTTCCTATTACAAGGTCCTGTAGATGCTTCCCTACATTATCTTCCAAGGTTTTTATGGTTTTGGCTCTTATATTTAGATCTTTGATCCATCTTGAGTTGATTTTTGTATAAGGTGTGAGATGGTATTCTTCTCTCATTCTTTTGGATATGGATATCCAGTTCTCCAAGCACCACTTGTTAAAGAGGCCACTCTCTCCCAGCTGAGTGGGTTTCGTGGCCTTGTCAAATATCAGATGACTGTATATGCGAGGATCTATATCAGAACTCTCAATCCGGTTCCATTGGTCAGTAGGTCTATCCTTGTGCCAATACCATGCAGTTTTGATCACTGTAGCTTTGTAGTATGTTTTAAAGTCAGGTAATGTGATACCTCCAACTTCATTTTTCTTTTTCAATATATCTTTGGCAATTCGGGGCCTCTTACCTCTCCAAATATATTTTGTGGTTAGTTTTTCCAGTTCCTTAAAAAATATAGTGTTGACTTTTATTGGGATTGCATTAAATCTGTAGATTAGTTTGGGTAGGATAGACATCTTGATGATGTTTAATCTTCCCATCCATGAACAGGGAATATTTTTCCATTTATTTAAGTCTTCTTTGATTTCCTGGGGAGAAGGGAACAGTCAAGATCTAATGGTGTGTTTGGTGGTCATGGGGAAGGTTTTTCATTACCTTTCAGTAATGGACACAGGACATGGTAAATATCATCAAAATTATTTAACTGTATCATCTAAATTATAAACTATACTGTAAATCACTGACAATGTTTAGTGGCTATATTTTGCTATCTGCATAACAGTTATAACAATGCTAACAACAAAAAAAAAAAAAAAAGGAGGGGGAGTTAATATGGGGTGGGGAAGTGGGGGTGGTTTGGTATCTGGGAGTCTCCGGCACTCCGTGTGTGACTTTGCTGTGACCTAAAACTTCTTTGAAAATTAAATGAAAAATTGGGAGACAATGGGGATTGAGAGGAGGAAGGTGTCATGGCACACCAGACATCCGATAACACAGTGATAAAGGGAAGGAAAAAGGGGAAAAAAGAAGAGAGGAAGGAAATAAAAATGAATATATATATATATATATTTTTTTTAAAGGCATTTGCTTTGCTTTTTTGCCCATTTTTTGAATGTCCCAATCCACTAATTATATTTTATTTTGTTTTGTTCTTTGTTTGATTATTTGTTTTTTTTTTCCTTCTCTCTTTCCCACCCCCCCTGAGTTTCCTTATGTTTGTCTCTTGCATGTAAGCTTATCACACTTGTTTCTTTTTCCTAGTAAGTGTATTTGATTATTTTATGGACTAAATGTTCATGGAGGATTTGGATCACAGAAGGGTTACAATGGGTACTGCGGGGGATTATTGGGGGGAGGGTGTCGGGGGGGGGGTTCGTGGGGATTGGTTCAACCGAATATGCATGAAAGATATACAAAATCATTCAAAGGATCGGGGGATGGGGCATGGTCACGATGGGTGGATAATCACACAATAAATGAGGGAATCTGAATTCCTAGCCTGGAGAGCTCTGCCACAATCTCCAAGGGAGCAGCAATAGTCCTCTGAGTGTAGGTACAGTGCCTGTCAAAATAGGATGACCCACTGATGTTTGTTTTTTTTTTGTTTTTTTTTTTGTTTTTTTTATTGATGACTACCCTTGTGAGTTTTTGCTCTTGTAAATGAGACTTAGCCTGCAGTTGTGCGGTGCCTAAGGGTTGCCACCTGAGAGCCTCCTTGTTGCTCAAATGTGGCCTCTCTCTAAGCCAAACTCAGCATATGATTGCATTACCTTCCCCCCAACGTGGGACATGACTCCCGGGGATGAGCCTCCCTGGCAACGAGGGATTAATACCAAGTGCCAACTGGCAGCTTTGTGCAGTGGCAGTATCGTAGCCAGTGAGGTTTATCCGAGGCACGATTATTGCTAATTGAAAACTTTTCCCAAGTGCCAACTGGCAACACAACTGGAAAAAGACCTTGAATAAAAGGGGGAAACGGTAAAGACAAATGAGTTCAAGTGGCTAAGAGACTTCAAAGAGAGTCGGGAGGTCATCCCAGAGGTAACTCTTACGCACACCTCAGTAGGAGCTCATAGAACATCTAAGTGCCTATCACCCCACTCAGTGGGGTTCCTGAGAGCTCCGGAGACACCCTGGTCTTATATAAGGGGGGATAGCCCCAGAGACTGATGCCTTATCAGTGGGTTCTATTTTGGAATCTGTGCTCCTGAGAGTGACAGAATTAGACTCAAATAAGTCCTCCCTGCACATGGTTCACCAGTCCCTTCTATTCAAACCTACATGTGATGCTGGAGTTTCTTAGGTATACTTCCAGAGACTGGAGCCTCCCACCTACCTATGTGCCAGGTGTGCATGAAATCTAGGTGGAGCTGCAACTCCTACCCTACAGCTCAATGGACTCATCCAAGTCACCTGGTGAGGAGACAACGATAGGAAATGGCCATCCCAGGGAATGGAGAGGGCCTGCATCTGCAGGCAGGATCATCCCACCCACCATATCCATGGGATATAAGCCCTCTCTCACTTGGAGTTGGAATGGACATCACCATCCCAGTCGCCTCTGGATTGGGGGAAGAACTATGGACTAGAGTGGACTTGATGGTATTCTCTTGCTCACATATGGTGATTCTTGCAATGCAAGAAATTATAACAATGAGGTGGAGCCAGTGGCCACTTGACAGTTTTTGGGTAAGGAGGGGATGAGCAGTTGAAATACAGGGGCTTCTTTGGGAGTAGGAGGTTGTCCTGAGTACTGTTGTGGCAATGGATGTAGGCCATTTTAAATCAGCACACACCACTCAGAACTGAGTGGGAGAGAGTGTGGTCTACAGTGTGAACTGTGGTCTATGGTTGGTGGCAAGGCTCCAGGATGTGTAAGTTCATTGAGGTTGGTGGGCCACATTGTGGGAGATGTTTGTGTGGGATGTGGTGGGAGGTGTGGGAGGTGGGCAAATGGGAATCCCAGTGGGTTCTGTGTAATATTTTA